>JANRGV010000094.1:34892922-34911714 GCA_024734035.1 Alethe castanea
GGGGGGGGGGGGGGGGGGGGACCACGGACGGTGGGCCGGTGGGGGTGTTGGGGTGTGCAGGGCAGCAGGGAGAGGGGGACCGGGGAAGGTGCGGTGCGGCGGACAGGGAGGGTGGCGGCCGGCGGGGGAGGACGGCGGCGGCGTGACGGAGCTGCTGCGGCGGCTGGCGCGGCTGGAGGACAGCCGGCAGCGGGCGGGCGAGCTCTTCCGCTGGCTGCTGGCCCCGGTGGCGCCGGCGGAGTTCCTGGGGCGGCACTGGGAGCGGGCGCCGCTGCTGGTGCGGCGGGGCGACCCCGGCTACTACGCGGGGCTCTTCTCCACGGCCGACTTCGACGCCTCCCTGCGAGGAGGAGAGGTTCACTTCGGCACCCACCTGGATGTGACCAGCTACGCCGACGGAGTGCGGGAGACGCACAACCCCTCTGGCAGAGCCCTGCCCGCTGTCGTGTGGGACTTCTACCAGAACGGCTGCTCCCTGCGCCTCCTCTGCCCGCAGGCCTTCTCCCCCACCGTCTGGCACTTCCTCTCCATCCTGCAGGAGCAGTTTGGCAGCATGGCGGGGGCGAACACCTACCTCACGCCCCCGGGTACGCAGGGCTTTGCCCCCCACTATGATGACATCGAGGCCTTTGTGCTGCAGCTGGAGGGGAAGAAGCACTGGCGTGTCTACAGGCCCCGAAGAGATGCTGAGGTGCTGCCCCAGTTCTCCAGCGCAAACCTCACACAGGCTGAACTCGGCGAGCCTGTGCTGGAGACGGTGCTGGAGCCCGGGGACCTGCTGTACTTCCCCCGTGGCTTTATCCACCAGGGTGATTGTCTCCCTGATGCGCATTCACTCCACATCACTGTGTCTTCCTACCAGAGGAATTCCTGGGGGGACTTTCTGGAGAAGCTCCTCCCAGCTGCCCTGCAGATGGCCCTGGAGGAAGACCTGGAGTACCGACGAGGGCTTCCCATGGACTACCTGCAGTATATGGGGGTTGCTAACTCAGACGCAGTCGATGCTCGGCGAACAGCCTTTGTGGAGAAGGTGCAGAGCCTGATAAAGAAACTCGTTGACTATGCACCCATCGATGCTGCTGTGGATCAGAGAGCCAAGTCGTTTCTTCATGACTGTCTCCCTCCAGTGCTCACGCAAAGTGAAAAGGCGCAGAGTGTCTATGGCTTCCCGGCCCGCTGGCAAGACGGAGGTCCCTGCAATGTTGATATCCTGATAACAAAAGACACTGAAGTACGCCTGCTTCGTCATGGCATCGTTAGACTGTGTAATGAAGAAGCAGGTGTGATGCTGTACTACACTACAGAAAACTCAAGAGTGTATCATAAGGAAGAACCCAAGTTCCTTGAGCTAGATCCCGAGTATACAGACAGTATTGAATTTCTCCTGTCTTCCTATCCAAATTACATCAGTGTGGATAATCTTCCATGTGAAACCTTGGAGGAAAAGATTTCTCTAGCTACCCTTCTGTTTGAGAAGGGTATTCTGACTACAAAGAAGCCTCTGGCACAAGTTTAACTCTTATTTTTTTATGAAATAAACGTACACTTGTTTAGAAAATGTTCTGTCTTGGTCTTGCCTTACGCCTGCTAGATATGAATCAGCTGTTCAGGTCTCTGTATCTCATGTGGGGGTAGAAGGTCCATGTCATGGGTAGAGAAATTGAATGTTCTCATTAAAATAAGTATTTGCTCTAGGAGCAATTCTGCATGGCTGAGTGCCTAGAGAAGAGAATTGCTTATCTTCTTTTTACCAGCCATGTTACTACACCCTAGATAGCTTCAGAAAGGTTGTGAACTTTCTTGCAGTCTTATAAATCATTGTCATGTTTCCACAGTATTTTAAAGCAGCCTGCTGAGCTGCAGGAAATACATCGGTGATGGTCACCATTCTGTGTGCCTTGGCTGTGCTACACTGCATATATGGTGTGGCGTCCAGGCCCATGCTGTGTTGTAAAGATCCCCTCATCATACATTTACTCTTCCTAGAAATGGGGCCTGCAAGCAGCTCCCAAACTCAGTTTGAGCAATTGCACCCATCTATATGGCCCTGCCCTTACTGAATGATGCAGTAAGATTTTCTCAAGCAAACGTGATCTGTTGCATTTTAAATGCTTCAGACTTACCTGCTTCCTTTTCAGTCCAATAATAGAGATAAAATATCCTCCCCCACTGGTTTCCCCACAGCAGACCCTTCCAATGAAATTATTCATCCTTTCAAGGCAAGTGGGGCACCCTTCAATATTTTTGGGGCTTTTTTGTGCTGGGTGAAAAAAATTTCGTTTTAGGACCTATCAAGTTACATGAATATATGTGTGGCTGTGTGGTCAGTTCCCATTAATACTGGCAAGCCTCTGAAACGCTTTTCCACAGTGCTATATTATCATAGCAGTCAGCAGGGGAGGGATATTCTGTCTTTGAAGTCCCCTGAAGGTATACCCACGGTGAGCAAGGTGCATTACCCTGTGCTCCTCTGAGCTGTTTGGTTATCCGGGTTTTGCAAGATGGCACTCCTGTTTGGGATTTAAGTGTACACTATATCCTCCAAGATCCCATACCTGCAACAGTACCAGCCTTTCCTCCCTCTTTTGCCCGTATGCTTTTGCTAAATCTTGAAAATTTGGCTGTGTTGCACTGCACAAGAACATGCTGACGTGCCCTTGGGGCCTCTTGGCTCTGTGAAACACTAGTGGCTGAACAGAAATGCTGTTGCCACACTCATCCTCTGACCCTTCTGTCTATTCATCCTCACCAGAGGGTCAGCCATCCTTGTCCCACCATTTATGTCCCTGGTAGATACCCTGTGTCTCAATGGTGCCCTTCCTGGGCTGCTCTGTATGCTCTATGTGCAACCACAGGCACCAGCACTGCAGCTTTGCTGTGGTGCAGAGCTGCACCAGGAGCTCATGCAGTCCCTTCTGCGATGGCTGCAAGCACCCCCATGTCTGTTTTGAGCACTTTAATGCCAACCAAAGACAGCATAAAATCTCCTTAGCTTTTCCTTTCCCAGGTCTCTGTTCTGCTGGGGTGGGGCATTTGGGTTATTCCTCCTGTCAGGAAAATTAATCCACAAATACCAGAGGTTTACATCCAAAAAAGAGACAGAGGAGTCCTTTTTGCTTTATTCGAATAAAGGGAAAGGCCATGGGGCATTCCCCTGGGATCTCTCGTATTTTTGGAGGACGCAGCCTCCTTTTTATCCTGTTTTCCCGGCCGCATTTCCCTCTCTCTTTCCCCATTGGCTGAGGTACTTGAGAGGTACAGACTTCCTGGAACACCTGACACCTGGGATTCTCCTTTAACTTATAATCCTTCCTTTTAATTTTTAATTCTTATAGAATTCATAGTTCTTCCCCATTGCTTCTTTCATCTTCCAATATCCAATTTAATTTATCAGCAAACATACAGTTTGTAAAGGCAAATACCTTTTTCCATTCATCAATCAGTGGAATGCATCCCATTGTTTCTTTTGTCTCTCCGTGCTAGCCTTATCTACCAGCAGATCCACAGCTCATTTGTAAAGACAAATCCGACATTCCTCTCACTCCTCAGCTTTTAATTCTGAGAAAACTGCCTGGGCTAGACACTTTATACGTACTCCTCACAGATTTACACAGGGCTAGCCACGCAAAAGAGTTTCTCTTTTCTTTATTGTTCTTTCTGCAAAAAGGTATTTCTTGCTGAGACCTGCAGAGCATATCAACTTTTTTGAACTAGGAGGTGGTGGTCCATTATGATCCCAGTAAGAAAAGCACTCATATTTTGTAAGGTATCTAAAAATGTGTTTTATTAGAGCTAACACTAATTGTACATCTCTTTAGATGGTGAGAACCCTAAGCAAAGAAGCATTTCCAGATGTCATGCAGATGTGGTTCATAGCAGAGATTGTCTTCTTTCAGTTTTTTAAGAATCTTGTATAAGGAAACAGCTCTATTTAACATATCTACAGTCAAACAGAAACAGTGTTTGCAAGGGAATGTCTTTCTGCACTGTTCAATAAAGGCAGGGCCACGTAAGTTGTGTAGCCTCAGGTCCTGGGTGGGAGCTGCTCCTCTGTAAGGAAGAGCTGGCTGAGTTTCCTGTAGTGCTTGGGATCTGTGCAGGACACATTGTACAGGCAGCACAGCACAGCACAGGCACCAAAGGCATGGGGCAGTGTCGTGTCCTCCAAAGGCCACACCGTGGCTATTGGAAGGGAATGTTCTGCACGCTGTAAGGCAAGGACCATGCTGAGGGTTCATTCATGGGCTTGTAAGCAGTGCAGAAACACAAATGAAGGTACAGGGAGCACATCCACCAAATTCTCCAAGCAGAACTGAGCAGGACAGGAGAGTTTTGAGAGAGTAAGCCTTCATTTGATCTCATAATCAGACCCTTGGGGCTTAGGAACAGCATCTTTTTGAGGGACACAAGGATCGTTGAGTTTCACAACAACTACATGGCGCACAAAAAGTGGGGAGGGGAGTAAACAGTCCCACACATGCCTGTCACTTTGCCACTTTCAAGAAAGCTGCAGAAATATTCATCTGGTTTAGCTAGCACCTGCCAGAATGCTCACCTAGGAAAAGGGAAGGATCAAACAGATATGCACTGGAAGGGCAGAGCATGGGTACTATTGAGATACCACCATATCAGAGTGACTGAGACATAGCAAACAACATGGGGAGGTTGTAGAGAGGAGACACCTGCATTTTTTGAAGCAGCTTTCATTAATTGTCACCATATGCCCACATGTGAACACTTAGTCTAGAAAATATAAAGAAGAAAGCTTTTACTGGTAGCCAGCTGTGGGGGGTTGACCTTGTTTGGCTGTTGGGTATCTGCCAAGTCACACTTTCAATCCTCTTTCGCAACAGGAGAGGTGGAGAAACTAAGAGAAACCATACAGATCAAATAAGGACAGGGAGTAATTCATCAATATTTTGCCCAACATCATGGATAAAACAAACTTGACTTAGAGAAGATTAATTTAATTTATTGCCAGTAAATAACAGAGTTGACAGTGAGATATAAAAACAAAATTCAAAATGCCTCCCCCTCACCTTTGGGCAGCATCAGGTACACGACTGAGCTGGCTGAAACTGTCTCTGTCCACTATGGGGGAACCCCGATCTCTTCTTACAGCCTCCCACTACCAAAACTTTTCCACACTAGCGCTAAATAATCTTACTTTTCTCTTGCAACCAGAGCTCAAATGGTGTCATTGTGCTTGTTCTCTCTTGGCTATCATAAGGGAACATTTTCCATGGGAATAGAAAAAAATTTTGTGTAGATGCCTGTCATTTATCCAGAAGAAAAAGTAAATATTGCTGTCACTTTCTTGATGTGGCTTTGCAAACTCTCAGCATTAGACAATCTTCCCCTCCATGAATCATTTCAGCTCAGCACTGATGAGCATTTCCTCCTCTCTCCCAGGTAAAGGGTCCAGGGCTCGGCCTGCTCAGTTTCTCCAAAGGAGGTGAAGTGTCCCTTGCCATGGCTGCCTTCCTGAAGAACATCGTGGCTGTTGCTTCCCCAGTGGAAAGCGTTCCCACAATGTTGGCAAATTCTCCCAAAGAGCTAAATTCAGCTCCTGAGACACCTGGGTCTCATTCAAGGGTCTTTGAGAGGCCTGCCAGGAGGGTTTTTGGGTCCCCAGGGAAGCCAGGGGAACACCCTGGACTCCCCCAGTAGGAAGCAATAGGAATATTCCCTCTGTGACTGTTACATTGATTCCTCTCTGCTACAAGGGTAAAAAAACGCCACATTTTGACATTATATGAACACAAAGTCAAGCCCACCAATTCCAAATTTCTTGATTATTCTGATGTCATGGATAGTCCCTTTCAAGCCCCTGGCATCCAAAGCCTGATCCCACTAGAGAAAGCTGCAGCACAGCTCCTATTCGTTGTGGGACAAGATGACCGTGTTGTTAAAAGTGAGCATACTACTGAAGTCTGCAAGATTCTGCAGGCTCATGGGAAGGGAAATTTTCAGATTCTCTCCTACCCTGGAACAGGGCACTGCATAGACCCTCCCTTTTTCCCTTTGTACTGCATAGGAAGCCACCCCGTGTTTCACAAGCGGGCAGTCCTGGGTGGGGAGTTCTGGGCTTATTCTAAAGCTCAGGTTCACGCTTGGTCACAGATCCAGGCTTTTTTCAAAAAGTATTTAATTGGTAACTAATGTGCAACAAATAATGTGCAACAAATAATGTGCAAGTAGCACACAGTTTTGAACAATCATATCTGATAAATTCTGCTACATTTATCAGGTCAAAGCTTGTCACAGCTGTACCAGTAAAACTACAGTATCTTCCATGAATTTGCACATCCATAACACAGAGAATAAATGGGTTTGCCTTTTCTGTTCCCACCTCAACCTTTTTGCTCAAGTGCCAAGCAAAGGGATGGTGTGTTTTGCATCAGTCTTTGACAAGACAGGTAACGTGCAAAATGTAGTTACATTTCTTGGGTGGTTTCTATTCCTCTAATACTTGACAGCACTTTCCATGTCGCTGTGGTCTCTACCTGCGTCCTCAGGTCATACTAATTATCTCTATTGACAACTGTCTCTAATGACAATTTTGGAGCAGGGATTTCACTGCTCCTATGGTGAATGTGTCATTGCAAATGGAAATTTCTCTGACCTCTGTGCTACTGTGAATATGTAAGAATGGCTGGTATAGCCAGGATGCTGGGCTCTCTCTGGTTAAGCCTTGGGAAAGGTTGTTTTCCTTCTTTGTTATTGGGGTGAGAATTGTAATAAAGAGTCTGAAATTCGAAATCCATGCAGATATTTGTAGTGCTTTCTTTAGAAGCAGGTTTTGCATCCTGACCACTCTCCCATCCCAGGGTGGATCAAGGGCCCTGTTGGTGGACAGGCCCTGAGGGCCTCCTGTCCCTCCTCGGCAGAGAAGTCACACTCACTCCGAATCATCTCTGTACAATGAACTGGCACCAGCACCCCCAATTTCTTTGTGAGGACAAAACCAGGGGCCAGGGAGCACCATTTCTGTCAGACCTGGGGAGCTGCCACCTCCTCTGTGAACACCATCACGCCACGCCAGCTGAACCAGCTGTCCTGGGTTTCTCCATTTTGCAGGTGTCCTCCAGGCCAGCCTGGTACACTGGGGCAAATCTCAGAGCCAGCAGCTGCCTCTCAGCCCTGTCATGTTTTCAGCACCTGGGCATCCCCATTGTAGCCCTTCCCTGCCCAGCATGTTTCGTAACAGATGTTATCAGGAGCACTGGCTGACACCTCTGGGCCTGCCCTAGCATGGGTAAGGTTGTTTGAGCGTGGGCTAGATAAGAATGTGACAGAGCAGAAGGAGGGGAGGAACATAAGTCTCGGAGCAGCTCATGGCCATGCCAGGTGCTGTCATCACAAAAAGGTGCAACACTGCATGTCCCAGAAGATGCTGGGAGAGCAGTGCTGGGCTAGTGGGGCTGTCTCTGCCTGAGATGTTCCCAGGCCTGCAGCTTGGCTGAGTTTGAAGGAAAAAAGACAGCCTGCATGAGAAACCCAGGAAGGAGGGTTTCAGCTGTGCCTCTGTGTGTCCAGTCCAGCAGGCCTGCTGTAGAGAACTTCCACCACAGCAGATAAGCACACTATGCATCAACAAGTGTCTGGAGAGAGCAGCTGCCTTTTGGAGATAATAGTATCATAGAATAGTTTGGGATGAAAAGGACCTTAACTGTCATGTAGTCCAACCACCTGCAATAAGCAGAGACATCTTCAACTAGATCAGATTGCTCAGAGCCCTATCCAACCTGGTCCTGGATGTTTCCAGGCATGGGACATCCATCACCAATCTGGGCAACCTGGGGCAGTGTTTTACCATCCTCACTGTAAAAATCTTCTACTTTATATCTAATCTGTATCAACTGTCTTTTCGTTTAAAGCCATTGCCCTACTAATAAATTTGCCCCCATCTTACAGGCCTCTTTCAGGTACCGAAAGATGGCAATAAGGTGGCCCTGGAGCTTTCTCTTCTATGAGCTGAGACACTCCAACAGTCTCAGGGGATCAGCTGTGATAATCCTGCCCTGCTGTGGGTGCTGGCAGTGATACAGCAGTGGCTCCACACAAATCTGGCATCTCCACACAAGTGTGAATCCTTCTCCCTTCTCCCCAACAGCAGCTAACTATAGTAACTATTCGGTGACCATGGCCCACCGTGTTGGGGTGAGCATCATCAGCGTGTGAAAGAGGGAAGAGGAGGGGCTCAAGAACATTTACTGGGAATAAATCTTTCCAGCGGGAAAAGACAATTATTTAATTGTGCCGGAAAAGGCACAGAGCGCCTTTCTGAGATGGAAGGATTGCCCAAGACACCACCTATCTCTAGCATCTTCTGGCAGCTACACCAAGATTCCCTGCCAGAGTGCAGGGTGTGGGAAAACTGATTTCACAGACTTGGCATCCCGCCCACAAGGCCAGGACTCCCGCCCCTGCCTCACCTCTACCCCCACCTGCTGACCAGGAGAGGAAGAAGCCACCTGCATACACATCATATCCAAAATGTCCCACTTCCCTGAGCTGAGGCACTTATGGTAAGGCAAATGCTGGTGCGTTTCCTTCGAGTCCCCTGACCTCCACCTTTTGGCTGTGTTTTAAAATGATAAGCCCTTGCCACACATTCCCTGGCACTTTAAACGCTTTCCTTGGCACTTTGAATTATTTCCTAGGCACAGGATAAAAAGCATATTTATCCCCATCCTACTGCCACCACAAGCCAACTTCAGCTCAGCAAGACTGCAAGCTCGGTCTGTAGTCAGTATTTCTCAGTTCTATTTGGAGATGTGTTTTGCTACCATGATTTCACCACACTCAAATTGCACTGCACTAAGATACTTCCTCATGATTTTCAGTCCATGAGCCTGCTCTCTACACCACACATGTTCACATTCAGATTCTGAAGTTGGATATCCTCAGCAAATGACCTAAGGCCACGTAGAGGCAGAGAGCTCAAAGGGCTTTTGCTACAGTACTGTCACACCTCCCTTGAGCACCCCCACGGGCTTATTCAGCTGTACCACCTTTTCTGGGCTTGTTCATGCAAGCCCACAGAGCTCTGCCACACTCAGCAGAGCCATGGGCCACAGACAACTGCACTCCTGGCCCCTGGCCATACAGCCACTGCTCTGAGTGCTCACAGCCTGTGAAGAGCCAGCAGATGTGCTGTTGCCTGCATGCAAACAGCCACAGAAGAAAGCTCACAGCAGCACTTTTGATGGCAGGGCTCTCCTTGGTGCAAGGCAGAGAGTGAACACATGCCGTGTTCTCTCTCTCTCCTTACCTCTGTGACACCTGCAGCACATTCCCACCTTCCACCTGCAGCCTTATCTGCGGATGTATGGGCCATTGCAGTGCAGGGTGTGACACTGTGGCAGAAGGGCATCCTCAAAGGGTGGGAGGCAGGAGCCCACTCAGGCCTGTGGCTCTCCTGAAGCCAGAAGTAGGTGTGATCTAGGTCTTCTCCACTTCCCAACACCTCCAGGGTTATCTTCGGCTTCCTGCAGGTTGCAGTCTCAAAAGCAATCAGGCTGAAGGAATGAAACCTGCAAAGCATTCTCTTTCCCTGCATTGGCTGGACTGGTTCAGGACTCTCCCAGGATGAGGAAAAGAGCATCCTGGACCAAGAAAGATCCAAACAGAGATCCACTGACCACCCACTGAGACACCTGTGGCATCCTGTGCAGAATTTGATACTGACTGCTGCCAGACGTGACTGGCAAAGAAACAAAGTACTGGTTTGGGTGATGTACAGCGTTTCAAGGGATCCCAAATGTTTAAAAACCACAATACAAACAAAAAAGCTTACAGATACCTTGAGAATTTTTATAGCAGCAGCTGAAGAGCTTGTTGCTACAGGGTTGCTTACAGGGAGAGAACTTGGGACAAGATTCTTTTACCAAAGACTCTCTGCCTGTTGGCCCTAAGCACAATGCACAGTACTGCTGCTTCCTAAAACAAATAAGGGTTTGCACCTTACCTAAGAGGTTCTACTCTTGCACTTTTTTTCCTCTACAACACACTCTAGAATTTTTTCAGGTGCTGACACTGCACAGCTGACTGATCATGTCTTTTCCCCAAAAGATGCTTTTCTGCAGTTCCTGTTTGGTGCCTCGTTTCATGCATTCCAAGCCAGAGAAACACTGAAAGGAGTCATTTCGGGCAATTCTGATCTCTGTCTTGTTTGCTCCAGGAGAAGACACCTTTCCAGGGATCATTGATATACACGGACTTGGAGGAGGCCTTTTTGAGCCCAGAGCAAGCCTGCTGGCCAATCACGGCTTTGCCACACTGGCCCTGGCTTATTATCAATTTGAGGATCTGCCCCAGGAACCAAAGGAACTCCACCTGGAATATTTTGAAGAGGCAGTGAACTACATGCTGCAGCACCCACAGGTAGGAACACCCCTGTTTCCTGTGGGTTCCAGGAACCGCTCCTGTAAAGTCCTCTCACTCTGCCCAAGTCATCTTTCAATGAGGCTGCAGAAATACTCGCCTGGCAGGGCTGGCCTTTGCAAGGATTTTGGGTGCCTGAGTCCTAGGGAAAAGAAGGACCAAGCAGAGATGCACTGGAATGGGGGTGGAGAGAGATTGCAAAGCAACAAGAGATAGATCAGATGTAACCAGGTGGGAAGGGTGTGCTGGAGAAAGCCTTCATGAGTTGCCACCAAATGTCCTCCTACAGTCTCAAGAGTGAAAAGAGCATCTGCCAGGGTCTAAGACTAATAATTCATAGCTGTGACCTACAAGGTGTCCCCAGATGGATGAAATCATGTCTCCCCACTCCTGGCTGATTTCAGAACAGCAGGGAACATTCTGCATGTGAGTGGCTGTACTGTATGAGGAGGAAATACACGGTGTGCTAGGCTGTTTCTGGTTAAGCCCTGGGAGAGGTCATTTGCCTTTTGTGCCTTCTTTCCATCTTCCCTTCAGAAGAATGTGCTCTGGCTCGTGGGTACTTCTGGTCCAAAGAGGTCATGCAAAAAACTTTCTGTTGAATTAACTGCCATTTTGATCTTCTCCTACACAATGTGGAACATTTTAATCTTTGTTACTGATATGAGAATTGTAATAAAGAGACTGAAATTTGAAAGCCATGGAGTCTTTTGCTGTGCTTCGGTTAGAAGCAGGGTTTGCAACTTGACTACTTCCTTATCCCAGGGTGAAGGCTTAAGAAACTTTGCAGCAACTTGGGATCAAAGGTTGCCCCGCTGGGAACAGGAGACCATAGAAGATGGACACATAACCCTCTTATCTTCACTCTCTTCCACAGCTCTTGTGTCACCAAGCATGGAGGAGAAGGAATGTTGCTGAAGTGTCCAGGACCCTTTCCCTTAGCATCTGCTCCCGCATATGGTCAAATCCATGATCAAATTTAGTAGTGTATGCCACAGAGTGTTGTTCTCAGCAATAGAAGTAGTTGCCACACATTCAGGACTAGACACCAGACAACATCCCCAAATGGTAGATTACAGAACACCTCACCTATTTGGAGAAAAAGGGCAATTTTCATGGTGAATGAAAGACTGAGACTCTGACCAATATCTCTGACCACTTAATATTTCCAATTAGGACAACACTCAGGATTCCCTTAGATGCTTCCACCTCTTTCACACGTCTAAGACAGACACGAGGAGCTCAGAGCGTGAGGCATCAGAGGCGCCTGCATCTCCCAGGAAGAGTCTGGGAGCATCAGGAAACAGTTCTCCCTCTGCAGTTCCTTTTGCATCAGAAGATCCATCTCTGCGTAAGACAGACTGAATGATTTTTTCTTTTAAATCTTTGCACAATCCATTACTAGAAGAGCCAAATGTTTTCTGACCTACCTAAATAGTGTGTGAAAGTGCTCCTCCCTTATTGCTCCTACATCCCTGACCACTCTGATCATCTTTCCGAATACACCTGGCTGTGTACCTACCTAGGCCGGAGCAGAGCCTGGTGGAGACATAACCCACTTTGTCCATGCCTTGGGGTAACGAACAGAGAACCAGAGCCGGCAAGGAGACAAGAAGCCATGGCGAGCTAGTGCTAGTGTGGCTTCTCCCCGCCTCAGCTGGGACTGCTACCGCATCGCCGGGGTCCCTTGCCTGAGCAGCACAGCACAGCTCGGCCGTGCCGTGCCGTGCAGAGCTGTCCCAGATGTGTGCGGTCTGTCCCACACCGGCCCTTCCCTGTCCAGTGAATTCCGACTGCGATTCTGTGCGGCGACTCCTCAACCTATCTGCTTGCTCGTCCTGTCCCCATGTCTCCTGCCCGCGGCCACCGCCCGGCCGGGAGAGCTCGGGGGGACACGGAGGAGCTCGCCGAGGCCCAGACGAGTTTCCAGGACTAGGCAGGCTTTGCATGAACCCTCCCACAGCCGGTGAAGGCAGTGGTGGGAAGACACAAGAGGAGGCGAGGAGGCAGGCACGCAGGGAAGCAGAGCGGCACGGAACTTGACAGGCACGCCTGCAGGCAGGAGGGAAGCAGGAGGACGGGACAAGGGAGCTCTCACCCCGCTCCTCCCCACCGGGGCGTGCCAGCGTCCTCCGGGCCCGAGCCCAGCCCTGGTTCCGCGAGGATCTGCCCCAGAATCCGCCCCCAGAGGCGGGACCGGCAACAAGTGCGGAGCCATGTGGCAGGTCAGTGCCCGCTCCCTGTGCCGGGCCAGCTCCCGCAGCTGGCAGAGCCGGCTGGCCCGGCCCGGCCCCGCGCCCGCCGCCTCACGGAGCCCCGGCACAGCCCCTGCGCAGGGACTCTCCTCCATGGCCCCCTCCATCCGCCTGGCGCCCGCCGCCCGCAGCCTCTTCGATGAGCCGCTGGCCATCGCCGTGCAGGGCCTCGGCCCGCGGCAGCAGGTCACGCTGCGGACGTCCTTGCGGGACGAGACCGGAGAGCTCTTCCAGGCCAGCGCCCGCTACCAGGCGGACGACGACGGGCAGCTGGACCTCGCCCGCTGCCCTGCGCTGCCGGGAGGCAGCTTCTCCGGCCTGGAGCCCATGGGGCTGCTCTGGGCTTTGCAGCCCCAGAAGCCTTTCTGGCGGCTGGTGAAGCGGGACGTGCAGAGCCCCTTCCTCCTGCAGCTGGAGGTGTTCGATGGCCACGGGGAGCGCCCCGGGCAGCTCCTGGCCCAGGCGCAGCACGAGCGGGCGTTCCTGCGGGACGGGGTGCGGAGAGTCCCGGTGCGCGAAGGGAGGATCCGGGCGACGCTTTTCCTGCCCCCCGGTGAGTACCGGCCGTGCCGGGCTCCTGCCCCGCCTGTGCTGCCTTTACTTTCGGCCCCGCACTCCCAGGCCCGCAGCCAGACCGCCTCCAGGCTCCCCTGGAGCCCCGTCGCAGGCAGAGGACAGGGAGGAGCTGCCTCGCCGGTCGGCACTGGACACTCCTCAAGAAGTGGCCTGATCAGCCCAGCCAGCTTTGATCTGCTGGTCGTACTCCTCACACAGAGCTGCTGCATGTGGTGAAACACATGTGTGTTTGTTTAACTGATTTCTGTTGGACATGAAGATACTGATCACAGTACACTTTTTCTTCCCAAATGCCATGGGAGGTGCAGTCAGCCAGTTTTCAAGGTACCTTTCCTCTACCTGGCAGTTTTCCAGGAAATTCAGGTGGTAATTCTTTTGAGTAAATGGAACACCGCTCTCCTAAACTGTAGAGTTTAAGCCTATGGATTCCCTTTCCAGCCTGTCCACACATCTTTAACTTAGTAACGTCCTAAGTGCTATAGCCCAAGTTGCCTTTTGCTGCCACATTTGTCCCCAGTTCTTCCCTGTTTATGAGTAGAAGGTCAAGGAAAACATTGGACAGACTTGCTCTGGCAGTATTTTTGTCAGAAAATAATGAAAAGGGCCTGTGAGGTTTTCAAATTGCCTGACAAATGCTGTGTTCTCCTTCCATCAGCTGTCCAGATTTCTGCTAGTTTTCTGTAGGAAACCTCATCTCTTGCATTCCCTTGTTTCTGTAGTAGCCACACCTCCACCACATCCCACCTTTCCTTCCCCCTGTGATACAGAGGTTTTCACCAAGTGTGTCTCTGGCAAGGAACTCTTCTATGTATCACATGCCTTCCCCTCTCCCCTTTCTTTCCTGTCTGTCCGGGATAACTTTTTCATGACAGTGCTAAAATCACACATGCTGTGCCAGCCAGTGCCCTGGGCTCTGACTTCATCTGTCTCCTTGAGGCTGGAGGTGAATTTCTAGTTCTTGCTTGTTACCCACGTTTGATGTTAGTCTGCAGACACCTGAGGGGAAGCATCACCCTCCCTCCTGAGCAGGAATGGAAGTCTCCCTCTTGGCCTCCTCCTTTCCATAATTGGTTAGTACTTTGCAGCAATCAATCCTTCTCAGCTCTGGACTTCAGTTCCCTGTCCCATAATGAACCTAACCTAATGTAATGCTTCCCTTACTAGGTAAGCAAGGCTGGTTTCAAATACTTTCTTCTTTTAATCCCAGAATAAATGACTGAGGTGCATTTACACTAAAATTGAGAAGCTGGACCCATCAGAGGATGACACTTTTTTTGGATCAGCCTTCAGAGAAGTGCACTAAGGAGAAGCCTTCTGGATATTTTTTATTACATTTGCAGTGGATTTACATGATACAGAGAACTAGTTGTGACTGTCAAAAGATCCCTTCTCTTCCAGCCTCCTGTTTCCTGATGTTATCTAAAACATTAGCAGGCCTGCTAATTTGTGCTAGTTTGTTTAATCTCGAAGCAATGTAGCCATTTCATTAAAACTGTCCCGTAATTTGGGACCCTCAATACCATTCTGCTGCTGTAATTTTTTTTAAAGACATGTTCCCAGGCCTGTGAATGTGGAATATAAATTAAAAATGGTGGGTTAATGTGTCCTGTTATGTGGTCTCTCTCAGGAAGTGGCCCCTTTCCGGGAATTATTGACTTATATGGAACTGGAGGAGGACTCCCTGAGTACAGGGCATGCCTGCTGGCCAACCATGGCTTTGCTGTGCTGGCTCTGGCTTTCTACAGCTATGAAGATCTCCCTAAAGGGATGAAGGAATTCCACCTGGAATATTTTGAAGAAGCTGTAAACTATATGTTGCAACACACCCAGGTTGGTTTGTTCATTGACTGTCCTACAGTGAACTCTCATTAGTTAGGTCCTGTCAGACTGCAGATGGGGCAGAGCTGCTGTATTTAAAATAGCATCACTGATGAGTTGGCTGTTATTCATTAGTTTTATAGCTTTAACTCTCACTACAATGGCTCACTGGCAGATTATTCCAACTCTTCCTTTTGAACTGGCCAGGTGAAACAGTGACACATTGGTCACATACTGGTAATTTCTACTCCATTCTACCCAGTGTCGTAAACAGGGTGCTAGTTTCCTGGAGGCTTACTGGACTTGCAGTGGGGGTTTTAGATTTATGCTCTGTAGAATGTCCTTCAGAACTAAATGTCCTTTTCAGCTGTGGAGCACATGATAACCTTCTGTGATCCAGGTCTCAGGGAAACTAAGGAAACTCAAGGAAATCCACCAATACACATTTGATGCTGTGTGTTTTATAAGCTGTTAAAATCACTCCAAATGCTGACATTTGATAAATGTGGGTTTTAGTAGCTAGTTGTGCACTTAGGGATCCTTCTAATTCAGCACCTCTTGGAAGAGAACCCTGCTCAATTCTGCATCTCCTTATAAGTAGCTGTGAGTGACAGTAGCTAGAATTGCACAAACCAACACTTGGTTTCTCTGGAGAATGAAAATAAATACCTTCCTCAACCTCAGAAAGATGAGTAGTTGTTAAAAGTCTTGCCTGCTTTTTAGTCACCTTAACCTTAACTGCTCATGCCACTTCCCTGCCCTAAAAGGTCTTAAAATTGCTTCCCCCTGCATTTTTTTTCCCTTGAGAGCAGTACAGTACCACTGCCTCCCATTAATACCTCCACTGCTATTCTCACCATGTTTTTAATGGGTTACAAAGTTTCAGCCATATTTTCCAATTTCCTCCTTCCTGTATTTCAAAGTCAGTGGGTTTGAAGCCTATTACACTGGTGATAAGATACAGAAGGTATTAAATTTTGATGCTGTCTCAGAGCCTATTTGCCTCTGAGAGTCTTTGGATATTGAAGAGATGTGATATTAGCTAACCTTCTTCTAGTATCCTTACAGGATTTCAGCACCCAGTAAGCTCATTTAACTTTCCTATTCTAGTTAATTTGCCTTGTGTGAAAGAAAATGAAGGTAACCTAGTCTAGCTTGACTACTGTACAATTCTCTTAGAAAAATGGTTTTAATAGGCTATATTTTTAAGATAAATTTTAATGAGTAAGCTACCTCAGACTACTTCCTGTGAGTTAGGTACCAAGCATTCGAGAGAAGAGAGAGAGCAGCTCATGTGGAGCCTGCTACCCCACATCAGCTTAGTAGGGGAACCTTGAATATAAGAAATACATTAACATAAGTGATGACAAAATCATAGTCATTGCTGACTTTGAGCATTTTGCACTGAAAGAAAGCAATTGCAGAGGAGGCCTCCCCTGCTGTTTCCCTCTTCTTCTCTCAACTGCATTATAAATAAAGTGAATTTGGGACTGCACATTTGCAAGCACAGCCGTACTCTCTGCTTCAGCACTGAACCTTGTAGCTTTGTTAGGATGATGCGGCAGTCTCAGTAGGGCTTAGGATCATAAATCAAACACAGAACAGTGCCTAGGATCCCTCAGACATGGGCCCTCCACACAGGACCTCAGACTGCTGTAGGCTCCAAATTTGGGACAAACCTGCACAAACAGACACAGCTGCAAACATGGCAACATATTAAAGAAGTGGCGTGCCACGGTTCATTGCTTGTGGTTTCTCTTCTCTCACCTCCAGGTTAAAGGTCCAGGAATTGGTTTGCTTGGACACTCGAAGGGGGGTGACCTGTGCATCTCCATGGCCTCCTTCCTAAAGGGCATCACAGCCACTGCCCTCATCAATGGCTCGGTGGCAAATGTGGGTGCAGTGCTCCACTACAAGGACATCACCATTCCACCCCTTGGTATCAATCCAAAACGCGTCAAGGTTGGCAAATCTGGGATTGCTGATATTATTGATGCACTGAACAACCCACTAGAAGGGCCTGACCAGCAAAGCTTTATCCCTTTGGAGAAGGCTGAGTGTTGCTTCTTGTTCATTGTTGGCCAGGATGATCACAACTGGAAAAGTGAATTCTTTGCAGTTGAGGGGAGCAAACGTTTGCAGGCTCATGGGAAAGCAAAGCCTGAGATAGTTTGTTATCCTGGAGCAGGACACTACATTGAACCTCCCTTTTTCCCGATGTGTGCAGCCTCAATGCACCTGCTATTTGGCAAGCCTGTGATGTGGGGAGGGGAGCCCAAGGCACATTGTGAGGCACAGATAGATGCTTGGCGGCAGATCCAAGCTTTCTTTCATAAACACCTCACAGGCAAGCCATCTGGAACACCCAGTAAGCTCTGATATGAATTAGGTTACTGTACAGATGAAGATGCTGGTTTTGTTAAATTGTTATGTTAAATGGTTCAGAATGAGAACAAGGAACATCAAAGAATAAATTATTAGGTTTCTTGAGGGATGATGGTGGGCGAAAGCAAGAAAGCAGCTTCCTTATTACACCGTCCTCTAATCTTGGTTTGAGGTCTTGGCCTCCTATTTTATGAAGTACAGGGTTATAAGCTGTGGAAAACAAATGGTGGTAAAGCTGTGTGTGCTTTGAGTGTGAATTGAAGTGGTAGGTAACTCATCCAAGCTGAGAACTGCGATGAAAATATGCCTTGGCCTTCTCAGAGGAAATGTATGCCATTTCCCATCTTTGTGTTCTAGTTCCAGTATTCTAGTTTTCCTGGAAGCAGTAATCTGCCTCCAGTAATCTTTCTGGTGTCCCAGTGCACCAGAGTAGAATTTCTCCCTCCTTTTGCTCCTTCCCCTTCTCCCAAACCACTAAAATGCATCTGTCTTAAAAATACCTAATATTTCACTTACCAAAAGCAGCAGTACTGTGCCAGCACCCTCAGGTAACACTTCACACTTACAGGCAACAAATAGCCTGTAGCTTGATGTGATGTTCTGAGCGCATACAGTAGAAATGAGACATTTAAACAGTCTGTGGAAGTTCGTGAGCACGAAGGAACAACAGAACGGGCCCTGTTAGTTATCCTGGAGCCGCACACGGGTGTGTCTCCTCAGCATGGCTGGGTATAGCTGTGGAGATTCGCAGCACTGTCCGAGCTCCCTGCCTGTACGTTCCCGGAATGCCTTTTCAGCTGCCAGCTCCTAAGGGCTGCTGAGAACAGCCCGGCTGCGAGGCTGGCACGGCGGCTCCGTGAGGCGGCCTGGAAGAGGCCGTGAGAGGGCTGGAAGGGGCGGTGAGGCGGCTGGAAGAGGCCGTGAGGCGGCCTGGAAGAGGCCGTGAGAAGGCTGGAAGGGGCCGTGATGGGGCCAGCCTGCTGTGGCGGAGCGGGGCTCCGGCTGCTCGCCCCTGCTCTCTGCGCGGCGGGGTGAGCGCTCAGCCCCGCCGGGCATCGTCAGTAACTTTTGGCACCCGAGCATGGGGTTGAAGGAGAAGGCGCTGGGTGCTGCCGGCGCATTTGCACCGTGTGTCCGAACGCGTTGCACCCGCCGGTGCCTGCAGCCCGTACCCGGCCTCTGCTATTGCCCGTTTGTACGTTTTGCATCCACCCTGATGTAATGGATTAAAGTGAAACTTTAACCGCTGCCCACGGCTCGCTGCTTCAGTCGGTTGGATGGTTCGGGGAGGCGGGAGCGGCTCGGCACTGGCGGCCTTCCGGGGCTGGGGGGCGGGGAGGGGCTCTGCTCTCTATTGGGGCCGCCTAGA
>JANRGV010000094.1:34927639-34976710 GCA_024734035.1 Alethe castanea
TTATTATTTAAAAAAAAAAAAAAAAAACCCACCCTGTTTATTAACACGATTTTTTAAAAACAATTTTTGCAGAAAATTTGAGGATTCTGTCTTTGGGAAGAAATAATATAAAGAACTTGAATGGATTGGTATGTGCTTTTTGGTATCACTTCTTCACTAACAAAATAGAATATGAGGTAACTCCCCTGTGTTCTTGCAAGTCTTTGCTGAGTTCAATAAAATTAATTGAATAAAAGGCTAGGCACCCACCTTTTACATTCTCCTTTTGCTATCATCTATTCTCCCTCTTTTATGTTAACTGGCACCTGGGGCAGTATGGCTTTAGAGTGGATGGTGGCAGGACTGAGTCTACCTAGTAGGGGAAAATCAGTTGAGAAAAACCTTAGATCAATTTTGTTGCATTTGAATTCAGGCCAGAAGAATACTTTTTTTTCAATCAGTATTTTTAAAATTAATATATAGATTATTTTCTTTCTCAAGAGATACTGTTTCTCCTCAAAGCTGTTCTCACCTTCAGAGATGCCATATCTCTTAAGTGTGAAATGCAGAGTTAGTGTGCAATGACTGGTTTTAAAAAAATCTCTATTTTGAGAGAATTATGAATGTGATTTCTAGCCAGCAGACACAAACATACCAGAATACACCAGGATGAATAATGCTCTCACACTGTATAGCATCCCTTCCAAAGCAGTTGTTGAATTGCATTCTTTTCACAGATGCTTGCAGTGCACAAATAGGCAGATTTTTGTCCTCTGCCCCTATGCCTTAAGAACCACTCCAGCTATATCTTGTTTTATTCTAATATAGCAATTTCTGTCCTCCTTACATATATTTGCATATATAACTTTGCCTTTTAATTCCCATGAGCATTTGCCGTGCCTAATAATTAGGGACTTGCTTAAAAGGAAATGAGGACCAATATATCTTAGTATTTTGTCACCTGTAGAAGGTAGAGTATGAATAATAAGGAAGATGTACTTCTGCTTATCTGAGTTGTCCTGTCATTTTCCAGGAGGCAGTTGCTGAAACTTTGGAGGAGCTATGGATCTCATACAACTTAATTGAGAAACTGAGGGGTATCCGTGTAATGAAGAAACTGAAGGTTCTTTATATGTCAAATAATTTGGTGAAAGAGTGGGGTAAGCCATGCATCTCTACTCTGTAGAGACTTCTGTATTATAGTGAATGCATGAGTTAAGTCACCAAGTGAAAAATAGTGCTGTACCTCATGGAGCTTTGATTCTAACTGACAAGCCTGCAGACATGTGCAAAATCCCTAAACATCTACTCATGCAAGAGAGTAAAAATAGTTGGAATATTGAATTTAACTTCTAAGTCAAATTAAGTTCATGCTTTGCATCATCTTTCTTCAACCTCTTTTAAAACACATCCCTGTTCTTTAACTTGACACCAGTTAGAGCCCAAGCAGTCCCTCTCCTGTTGTATCCCATGCTCTTTATGTTTGCACTGAGTGTGAAAGGAATGTGTGGTGCAGATGTACTTTCCATGTTCCACAATCTGGTTGGTGTTTTCACCTTTGTGGTTGCAGCAGAGTTTGTGAGACTGGCAGAGCTGCCAGTACTAGAGGAGCTGGTGTTTGTAGGCAATCCACTACAAGAGAAATTTGCTGCTGATCAGAACAGTTGGATTGAAGAAGCAACCAAACGGGTACCCAAACTGAAAAAGCTGGATGGTGAGTTTGGGGCATGAGACAGTTGGGGTGAATTAAAGCTTAATATAAAGACAAACACAGGGAAATTAAACATAACCTCAGAGATTCATTTGTGCCCATGAATTTAATATTCCTCCCTCCTCTTTGGAGTTGTTCAGAAGTAGTTATTGAGATCCTGTCCACAGTGTTTGTTGGGTTTTGGAGTGTTAAATCCAAGTGGTCTTGCAACCTACAGCTGGGCATTATTCTGTAGTCATCCAAGTAGTTTTATCAAATACCTAACAGGAAGTGGAAAGATTTAGCATTAAATAAGTTAACAAGGCTTTCATCTGCCAAGTTGAATTACAGTTTTCCCAACAGAAGAGGTGAAATGAGAGAATAGAGATAGACAGGGATATCCTCTGGTTCACTTCTGATACAAGGGCAAATTTTCAAAACTGCATGCAAATTTCCTAAATGCCTGAATATCACCCTCCATTACTGCAGTAAGCCTCAATTTGTGAGCTGTCCTCTCCTATTTAAGACACTGGTATGAAAAGATATTCAACTGTTTAGTGACTAAAAATTAGATAATTTTGAAATACTATTTTAAAATATGTTAATTCCTGTCAATGGAGATGTTAGCTGTTCACTATTATCCCCGCTTACTAAAGCAATGGAGGGGAGAGGAGGAGTGGTAACACTAATATAGAGTCAGGATAACAGCAGGGAAGGGAAGAGTGCAGGCATGTCCACAAGAGGAGACAGCTTCACTACAGGGAGCAGTGGATGGGAAATCTATTACCAGATTCTATCTAAAACCAGCTCAACTGCAGTAAAAAAATATTAGAAAGTGCACACCTGATGAGAAAATTGCACTGCTAGGAAGGATGGCCTGGAATGGTCCATTTGCTGTTGTAGTAGGAGAAGTTTTGAAAGTAAAACAAAAAACAGAATAGGGCACATATTTGTGGGTAAAAAGTGCCCTTAGTAGTGTAGGGGTAGACTTACTAACCACACTAAAACAGGCATATATGTCCTGGAAAAGGCAACACAAAGTAGGGGCCCCACAAGAGAAGGGTGATGTGCTGATTGGCTGTTAGTAATTGAGCTGATTTGGTGCATCTCCCAAAGACCAAGTGAGGCTGATATTTGCAGACCATGCCTCAGTAACTTTTTATTCCCTGTTACCCAAGACATTGAAAAAACATCCAACAGAGGAGCTCATCAGTTGAAGATTTTTCTAGTTAAGACCAGTTGAGGTATGCAGAAGTTCATGTTGGTTAGAAACAGGCAGGAAATACAACTCTTGACTCTTTCCAACAGGACAGATAAGCTTTCAGATAGATCATAATTCATTATGTCTTCCTCTTCTTATTTTCCTATTTTTTTTCCTCCTAAGGTACCTTAGTTGTTAAAGAAGAAGAGGAAGAAGGAGCTGAAGGAGCGGAAGGAGTAGAAGGAGGAAACTGATGACACTGTCTTGCTGGGTATTAAAGTAACTCCAGATAGCTTGGCACATAAACTTTTATAAGTATTTGTTTTGAAGAAAATCTTTGGGCAGTTTTTAAAAGACCAGCTTATCTCCACAGTCTCTCACCCAAAGAGTTAGTTACCAAAAATTGCTCACAGTGGTTTGTCAAGCTTATGATACTTTCTGTAGAGACTAGTGGAGCTGAGTTTACTTGCTGTTTGGCTAGCAAGAGATCTTTATTTAAATTAATACATAGCTATTTTTAATTCCTGGTTAGTGGTGCTTGTTGTTCACTCTTGGGTTATAAAAGAACTGTTTTAGCTTTTTTGGTGCTGCTGGCCAACATTGAATTGGAAACTCTCAGGCCAGAAGAACAATGTTGTGGTTTAGAGACACCTAACAAGCTTTTTTTGTGTTTAATTTTGTCATGGGACTTTCTCAATATTTTTAATATGTGAGTTTGCCTTTTCATTCCTTGAAGTGTTATGCCAAACAGGCCCAGTAGTTGCAGACATATGCACAAGAAGGTATTAGTCTGATGAGCGCCTGTTCCTGGCCTTAAGTCTTGAAATGGGCTTCTCACATTGGAACTCAACTGCATTGCTTAGAGCCATGTATAACTTATAAATTTATTTATTTTTAAGAGGCAGTGGGAATTCTTTGCATGGTTTCAGTAAGATTAAAATACCTGCTAACTTTGGGTTTTGTCTCTTAGTAGGAAATTACTTTAGACTGGATTATGTGGCCTATTAGCCTACAGCTGGTTTCTGGCTTTGGATTGGATCACTGGTGGACATAATCCTTCTCAGCTCTGGAATCTTCCTATAACTAAGTAGGCTGATAGTAACAGAGAACCTAACAGCAAACAGAAGACCTGGGCTTGAGGACAGAAAAATTTCATTTTGGGGATACTCATTTTTTGTGAAAGCACAGGTGAGAGAAAGTATGTGTAGTTAGTGGGAACGGTGAGATGGGATGAGATGAGATGAGATGAGATGAGATGAGATGAGATGAGATGAGATGAGATGAGAGCATTGGTAAAAAAACTATTGAAGAGGTACTGAATGTGCTATATTGCAGGGTAACCAGTTTTAGTAAAGGCCCCTTATGTGGCTATTTCTAGTGAAAAGCATTCAACAATGATGAAGACATACCTGATTGCACTCTGGGATGCCAATAGTGTGTTTTTTCTTCTCTTTGAAGAATAGATGGAGTCAC
Organism: Alethe castanea; assembly: GCA_024734035.1. Classification (NCBI taxonomy): domain Eukaryota; kingdom Metazoa; phylum Chordata; class Aves; order Passeriformes; family Muscicapidae; genus Alethe; species Alethe castanea. Next base: position 34,931,983 of record JANRGV010000094.1, read on the forward strand.
CTGACTAGATTTTTCTGCAGTTCCTATTTGGTTTTTTAACAAGCTTTTCTTCTGATTTGTGGTACCATCTTTTTTTAAATTGAAGTGGCAATAAGTGTAACTAACTGCTGGTTCCAGCCCAGGTATAGAAGGGATGGCGGCAGAATGCCACTCTTAAGTTATTTTGTTTGTGAAGGTGTGGCAGGAGTTGAAGTCTTAGAAGTCAAGTTCAGAGATGAAATTTTAGAACTGGCCCAGGCAACAGTGGTACTGATCTCAAGCTCCAGGTATAATTGTAGTAGGTGATTCTCTCTAATCAGTTTCTAAGTGAACACTGTGAAGTAAATGATTACAAGACAATCACAGTTTAGTTTCAATATATTGCTACTTAATCTCTGATTATTAGGGGAATTCTAAAGCATTCTGATTCAAGTTGGCACTCGCTGAAGAGGTTTCAGTTTGATTTGGATCTGTTACTACAAGTAAGGTCAAGAGTGCAATGGCAAAAACTCTGGACATTCTTCACCCAGCACAAACTATTTCCAGGCAGCTATTCTCTTTACCAGAAACTGCTTTCTTAGTTAGCTAGTTCACTGGATTTAGACAACTTCATTTTCGTTTGTTATTTCTTTGGAAGTATTCTCCTAGCTTTATCATGAGTTAAAGGCAGCACTGACCAAGAAGCACCATGGAGTGTCTACAGTCAGCAGCCATTTCACCCATCCTTTGAAGCCAAGCCACTCTGTTTGCTTGCAGCCAACCACTCTTGGCAAGGTGGGTGTGCTTGGGCAGTGCAGAGCCTGTGGCACACTTAGGCCCTGCTGGCCCCATCTGCTGGGGGGCCCACAGGGGACTGGCTGTGCCCTTGATGACGGCAGTTCAAGTGTGGTTCATGTGAGCCAGAGCCTGACTGGCTCAAAACTTGCCTTCTGAATGTTCCCAACAAGCAGAAATGCTGAATTTGTCTCTGTGTTTAGAGAGATTTTCAGAATAGATCACGTGGTGCTCTTCTAGTGCTGTCCACAAAGAAAAGTGGTTGAAGCTGTAGACCTGGTCTCTCCCAGCACAGCTGCAAGTGGTGTGTATGGCTGGGTCAGCTCCACACGACTGTGACAGGAGGGAAAGGGAGTGATGAGCACAATCCACTGCCAAGCAATCCGGCTGGTTGATTCTTTAAATATGGCCTAAGTCAGTACATTTCTGAGGGTTATGTCAGATACAGCAAATACTCTACATTTTGGCTATATTGGGGCATTCTGAGAGAGGAACAGAAACTTAGTGTTCTGACTATGTTGTAATGACTGAAGTGAAACACAGATCCATTGACAAGTTGTGAAGGATAAGAGCAGTTCCTGGCTCTTGTAAGTCATCAGTAGAGGCTGCAGCTATGGGAATCAGTCCAAAACTATTGCAGGTGGTGGTAGAGCTGGGTGGATTGTATGGCCCACTGGCATTGGTGCTTTCCACAGATGAAATGGCACAAATTCGCTAGCTCTTTTCTTTGGGGGCTGCATTGTAAATACCAACAAAAAAGAGGGAAAAATCATTATTGAAGGAAAGGAGCATTCAGTCTTAGCATATAATTTAAAACTCTCCTGATAAAAACTATGTGTCAGTCTCATTGAAACAATACAGTAAGAAAAGAATTGACTGTGGCTTGTGTTTGCCAGGAGATGCTTCATCTCAAAGCTGGTAGCTTCACTTTACCTTGCTTTGCTTAATGAGTTGCGATTACTCTGAAGAACAAACCCCCACCCGCCCAACTTTTTCCTCCTCCAAAGTAAAGTTTCCCTAAATTTTTAAATTTGCACTTTAAAATAAGGCACTGGATGTGGTGAAAGACATGGGGAGGTGGTAGAATTAATACAGGTGGTTTGCATATTGGTGGTGCTACACGATGCTTTGTGTCAGGTGACAGTGACATGTTGGCCTGTGCACCCACAGGGACATGGGAGTGAGATGCTGGAAAGCCTGGCTCTCACTTGTACACTCTGCTGTTCCCTATCACACCACATCCACTGAAATAGTAAGCACACTATTATTCATGGATGAAAAGAGGACCCATGTAAAATGTGCAAGCCATGTGTAATTCTGCTTTTCCGAGTGAAGTTAACGGAGGACTAGCATCCACTTTATTCCTTACAGAAATATTCTAAAATTAAATTAGTGGTAGGAACTAGCTAGGTTTTTTGCTTGCTTGTTGGCACACTCACCTGTCTTCAAAGAGCTGATTGATATATGCAGTGATTATTGAGAACTGATGGAAAAATGACAGAAGAGACCTGAGAACCAGCAGATGACTCAGGTTACAACAGAAGTAGGCTCATCTAGAAAAACTCCAAGCAAGAGAGCACTTTTAACATCCCCTTTGGCAATCTTTTGTATACAGTAATTTTGTAGCATGAAAAGCTGTTAAATTTGCTGTGTTTAAATTATTTTGGCCTATGTTTATAAATGTTCTTCTGTGAAACTTGTTCAAAAATAATATAAGCTTATTTTATACAAATGTCTTTGGCTGATGTGTAATGAAATAGTTCAGCTTGTAAAGAGTATTTGGAAACTAAATTTTGTTCTCATTAAACATTCCTAGCTGCTCAGGAAGCAATGTATTTATAGTATGATAGCATGTAAATGCTGTTCCTTATTGCCTCTATATTTTAGAACAGAAAATAACTTAAGGCTTTAAAAATGCTGATATATTGTGATTGTTGTCATCTGATACATAAATATTTTTCAATCTTTTTAGACGTTGGTTGTCAGAATTTGTTCTTAGGTCCTAAAAGAAAAGTCTATTACTATATGTGGGAAAAAAAAAATCCATGTAAGTTAGAGAAATGGTTGGTCTTTCTTCAGTACAAAATTACTAATTCACTTTGAACTTAAATTCTGTTAATAGTAATATACAATCAGTTCCATTAAACCCAGACAGGGGAAGGCTAACTGATTCATAAGGTTGTCTAATAGAAACTTTAGCCTTCAGTAGATCATGTCACTGAAATGTAATTTCAAAACTCTGATATAAAGAAAACTCTTCCTATCCCACAGCCCACAGCAGTTGGTCTCAATAATGACAAGAGCAGTATCCTACAGTGATGGCTGTAATGCTATTTAGAAAACATATAAAGAGTTACTGCAGAACTCCTCCTCACAGTACCACTAACTCAAAGCTTACTAATCTCTAAAATACTTTATAAGGTTTCTTTCAGTAGCTGAAATAACTTCCAGAAGCTTGGGCTTAGATCCATCACTTAAAAAAAGATAGAACCCAAATTGCTCAAAATGTGTGGGTTTTTTGATTGTCCAAGGTTTGTTTGCACAGCCTCATATTTAGTGCAAAGTACTAAACTTCAGCACTTTTGCCAGCTGGCCTTGACAGGGAGGCAAATGCATGACTTAAAGCCCTGAAGTGCTGGTCTGCTATCTCAAGTGAAGGCTTTGGTGTTCCCTGTCTCTTCACACACCAAGCAAAATATTTTTTCTCCAAATGCTCTTGCTGATCAACTACCACAGGCACAGGACTAAACTAAAACAAGGACTTCTACACTGAGCTGAAAAAATTAGTATTTTCATGTCTTGGGCTGAGTTTTTCTCCTGCCAGCTTTGCCAAAAATATTGAAATGAAAAGGTGAGCATAAATTAACAGGTGTGCTGCCTTAGATCATAAGTGCAATCTCACAGGAGACCAGTGAGACACTGATACACATTTCTGCCCTCTTTGTGTAGCATTTGTAGCTTTTAAAGACATCATGCCCATAGGTGTGAGAACACCTGTGCAGCCTAGTTAACTAAAAAGTAAAGTACTAAAACACAAGAAAGACGTTTTGAGGACAGACAGAAGCTTATTTAAAATCCACACCAAGAGATCCAACTGCTGCCAGAAGAAACAAAGTATGTGCTGTGTAACAAAACCCCACCTTAGATTCAGGTAACAGATAAGTGCCTTTAAGACAGTATTTACTAGAAGTTTTTTCAAACTTTGTCACTGAAAAGTGTGATACACTATGATCAACAACTGAAGCCATCCCAGAATTTACATCTGATGCAAGCACTGAGTTACTCCATGATGCCTTTGCCTTGCCCATGGTCTCTGCAGTTGTTTCAGGTAGCGTCAGAATCTCATCAGCCTTATTTACAGCACAGCAGACCCAGAACTATTCCCCAGGAATTCCTAGCACACTGTCAAGGTTGTTTCTGTCTTTCTGGGAGGGTGCTCAGCTTGGAGTGGGACATGCATCCCATGAACACTTCTGTAAAGCAGTGGAGCTGCAGATTTCTCTGGCCACATGTGCCAGTTACTTTCTTGGATGTAAGACATAAAACATATTGCAGGCTTGTGTCTTGGGAGAGAGGGGAGAAATGCCTCGAGGGCTGCTGTGGGAAACAGAGGTGAGTAGGAAAAGAGAGCAGACCAGCCAGAAGGACTCTCTTGACAGCCTCCTGTGCATTACAGCCTGCGAAAGCCCCCAGCCACTCCCTTATGCCATCAAAAAACTCAGCTAAGAAACTGTTTTTTAAACCTCATTTAATAAAAGGGTTTTTAGATATATAGAAGATATTAAGTAAATAAGTTACATAGTACATTACAATCACATCCGCAAGATTTCCTTTAGTGTATTAATATTTTATAAAAAAGCACACAAAAAATAAATTCAGTCCAGTCTATCACAACTGTACAGCAACAGGTAAATATATTTATATATGTACATTTTAAACATGTAACAGTCTTAAAAGGTGCCCTAGGCAGCAGACACATAAAAGGAAGTGTCTGCTCACTTGTTAAAAAAGTAATATACTTTATTATAAAGCATTTATACAGTAATTACAAAGGCTGACTGCTCCTGCACAGTACACCAAAGCTTTGACTACAAATTTAAAAACAGAACATAAAAAGAATGAACACAAAAAAGTTTATACCAAATCTGAACTACAAGGGGAAAAATACATGTGGAGAAGCTGCAGGAAACTTTTTTAAAATACGCAATTACATTTCTATAAAAATATATATTGTCTTCTAATCTGGAGAAGTTAAGGGGTTTTCAGGCTCAGCTGTCAGTGGAATCTTAGTCATGGAAAGAAAGATCCTTAAGACAGCTTGGGATTCAAAGTTTGTGTCTTCCTATCATATGACACAGGAGAGAAGGAGGAAAAGTAAAGCAGCTGAACCCAAGTGACGAATTTACATAGAAACTCACCCGCCCCCCAGAAATCAAACATGATTTATAGACTTGCTTCTCTATCTCTTTAAAGCTTTATAAACTCCCAGACATACATCAGAAGATAAAGCAGGGAGAAAGTTTGTGTGGGAAAATGTGTATTAGAATAAGGTTTCTGGTAAGCACTGGACTAAATGTGCCATTGTATGAAAGCAGACAAGACTCCTATGGCTGTAGTCCTTCCTACTCCTATTTCTTTACAATACAGTATGTGTCTGTAGGAACCTTCTAGTCCACTGCCTGAAAGAGAATTAAGAAGTGTGTAACTGCGGAGAGTGAGAAAGCTCATCGTTGTGGTTTAAGAAACACTTTTTTTTTAAAGTGTTGATTTTAATCTAAGCTTGTTGCAATGATAAAAATGACCAAAAGCCTCAGTTTGATAAATCAGAGAGTATTTTTAGTTAATTTGGACTTTGTCTACAATGGGTTTAACAGATGAGTTACCTTTAAGCTTCTGAATTTCTATCTTTGTCCTGCCTTTAAGCAGCTACATCCCTACCTGTTTCTAGCCAGCAAAATGCCATGGTCCTGCACAGCTGAGTGAAATTCTGTAGACCTTCAACTTAGATAGCCAAGTTCTCTCTGATACCATCACCTGTATCAGTAGAAGAACAAACATCAAATAAATTAAAATGCAGAGTTGTTCTTGCAGCTAGACTGCAAAACACCTGCAGCTATATCAGATATGCATCACAAGTGCATGCATCTATCTAGTAATTACATACACACACAGTCTTAAAAAACTCAGATGCTATCCCATGCAGATCACAAACCTGAAAGACTGAATCTATCTGTAAAGGGCAGACAGAAGCACAGGCAGAAGTACATGATCAGGGCAAATGTGACCTGTCACTGCATCCCCATGATGCCCAGTGCTGGCATCAAGACTCAAGTAGGTAATGATTTGAAATACAGCCATCTGACTATGGGGTGCATGACCACCTGAAGCCTGATCTTTGCTGTAAAAGGCAAATCTACTAGTACACAGTTACAGAATTGCATTCTATAAATAATATATTTGTTCCCATATAAAAGAACTAAAGCCACCTTGAGACACCTTGTTCAAATTAATGACTTCTACTGCCTGCCTTCTAAATCAGCAGCAAACCTTTACATTAAATGGGGATCAATCAATAGGCCTTTAAATGATGGAAAATAATGAGAACGGAGTTTTGAAACAGACATATCAACAGAACGTTGACAAGAATTTGTTTGTTTCGGTTTTTTAAAATCTTAACTGGAATAACACAAACTTAAATTAACACTGTGCTGCAGTAAGAAGCCACTCAAATTATTTTCCCCCCACAAAGAGCAGGAACACAACTCATTCCAAATTAGACAAATTCCATTTAAATGCTTTGCCCACAGAAATTGGGGGCTGGTTGTTTAGGTTTTGGTTTTGTTATTTTTTAAAAAAACAATTCTCTGCCAGCTTTTGATGGTAGGCAAGTTCTAATTCAAATGCAGGATCAAGTCCAAACTCCTACTGTAAGCCAGTGGGTAGAAGGCTTAGTTTGCTTGTTTGTCTTTTAAGATGACACTTGGAGGAGCTGTTTTCCTTACCACCATACCAGAAAAGAAGTCTTTTGGTGGCTGCTAGCAATTTGGAAGTACGCTCAGAAACATTCCAACCTGATGCCACTTAGTTGGCACATTTACCTGATTGTGGTCAGCCCTGCTAACCCACAGCTGTAATCCAGGTTATCCTCAGAAAAGCCCTTTTCTGATTTTCTTCCAGTGACAGACTGTGTCCAGTTTTCCTGTTCTGTTCTACTTATACTGCAGCAGGGTGGGAGAGAAACAACTAGTACTGGAATCAGCACAAAATACACACAACATTTTTATGCAAGTATAGAAAACCTCTGATTTGTTCTAATCAGCACCTCAATGCCTTGTCCTTGACAAGAGGAAAAATTATATCAGTTTCCTAAAAGAGGGAGAATCAGTGAAAGATCTGGCCTTTGGAAGACTGTAATAATGCTTGCAGTTGCTTCACCTACTGTTCCTCCTGACACAGTGTGCTAAAGCTTCTGTTCTCTCCAAGGGCCCTAATATAACAGCAGACAAGCATTTTCTTCAATTTATAAATAAAAAAGATAAAAATCAACACTGAAATCCTTAAGAGGAAGACTGATTTGCTTAAGCTTCTTTTTAAAAGAGCAGCTTTTAGTTCTTTGCAGTTTTTGAATTATTTTAACAGTTCATGATGTGCCACGTGCTTCTTGGTTAGTCAACAAGACCCATTCAATGTAGGAACATGGAACAATCATCCAAATGCTGAAAGGAACCCCAGTTTTGGCAGGAATGGAAAGTATAATCTTGACAGAAAATTGAACACTTACAGGTGGAAGTGTCAACTTTGCAAAGAGTGCAGTCCTTAATGATGTTCCTCCTCATTTTGTAGGAGTAGTAACTTTCTGTTATTCAGAAAAACAATTCTATGCAAAGGCATACATATGTCAAAGCAAACATTATACAGTACATAGTCTCCCAAACAAAAGAGTGAAGCCATCATGGTTCCATAAAACTACAGGGCAAGAAGACTGACAGATGACATGCTGGAGTTACAGCCTCTTTCTATAGTTAACCAGGAATTTATCTAGCAGCTGGAAGGGTCAAGATTTAAAAAAGAAAAAACCTGCAGTGAGGCACACTCTGTAGTTCACATGCAACAACATCTCTGGATCCCTGCTGGGGAAGGCAGCAGCGATCAGCTCCTTCAGTATGGTCTTGTCTGACACAGTGCCAGCACTCGAGAAGCTGGGGATCACTGCTGCTCCTAAGGACTGGATGGAGGGAGGGAGCTGGGCAGCTGGGCTACAGGATGGCACCAGCTGGCCATGATGCACAAGTGATTCTCTGCATCCCTACAAAACAATGATAAATGTGGGCTATAAAGATGTACAGAACAATCCTGTGCAAATCTAACATCTGTCACCTGGGCCACTTCTTCTCAACTCTCTTTCACCAGCAGCTTTTGGTGGCTAGACTTTCTGAGCTACTAGCTTGTGTCAGTTCTGAAGGAAGAGTCAGCCTTTCAGCGAAGAGCACAGCTCACAGCAGGACAACCCAGCAGCCAGTACTGCCCAGCCACTGGTGTGCAAATAGGTGACAAGCTTCTCCTGTACATACTGCCTGACAGCAACTGTCTGGGAAACTAGGGCCCCACCACAAAAGCTTGATGGTGGCAATTTCAAGGAGCAAATGAGGGCTGCTACAAGACAGAAGAGGATATTGAGAGGTAAAAACATTCACAGAGGGACCACTGCTGGAGATGAGAGTCTATTCCTCCCACTTCTGAGGTGCATACAATCCAGCACGCAAGACCTGGGCTCATTTTCACTAAACAAACTTGCTCCCATTTATGTAAATTCAAAGCCAGCAGTTTTCATTTCAAATTGCACTTGTGAAGCCCAGACTCCTTTAAGTTAGTCAAAGGCTGACTATTTTGTTTTCCAAGATGAGACAACCTGCAAGGCCTGTGGCTACTCTAATCCCACAAGATATTTTTATATCCATTGCTACATTCTTAATGCCATAAGATACCTGACCTCAGGCTTCCATTTGAAAAATAAAACTTCCTCTCAAAGGGAAGAAGAGTGTCTTGCTCATCCCACTTTTCATTTTTGTGAAACAGAGGTCAAAAGTACACACCATCTTTCCACAAAACTTGCTGTCTGCCTCAATAACTGCTCAGAAAGAAAGCTAGGAAAGCATAGAAGGAAGAAGAACTTGCTGAGAAAGGAAACAACTAGAAATCACCAGTGTCACAGTAACTGGATACACTTAGCTCAGAGTAGAGCTTCATTCTCTTGCTCCAGTCTGGAAACGTCTATATCCAAGAGTCCCACTACCATGATTCCTGACAAGAACAAAAAGGAAGGTCTGACTGACCTGAGAGAACTTACTTCCACTGCAGGTGACATTGTTCTATTATGTACCTCGGATATCATTATAAATAGAATAGAAATCTTATTAGTCTTAAAAAAAAAAATCCAAGTTGAAACAAATCTTGTTATCCACCATTCTGGCTTGGTCAGTACTGGCAAGGTGAAGTGGAACATGTAGCATGAAGAAATGGCAGCACTGAAACCAAAACCTGATGGTTCGGGTAAGAAAAGTGCAAGCAAAAAATAGTGAGACCACAAAGAGGGAGGTTGGGTCCAGCCTTGCTATTCCCTCCACTTCTGGTCTGCTGCTATATTTCTCCGTCTTCATCCGAGCTGGCGCTGCTGCTCCCGCTGCTGCTGCTCCCAGTGTCACTGCTCTCTTCCTGCTGGGCCTGGCAGCGCGCTGCTGCTGCCACTGCCGCCTCCCTCTCCTGCTGCTTCAGCGCCGCCGCCTTCTTCTCCTGCTCCGCGTGGCTCTTCATGTGAGCACTGCGGCTCTTCACCTTGTAGAACACCCTGAGGAAGGCACACATGTACATTAGCACTGGCCTCTGCTATGGCCTCCTTCAACACTTCTCCAGAAGAGCTCCTGCGACTCTGGCCTCAGGCTTGTGGGCTTCCACTCCAGAACTCCCGCTGGCCCTGCGATGGAGCACCTACAGCAAACACCACTCGGCATGTGCCAGCTAGCAGGGGATCCTGAGCACCCTCAAACCACTCGCTGCATTTCTCACTGTGGCCGTTTCTCAGTCAGCTCTGAATTCAGAGAGGCAGTGCTGGTATTTGAATTATGCATGTGCTGCTTAACACAACAGGGCCCTGGTTTTCATGCGTAACAATACAACAAGCACGGAGGCAAATGATGGCCCAATGCCATTCCTAAGCCTTGTCCACAGAGCTCAAAATACTTGAGCTTTTTCCTTCTGACTCTACATTTCTGCGATCTGTTCCTCCACCATTAACTACATGGATTTTGCATCAAGTGCCACAAGTGAAGTTCAGACCATTAAGAATCCTTGTCTGCTTGTCCTGTTGTTTTGAGAGAAAGCAACTTACGTAGGGAACTGAATTTTCTTGACAGTTATGATCCTGTTGGCAACAAACCTACACAAACTTCTAGAACTGTGTGAGGAAATAAAATATGTTTGACATCCACCAAAGACAGTTGCAAATTTAACCGGATGAACTACGGACCTACTGGCCTAATAGCTGCTGCTATAACGACAGCAGTGTCCCGCATTTCTACAACACTGGTCTTAAGTCCATACTATGTTCTTTATATGTGACCTAGCAAATACACAGAAACTTCTAGTTAGAAAAATGTAAGCATTACAAAGGGCCAATACAGCAGCTGCTTGAAAGTGCAGCTTAACACCAAATACTGCATACAGTTGAAATGCAGGTTGTATCTCATGGCATTTGAGGAAAAACAAGCCTTAATTTGCAAGTATTAGTGAGGCCATAATTCATTAAAATTATTGCCGATATCTATGGCCTATAAAGAAAGTCAGAAAGCTCATTTGAGAAAATGCATCAACAGGAGATGCCCTACTATGATTCTGTGACTATTGCTGGAAGCAGAGTTGGTCTTACCTGCCACATTTTTTACATGGAAATGTGTTTTCTGTGTTCTGTATTTTACTGGTAGCCTCTGATTTAATCTTCTGTTTCCTCTTCTTTCTCTGCACTGGAGCAGTAATAGGCTTTCGAGGCTTCACTGTTGTCTCCCTTGGCTTCCTCCCAGTTCTGCCCATGACAGTTGCCTCGTGATTCCTCATATTGGTGTTGCTGGCCTTTGCAAAGAGGAGAAGAGTTAAGACAATGTGACACTTAAACCCACCAGCAGAAGGAAGACAGTGGCTGAGCTCCTGTGCTTCACTCATTCCAGACAAAGGTTTCATTTAATGAGAAAATCTTCAGGCTATTTTAAGGATATTTGTCATCATGGCCCTCTGTGTGCACCAGCCACAAAGAATACATTGCATTTTTCCACCTTACACATCCCAGTTCTCCCATCACAGCACACAGTCTGATTGATAGTAACACTCTGACCTACCTCAGCACAATCTCTTCCTCCATAAAACGTTGGAAAAAGATGGAAACTTTCTGCATCTGGAACTGCCCACCTGTTTTCTAAACTATTTGCAGAGTGAAGGTGGCATAGAAAGCACAACATGCGCAATTCAGCACTTACTATTACACCATCTTGTAGTGTCTGTTCATCTTCCAGAGCATCGGCACTCCTCTTTCTGTTATCCAACCCCTCCTCTGCCTCCTCTTCTTCCTCCCCTTCCTCCTCCTCCTCCTCATGCCCCTGTTCCTCACTGAAGATGTCCCTTCTGAGAGGAAGAACACGTGCAAACCTATGGGAACTCTTCACCAGAAGATAAAGGAACTGTTAATTTTGATGTCTGTATGTAAATGACATTATGTGACACAGGATACAAATTTGTGAGTCTAGACCTCTATAGAGAAGCCAGATTGTTTGTGCTTTTGATTTGACCAGTAAAAGAAACAACACACAAGACCTCAAACCACAGCCCAAAAGAGGTGAGAGAAATTTAGGAAATTACTTACCTTGATGTCAACTTCAGCTTCATCTTTCATAGATCTCTCATTAGCACCATCAATGTCCCCAAAGATTAAAGTCCCATTCCGACCAATTTTCACCTGTTTCTTGTATGTGTAGTAGAATTCTACACACTGAGCCACTGTTTTGGTTTTTATCTGTTGTTTAAAAAATTACATGATTTTAAAAAGACTTACAAATAATTACTAGGCATGCAATAAATACACTTTGTATTTTCTTTCCTTATAGTCTCCATTCCACCACAGCTGCTGTTCTTGCTTCCTTTTCTGTGTCACATTTGTCTGTCTGCCTCATCCCACAGCCTATCCCCTACTGCCATTGTTATCCACTGAGAACTAAAGGACAAACTTTCCAAAGAAAGGCTGGTTAATGTAAAGGTTACAGAACCTGGAACTTTGTAAGACTTTGTAAACTTAATGAACCTCTTAGCCTCTGAAACATTCCAGTTGAGCTATCAGGCTTGACAGCAGCCTCTCAGTTTTATGAGGGAGCTTTATTTTGCAGCAGCACTTCAGAGAAGACCAGACCAGAATACCGATCCAAAAATGGAAGTGGAAGGTTTGCAGCCCTTTCCTGTTTTGGCCACATGCATTTTGTAGGCACATGGTGATAGACAAGTATCAGCACAGACTTGTGACCATCTACATATTCTGCATCAGTGATTTTTCTGAAACATCTGGAATACATTCTTAGATTCCGAGCTTTTGCAATTTAAATGCCTTTTGGGTATTTATTCAGTAAATATGTTTTCAGCTCCTGGTTTTGCACTCTCCTTCAGTGATTTCCCTCTTGCTGACATGTCATACCTCATCAAAATATGGGAGCAATCATTTTTACTATCATTGTCGTAACACTGGTGAGAGAGAGAGATCTAAAGGGTGTATCATTCTCATATCCTTCTTTGGTCCTCTCCCTCAGTGGCAAAGATGTGTTTCTTTTTAGTTTTATCAGCAAGCCATTTAAGCTAAACATTGACAGTGCTTTATAAATGTACTCAGAGGAGATATCTGCAGCATGGACTAATGGAAGCAATGTAGTTTACATACCAGGGTTAAGTAAACAACAACAGCAAAACAAATATTAGCTTTCTGGTGATATTTTATGCTGTACTGGATGCTGAAATTTCTCTGAAATCTTTTGAGTGCAGGAACTAATGCTTAAAACTGAGGTTTCAGAAAAATCAAGATTGAACTTCCTGTATTAAATGTTCAACCAACACGTAAAAATGTATCATGAAAAACAAACAGACAAAAGTAACTTACAAGCTTTTGGACCAAGAAAAAGTCTTTCTTGTAGATTGCAATGCCTTTGTTGAATAGCTTTTTTTCAGCAACCTTCCACTTGTCTGATCCTGTAGGTAAAAGTAAGTTGTGATGGAAGCCCATACAATTTCAAATGTTTACTCTTCTATGTACCTTTTCTTCATGTTTGTCTTATATAAGACTAATACACACATGTGCAGGTGCAGTCTCTCCTCTAACCTACTGCAGCAAAACTGCAGGCTGCTGTTAACTTCTCCCTCACTGCTCCACCTCGGCTCTCCTCTCACACTTCCTTTGTGTTAGATCTAGTGCTCATCACCACAGGTTAACTCAGCTCAGCTTTCAAAAACCACTCAGTTAGATGAACTAAGATGTTGCCCAAGCAAAGTGACATGACACACTTCATGGTGGCCCAGTCATAACATTTTATAGCAGGAAAATGGTGGGGCAGGAGAACCGGATCTTCTCTTTCAGCAGCAATGTGTACTTGAGGATTTACTACATCGCCAGTATTCCTCAAATATTCCTTGACTCTAACAATAAACACATTTCTGAATCCCCTCCTTCCTTTTAGATAGTATTCAAGTAACATTTACCAACACTACAGTAGGAATGTGTAATAATGAAGAAATGTTATTTCTACGCTTTGTGGCACCAGCTATTAGATGTCTCTCTACCATTTAATATCAGGTCTTTCAGGTGACTTGGGCCACTCCAGATCACTGAAGTCTGTGTCACACAGCTGACTATTTTCTAATTAGGTGCAAAATGACAAAGGCAGTTTATGGCATTTAACTTTTGCAGAAACACTAACAGGTATCTGTAGTTTGCTGAGGCTTCTTCAGCAAGCTTAAAAGCTATTCCCCATAAAACCCCTGCTTAACTCCATCCTGGAAACTCATGTTAGAGAGGCTGTGATTCTATGGTTACCACAGCCTTTGTTGTAAATACTGGCTACCTTTCTACATTCTCTGTGGCTTAGTGCAAGGGATTGCCTCCCCTTTTTCCCACAAAGAAAATCAGAACTCACACCTATCCCAATGCACATGTTCAGAAGGATGCAATGTTTCTTACATTTTAAGTGCCATAATTTGCAGAAGCAAAATTTTTAGCAAGTCATCATTTGAATTACAAGAGAAGATTGCTCTTTTAATCTTCTTGCAATACAATAGAGTACCCCAAAAAATCAGAAAACGATAGAAAAATTCCTGTATGATAAGCAGGCAGCACTGAGTTGTTCTGGTTAACAAACCTGTGTAGTGATAATCTGCCAAAGGGTGGGTAGGGGGTCGCACTGGCTTCTTCAACAGCAGTTTGGTCAGAGCTCCCTTGGATAAATACAAGTAAAATAATTAATTTGATGTTTGGGGCATTAAAAACAAAGATGAGGCAATTGTTAATCCCCTCTTTTCTGTGGCAAGTTAACAGAAAAGAACCAGAACCACTTGGGACAACTTTAAAAATCACATTCTTGACTACCTACCTAATCCTGGGTACCACAGGCAAGTGGTACATTCTCAGCACCTCTTCACATCTGTGAATTGAGCAGGGTACTGGGAGAGAGCTAATTCCATAGATAGAGACCTTGCAACAGTTTCCTCTCATTAACTAAAGGCCTATTACACACACATCCAAAAATGCTGCCCTAAATGACACCTGTCTTACACATCCAAGTAATTGTAATCTGATCCCACTTGACTAAGCAATATTTCCAAATAAAACAGCAGTCATGTGACTGGAAGATTACAAACACAAAAACGTCACCCCTCAAGCAGCTTTTTAGTTTTCATTTAAATCAGAAAAGCTTTCAAATTTTGTAGGAAGGAGGCAACAGAATTGTGCTTCCACTGGCATTTAAACCACCTGAACAGTGAGCTCCTGCTGCCAGAGGCAGTCCTGCTCCTCCCTAATGCCAACAGCAGCATTCACAATGATGAGCTGGCAGAAACCTAACACACACATACAAAAACTACTTTCTGTTTGATCTCTTTTCCAATGCAAGTCCATGCAGTCTCACAAATGTCAGTGCCAGGGGATGGGAAACAAGCAGCCAGGCAAAAGTCTGGGATACTCCTGACCACAGGGCTGATTTATGCCACATTAAATAAATCATAGAACTGTAAAAGGATGACAAAGCTTTTTTGTTTGCTCTACTCTGCTTTTTGATATTACTTCCCAGGGGTGTCAAAGGGAAATAATGAAAAGTGTATCTTACAATATGTCTTACAATATTGATATAAAATTAGCACAGCTGTTCTACAGACAAAGACAGAGAAATCAAATGGATTACCAAAACAAAGAGGTGCAAGACACTGCCCTCTGACTCAGCTTTCAGCCCCAGCCTCTTATTTTTCCTTTTTTCATAGTAACCTTTCCAGGAAAAGAACATCTAAGATTCATTTAGCAGTCTCAGCTCACTTGCCCTGATAGACTGTCAGTGTGTTTGATCAAAAGCCAAACATGTCCAAGTTGGAAATATAGAAGATAGTAAGTGCACATGGCACTGTACCTTGGTCAGAATCCACCTTAGGGACATACAAGGGACACCAAACAGTGGGAATCAGATGCATTGAAAAGAATTTGCAAGGCTCTCTTCTCAGGAATGAGAGGTTACCTGACCTTCCTTAACATCTTTGACTACATTGAGGTGAACAGCTGGGCAGACTCACCAGAATGCTTCCCTTTTCTTCATGTAAGAAATGCAACGCCAGCTCCTGGTTGGTTCCAGCCCCAGGAAAAATGCTTGAACAGGCAGCAGCTAGTAGGTTGTCCACTATTGCCACAGGAGTACCAAAACAATTCAGAAAAGAAGATTAAAATGAAGTTTCCAACAGGGTTTGCATGATTAATTACCTCTTTTGAAGGAGGAATAGACTTAACAGAAAGTAAAACTCAGAGAAGCTCAATGTCCTTGAAAATTTATCTGGGTCATATTTGGACCCTAGAACTTACTAGACTACAAGGACATGCAGCACTATTTACACATGGAGTTTCCTGCAAATCTCCTCCCTCCTCTAATGTCTTCCCACCTCCCTTTGCCTCTGATATTTCTTGAATCCACCCTTATATCGTGAATTTCCATTTCACAAAACCCTTTTTAATCTCTCATTCAAAATATTTCTTTCAAGCTTGCCCACTTCCTCTTCCCTTCAGGATTTATACAGGCCATAACCCACATGCAACAAAAACAGACAGGTCCCCAAGTCTGCTACTAGCTACCACAACTCCTGCTTCCTCATCCTGACTTCTGTCTACAATTTGATTTTTTCAAAATACTACTACATCTAGAACATCCCTCAAAAATACAGGAGTTGAGTGTGTGTAGTTTTCAAATGTTAACAAAACCAAGGAAGCTTCACTGAGCAAAAGACTGCTCTTGGCCTGACAGAAGCAATGGTCCCAGTTTTTTCACAATTAAAAAACAGAACCAATCCTACCAACCTCCCCTTGTCCCATACATACAATCTGATAAACAAGTTTTGCTCCTAAAACTGCTTTCAAGATCACTCAAACATGTCACTTGAATGGCAGCTCTAAAAGATTTTTAATTATGCCTACAGTAGATATGTGGTTATCCCTATAACCACTGTGACAACTCTGCCCTCTTTAACAGCCTGCCACCTTCTTACCATTCTCTTGAGTGACTCTGTTGGTTTCCAAATCTCCCCATGGTTGCCACACCAGCTCTGCTTTATGTTCATCAGCTTCTGCCAGAGATCTGTCTTGGAGTGATGGGATTTCTGCTTGAAAGCGAGTTCCGACATTTATCCGCCTGCAGAGAAGGAAAAACGTTACAGTCAGGCCATCTTTACAATATCAAGGGAGTCTCCACCTCTGCTAGAAACACTAATGAAGAATCAAACAAAGAAACAAATGCATATACAAATGCAGGCTCTTGCATATAACACCAACAGTGTTGTAGGTTACATAACTCAGAAGCTGAGAGGTTTTACATCTATTACAAGATTCAATTTTTTTATCAGTATAGGTTGAAACTATATTTAAATCAGCATCCCCTAATAACTGCTCAAAGAATGGTTATTAGCTTCCAATAATCATCACTTTTTGAGAGGCTCTCATACAGGGTCCTCTTATGGCAAGCTTGCTCCTCAGGCATAAGATAGGTCAGCCTGTTTTAGTATTAACATTTTGTCAGCCAACAACTGAACCAGAGTCTCTAAAAGTCCTTTTCAACCTAAACATTGCCATCTGGTTCAACTTCCCATTCCAAGCAGGATCAAAATTTGGTCCTTTATGACCTTGATGCAAGGTGGTGTCTTCTAGGTACTCTTCCTAACAACTGAAACCAAAAATATAAAACAACTAAACCTGTATTGCTCACTTTGTATCAAACCCAAACCCTATCCTTTTAGCAGCAATCTCATACTTTTACATATGAATTAGAAGACAGATTTTTCACTACATGCAACCCAGAGAGCACTACATTTGCTTTAAGTCAAGTGACCAACCACAGAGATTCTACTCTGTACTAGCAAATGTGATTTTGTGCACACACGTGGAAAAGAACCCTCACTGAAAGACTTTTCTACTATGTACTTAATGCAATAGTGTTCCTCATTCAGATGTCAGTCAACTAGCATCACACCCTTGACACAGAAAGTATAGAGAAAGAAGCTCTTTTTTGGAGAGAGCAGATCAGGCAGTGCCCAGAAGATGATAAAATACTGGAGCTGCTTCACTAGAAAAAAACTAAAGCCTTCCCTGCCCAGGACAAGGCTTGCAATAATTCTGAAGTCTTGGCTTTGTGCCCCACCTCATACCTGCAATGCCCAAATAAAACCGGAATTCTACTGCAAGAGTTGACCTGGGTAACCTAAATTTGGCCTGCTCTGAGCAGGAGCTTGGACCAGATGATCTCCAGAGATCCATTCAAATTGTGTTATACTTCTGTTCCTTTACCGATGCAGTCTAGATTTCAATACATCAAGAGCTCTTGCCTGTAAGCACCAATGGAGCTCCTGGGATACCATGAGAGCTGAGTGTGACATCCAGAACTGAGGCTGTGAATTGGGAAGGCAGTTCACAGCGAAGGCACACAGGTATGTGTAAAGCTACCTACTTCAGCAGTGACCCCCAAGACTTTGATACAACTGAACTACAAAACCAGTAGGACACAACGATCTGTGACAATTGCCTATCATACCATTTCACAAAGAATTAAGCTTCATTATCACATTTCCTATTTCAAATCAGTGCAATTAAATAACCTTTTGAGAAGCATTAACAGAAGGTTAATGCACAAGCAATTAAGAACACTATATTGGGTAATCACAAGTTAGAGTCAACTTCTGACAAGACTACAAAGCCAATTAAACATTTTTTTCTTCTAAAAAGAAGTGATTCCTGCCATACTTTCTTTAAGGAAGATATGTCTACATAACTGACCACAACAGTGCTGCAAAACAGAATGACACTAGGTTATGACTTTACTGTCATTAAAAGTTGAAAGCTATCTACCTGCATAAACATCTGTTCACTAAGACTTTAGATGCTAGGAAGACAACTCTGCACATAACTCACTTTTGGCAAAAGGAAATGAGCTTGCACTACTAAGTTACCATGGTTTGAAATTTCCAGCAACAAATTTGAAAATTTTCACATGCAACTAAAATCACAACTAACTTTATGTCATTAACTTCAGCAATTTAAGCCAACAGACACAAGAAAGACAATTGCATCATAGAGAGGTCAAAGATTAAGACCTGAGAGGGACACAAAAAATATCTGTTCAAGTTCCCCCAGATTAATTAACCAACAGGAAAAAGATGAATTAGACAACTTCTAAAAAAAAAATTATACAACAATAAATGTGCTTATTTCAATGAATGGGCTTGGTTGAGAGGAGACTTGCAAAGGTAAAAAAAAAATCTACATTCATTCACAATTGCAACATTTGCTCAGGACAGGCTGCCGCCACAAGTGCAAAAACAGCTTCAAACAAGAAGGCAAATGGAAAAAGGGCAAGGAAAAAAAAATTGTCATTAAATTTTCCAGCCCATTTAAAAAATATCAACTATTTTGGATAAATGCAAAAGAAGCGTTGTATTTACCTCGGGAAAGTTTGAGTTAAATATCTCCAATGTTACAGGATATGCTGCAGAGTTAGAGCAGAGATTCCTGAGAATCTCTGCAGAGCCATGTGGGTATTTTTATGCCATATGGGTGCTTCCATGCCATGCATCTCCATGATTAGATTTTGCAGGAGTTCATTAACTAGGTATAAAAATGAACTAGAACTACCTAGCTGTAGTTCTGCACTACTGAGCTTGAACTGATAACACTCCCAGAGCACAGGCAAAGGCTAGGCAGAGACATTTGCAACTCCACTCAGGTTTAGCAGGACTGGCACCAAGCCTAAGCTCACAATTCCAGGTTCAGTATCTCCAGACTGTGTTCCCTATGGCTGCTCTGTCCACATACTCTGAGGTTTCCCAGCACACATCCAGCTAAAGACTAACAAGGCTGAGCAGCTCAGGGCACACACCCCATGTTCCTCTGGCTGTAGAATTTTCAGGCTGAGCTTGCCCAGGGTGGAGCAAAGCGTTCACAGCTGTGCTGCAGCTTAACACATCTACGATTGGACCAGGCCATGTGAGAGCTAACCCAGTTTTCCATGCTACATTCTGTCCTTCCTGTAAAGGAGCATCATCTTCCCACCCTTAAACAAGTATACAGCATACAAAGAGGTGCTCATATACAACAACACAGGACAGATTCACCTTTAGGTAACAGTAATTCAGCCCAGAGAAAGATGAGCAGTAATAGGAAGTAGTTAGTGTCACCAGAATTACATTTGTTCAAACAAGCACTATGTGGTGTACACACAAATATCATGTGGTGTAATTTTTAATCAAGACATATTATATTTTGAACTCCAATAAGAATAGCTTTAATGCTTCTAAGAGATACATCGGTTGCACAGGGAGCAGCTTGAAGGTTTAGGAGGAAGCAAGGAAGCACTTTTACTATGAGACTCTCAATCTACCAGCTACTTACGGTTCAATGCTGACTGGGGTGGCATCCCCCACTACCGTAAGAATCGGAGGGGTAACTTCTGAACTATCTGCAACAAGAAGAAAGAACTGCTCAGCTACACATCTGAGATTTGCTTTTCACACAGCTTGCAAATCTTACCAGAGCTGTCCATCTTTCAAAAAAGGCTAAATAAAGGCGTTTCAGATTACCAGGTACTTGCCCTCCTCCTCTCAGTTCAAGATACTGACAATCTGCGAGAGGAACTGACTTTTCATTCCCAAGAGCGTCGGCAGGGGGTGTTGCAGGCTGCTTGTGAATGCATCTTAACATCCATGTCCAGATGGAGCAACACTGCATTTCCTCTATTCCGGCTCCCCAAACAATGAGGAAGAAACTTCAGTTTCACACAATCACACCTCCTAAGGGCATGATGTTCCTCCTAACGCTCCACAGTTCCCAATCAGAAATTAGGCAAGAAAGGAAGGTTAAAATGAAACTTACTTGATCTAAGCAGAGTTCTGTGACCACTTTTGGGAGTCATTGGAGGTGGAGCCGAATGACCGCTTGTGGAGAGGATAGCATTAAAATACAGCCCAGATCCTTCTCTCACCGGACTAAGGATTGGTGGAGGAGTGTAAGGAGGTAGCTCAAAGTTCCTGTCTGAAGGGTGGTCTGCCAGACGGACGGGTGACCGTAAGTGGCTCTGATATGGAGTGATGTTGGAATAAACAGGTGGTGCAATGAAGGTGCCAGCTTTTGGTGGTATGAAGAGTGGCTCGGGTCTTGGCCGCTGCTTTGGTTTTCGGGCAAAGCCCTCAGCTTCATCCTTTGGAACAGCATCTTCATGCTATTAGAAAAAAAAATACATCATTAATTTAATTTAAAACCTCAGGTTCTTTCAAAAGCTTCAGTGAGATGACAACATTTTATTATGGCAGCTCAAAATCTGGATAGGACAGTTGGAAAATGTCTCAACAATTAGCAGAAGGGGAAAGTGAGAGGAAGAACACAGGGAATGGAATGGACTGGACACAGGAACTATTAGGTAGCAGGTCTAGCTCATGTGATTATGAAGTTTATTTAACATGAACCACATGTACATCTGGTTCAACCTTCACAGCAGCTTTAAAACAGAACAAAAAGCACAGCAGAACCTTGGTACAGAAACAACAAACCCTTGATACAGATACACAGTGACACCAAATAGTGGTAAGAGAACAGAAGACAATATAACAGTATTTTATTAGATGGTCAAGCATTTAAATGCAGAAAAACCTCCCCAGATGCCTGCCATTTCTCTGGTATCTGAACATTCTGTTGTATTTTTGGATAGAAGAGAGGGAAAATAAAAAAAATCAACGCACCCACTCATCACTACCATGCTGCAGGGGAACAATCAAGTACTGGCCTTCAGAACTCACTAAAAGGTTTCAATTGCATGAGAATAAATCTTTTGGATTTTATTCACATTGAGAGATATGTGCACTACTTAGAATTCACTGGTATTTATTTTGTATGAAGAAAGCACTCTTGACACAGACAGACTATTATTCTAGTCTTACTACCCATCTGGCTTTATTCACTGTTTAGTGAATTTAGTGAGACACTGCCTGGCTTTACTAGCATTAGCTGTAGGTCATGAAAAGCCAGCAATGCCCAAATACACGGCAATATAATGATAAAAAAATTCCCAGACTACATATATCCCAAGCCTTGAGATCAATCTGCTTAAATAGAATAGTTCATGGTGAAAAACTCTGATTAAATCTAAGAGATGTGGCTCATCCTTGGTTTCTGGGTCCATCCATACCTGACTGGAGGTCTCCATGTTAGTATTACGATTAGATCGCCTCCGAGTGACTATCACAGAAGGCTTCCGTTCACAAGGAGCTCGATCGTTTGTTTGGCCTCTCTGGAGCTTTCCATCCTCAGACTTTTCCTTTTCAAGGCTCTGCAAGTCAATTTTTCTCACTGGCACAGACACAGGAATGATAAGAGGCACAAGGCTGTTATCCTCCCGGGCTTTTTTGGGAGCTGGTGAAGAACTGGCGAATTCCACAACACTTTTTGAAGCACCAGTAGGTCCTGGAGCTGTTACTAGCACACTCTTCTTCTCCTCTGAATTATCCAGTTCCTGAGAAGACAAATAGATTCCTAAAAAGTTCTGTATTACTTACATAATAAATGAAATATCATCTCACTTGTAGTGTATATCAAGTTTCTGGATGCAATTTGCAAGCTGAAATGATTTGGAAGTGTTACTGAAGGAAAAAGAATACTTCACAGCATTACTAAAATTTCACAGAATTACTTGAGGATTGCCCGCAGTCTCAACTGCTAGAACACTTATATAGGTCATTCTTCAGAACTGCTTCACTACCCATATTTTATCATTTTATCTTCTATATGAATTTGTGTCCTGCTTTATAACTTTCAACAAAGGCTCTTTAGTTTTAGTAATGAACAAAAGCTGCAGGTTATTAATTTCAAATATTAGATTTCTGCTCCAGGGAAGACTGAACCATGATAGTATCTTAATTAAATCTCTGACACACAAAAAAAAAAACCATACCCAGAGCTAGCTTTTTGCTTTTTTTTTTTTTTTTTCCTGACTCTGGAAAACATTAAGCCTTCAAAATAAGTCAGGAAACAAAGCCGAGCATATAAAATCTACCATATCAAGAAGATCCAGGCCTTTCAAAAGATCCTTTCAAGACCTTTTATTAGAGTTGGGCTAAGTGTGCACAGAAAGTTTTATCCCATAACTGACCCTGAAGTTTACAAGTCTGACTGCTTCTTCACAGAGACTGCAGATGTACATCATACAGTGATGGAACACACAACTGAAAAGTCACAAGTGGCATCCATTGTCCCAGAATAAGCCTCAGGAGAAATTAATAAGGTCTGAGGACGTGCCTTCAGGCTGGTGACAGGCTCCCGTACTTTCCCATAAAACTACCAGTCTTGGGTTTGGAGGGCATTCATCGTGTTCATCATGCTGACAGACAACACTAGAGTCCACTGACTCTAGATAGTAAGGGGCTCTTGCACATTTTTGTAGCCTCCCTCCACCACCTTCTAGGTACAGCAACATGTAATGACAATGTGAATAGGTGAACAGGCACCAATTCTGATCAATCTAAAAACCTCAAGTACTTCCTAGGTGCTACACAGACCTCTGTGGCTCAAGAGACCTGAACTAATTTGCTGACTACAAGGAGGAAACCATGGGAGCTCAAAAGTGCCACAGTCACCCAAAAGTGTCACTTTCCTCTGGCTTGATGAGCAGTTAACTATGCTCCTTTTATTTTCAAAACTGGGTGGCAATCAGCAAAGGACTCCCCCCTCAGTGATGGGAGAGATGACACCTCCAAGAGAAAAGAAGAAGAGACCTGAACAGTAGCACAGATAGAGAAAAGGCACCAGTAGGAACTTAATATAAATAGTTGAGACATCCTTTAAAACGTTCTGGTCCATGCCAAAGCTTTTCTGATCACTAAAGTTCACACATACCTAACGATTAGTAAGAGGGGACATGACTAATTTTGGAATTAAGACTTTTGCTTCAGATCCCTAAATAGTTTCTCAGCAGAGGTAAGCAGAAAGGAGTCCCTTAATAAGGGATAAGATCTCCATTTGTAGACCTGCTAGGTGATTTTCAGCTACCTCAGCATCCCTGCTGCAGAATTTGGGGCAGGAGGGCTGCTGGATAACTTCAGTAAGTGCAACATGTGGCACTTCCATTTAGACTCTTGCATAAATACTGATATAAGAACTAGTCATCTAGAGTCCTCCAGGAAATCCACAGAAACCAAACAGACATTTCGGCATCAATCCTGTAGATCCCTCAATCTGTTCCTAAAAAAACTGAGAATTCACAGAAAAACCCAACTGCAACAGCTGGAAGAACTGTTCCAAGGCCACATCTTTGATCTGATAAGAAACCACACCAGCCTTTTAAAAACACCTGCCCACAAAGTGCTTTCTGCCATCATTCTGCATCATCTGCATCAAGGAGAGGCAGCTTCTGTCTGCAGTCAAACCAAGCTTGTCCATGAAGGAGGTGAGTACAGAACTACAATTCTGCAAACAAAACTATTTTTCCCTTGAGTTTGTACCAGCTGGTGCCCTGCCCTGTGTCAGGGGAAAGCAGCTAGATAACCAAAACATGTCTTCCTTCCATAAAAGAATATTTAAATTCAGACATACTTTAAGACAACCATTCATATTTGAGAAAAGCTTTCTATACTTTTAGAAGACAACAAATCACACTGAAACCATTAAACTAAGAGCTGAGAATTTACTGTAGCCTGTAGGCAGCAATAAGCTTGCATCACCCGAAATAAAGGCAGCCACAGGCAGCTCTGGTGCAAAGTATCAGTTGTGACAATGCATGTAGACAGATATTGCTCTCCAGAATATTATTTTTGCAAAAGGTCACATACCTAGATTGAGATGTTCAAATAACTGGTTCAAATTATGAATGTTATCTTTTTTAATCAATAATTTAACTTCTACACGCTCTTCAGATAACCCACACAGAGAGAGCCTCTAGGTCATTTTTAACAGAAAGATACTCATAAGAGAATACTCTTCCATTCAGCAAACATATTTTCTTTTTCTCCCTCACACAATATCCAACACCTTAAAGCTGTAAAATTCATCAGACCTCTGGTAAGAATTTTATCATCTTTCAAAACCTCATCCTGAAGGCCTGAAGAGATCTAAACATAAAGAGTTCTTCTGCTAGTGCCATTATGCTTGCATAACTGCAAAGAACAAAAGAGCATCTGTCAAAACACTTCTCTGGTCTTTACATTATGAATCAGACTGCAAGCAGACGTGCCTTCAAACAGCCAATTTCTTGCTTCATCTCTCAGGGCCTTTTCCTAAATGCTCTATTTGCTTCTTGTTGACACTCTGTTAGTGATCCAACTGCAATGTGAATTGCAGGCCTTCTGTAATATAACCTCACAATGCCTGGGAAAGTAAGAGCAAATACACCAGCAGTAAGAGCAAATACATGCTACAATGTACTACCAGTTCTTTATCAAATCAGCTGGCTCGACTTGGAGTTAGAGCAAAAAGGATTGAAGAGAGCATCAACCAAGTCACTGTTTGCTTTCTGCTGTCCAAGAGATGGAGTAGGCTATGGATATTCAGCTCATTATTTGTTAGTTTAGTTCTTTCACTCAAACAGCATATTCCTCTAAGGAAGAGATGGGAAAAAACAGTGACAGAAAGACTAGGATAAAAAGGATGATGAGAACAAGACAGGGAATAAAATGCCCCCCACCCCCCATTTGTTGTCTGACTGGATAGCAACTCAGGTGTCAAAACTGTAGGTAAAAGTAGCTCATGTAATGTGTATTTCATCAGCCTTCGGCAACAAAACTTCCAAGGAAAAGTGTGCCTCCTAAGAAGCACTCAACAAAATATCAGTCAAACCACAACTCCACAAAAAAGTTAAACAATCAGTCTAAAAAACCCCACCTGACCTCAAAACTCCCATCACTTGTCCCCCAATAGGCTAGTTAATTTTGAAATCTGTCATCTTGCCATATGGAATATATACTGTGAAGTTTAGACAGATGGGATATCAAAAGATTAGGAGTAGTGAACTACCAAATCAGTCAGCACTAAATTTCTTCCCCGTAAAGTCCTACAGGAGGTCTACAGGCAGACAGGTCATTCTACAGCCCTCAGGTCATTCTTAGAAACAGGATGCTGAATGAGACAGGCCTTTGTCATGCCTTGTATAGGTTCTTCATGTTCTTAAACTTTTAATACTTGTGAAAAATTGCACATGCAAATTGCATTATATAATTTTTAGATAGCACATTTTACAAACACTTCAACTGCTGAAACTGAAAAGCTGGCAGATAAGCCTAAGTCTTCTAACAGAAAAGAATGTTAAATTGGTAAAAAGACAAGTAAACTGCTTATACTTGCCTCTCAAAATTCCTGATCGCCTTGAGACCTAAGCCGAAAACATCCATATTTTCATATCATGGGCTAAAATAACATTTGGTGTTAGTGAAATAAAACTGACCCTTAGTTGTCTCACTACACTACGTCTCTGTTCTCCCACATCTATGAATTACAGCAGTTGAACTTACATGCCTCCACACCAGAGCTGCCCTTGTTGCACACTTCAAGATACCATCCTATCCTGTAAATGTACATAAATTCCTTTCCTTTCAGATTTATTCTGTAGCCTAAAATATGCTATATTGGTTAGGGTCTATACCTTACCTTTACATTCTGAAGAGATGCCAGTTCAACAGCTTTTTGGGCCAAAGTCAGCAAATTGGCTTCTTGAGAAACACGTCTCCTCCGCCGGGTACTCTGGATTACACCACCTCTGACACTCTGAAAATCATTAGTTCTCTGAGTGTTTTCTTCAGATGCTGCTGCCTGTTTGTCCTCATCTCTACCATTCTGGGCTGCAGCTTGCCTATCTGTTTCCATCTGGCACTGCTCACTATTGACCAGGACATCCTTCTGCCCCATATCCAATCTTTTGGGATGCAAATAGCTACTTTTATTGTGGGTCAGTGACTCAGGTGTATGCTGTAATGGGACCTCTTGTTGATGTGTCTGCCAGTGATGAAGAAATAAATTGCTAGGTTGTTCTTCTGCCTGCTTAGAAGTCAACACTTCTCCTGCAGATGTCAGCAGGCCACCTTCTTTGGAGAGTCTCCGTGACCTTCTTGGAAAGGGAATCTGGGTCTGAGGTAGCACAGTCTGTTGGTTCTGCTCTGTTAATGCCTTGAATAGCTCCTGATTCCTCTCTGCTTGCTGAAACTGCTGTGGCATCATGTGATGCTGAGGTGCTCCAGCTGCCACATGAGGCTGTGCTATAGAAGTTGTTTGCTGCAGACCGAAGGCTTGTGTGGCAGCCTGTTGCTGCTGCTGCTGAGGATAGAAGTTTTCAAAGAGTTGTAGCTGGGGAAGAGCTTGCTGTTTCTGTTGTGCAGTAAATGCTGGACTGGAAGAAGTTGGGGCTTCTTGAAAGACATGTAACAACTCAGGAAGACCTTGCTTTTGGCCTTGGTGACCAAATGCAAGTTGGAAAGGCTGCAATGGCAGAGTTTGAGTCTGCTGTTGCTGCTTCTGCATTTGATGAAAAGAATTCATTTGAGCTTGTTGTCTCATGAGAGCTTGCTGTTCCAGTTGAGCCTTCTGGGACATCATCTGCTGGACAGCATCTCCATATAACTCCAGCTGTGAGACAAACACTCCTTTCTCTTGATTTCTTTTAAGGGCTTCTGGGTGGCCATAGAAGCCTGGGGCACCAGTATTGGAGTGGGGTCCTTTTGGGTTGGCCCCAAAAACCATACTGTGGTTCCACATAGAAGGTGGAGACTGCCAGTGGCTGTCACCCCTCTCTGGCAACCTGTTTCCCATTAGTGAATTCTGCCATTTGACAGCTGTTACTGACTGGGGCATCATCACTGATTCTCCCCTATCTTGATTGTAAACAGAGTTCATCAGAGCAACGTTGTTGGGTGCACTTGTTAATCCTCCTGGATGAGAAATCTCCATAGTTTGGGAGACTGGTATATTCCCTCCATGGCCATAATACTGTCCTTCCTTAAGCTGCTGCTGTGGCTCTTTTGACGGCACAGCTATGTCCTGCTCACTAAAATAGGCAACTCGTTTCCCAGTCCGTTTGCTTGAAGACTTTTGCTGAGCCTGAAGATTCATGGTTCAGTCTATTCGCCCAGCCACACACACAGTGTTTATAATCCACCCATCCCTGAGGTTGGGGGAGGAAAGGCACAGCAGTCTTTCGTTTCCATTCAGCTTTAGTAATAAAGGGCAGGAAAGAAGTCCAGATGAAAGTGCATTCACTTCCTTTTTCTTTGTGTGCTTCTCTCACTTCTTTTCACTCTTATACTTTGTGGTTCAGAGGTCAGTAGGGTCCACTTAGCTACAGGTCCTGAAACATAGAAGCAATTGCAATGAATCATCAACAGCCATAACTGGCCTATGAATGCTCATGTGATTTGCAACGATGTGTATGTCTGTCCCACTTCCCATGGAAATGAAGACTAGGATAATAGACGGAATAAACAACAGATCTGACCTGCTAGAAGAATGCAAAACAAAACAACTAGTTTTACAAAATAAATATCACACTGTACTTGCATGATGCAACTCCCTGTTGCACACAGAATTCTGACTAATCACTCAAGTTCATCCTGAAAGTTTCACTCTTAAACTACCTCTGATCTGGCCAATTACTTCCATGTCTTCCTGTAGCCAGAATAATCTGGTTTTAATCTCAACTCAAAACCACAAAACAAAAACCCCTCATGGCTTGCCAAAAGGCCACATTTCCCAAAGACCCTTAAAAGCCACGTGTGTACATGAAGGCTGCATTCAAACACGCAGCAAGATGCTCAATTCAGTACTCTGAAGGAAAAGGGTCAGGCAACAGCCCATCAGTCACACACACACCACCAATGATTACACATGTTTTCCAGTCAAGAACTGCCCACCCAGCATCCAAGCCCTAGGACCAGGGCCTGCTCAACTTTTGCTCTTTTATATGTTTTCTTCAACAGCTGAAAGAAACTGCTCCTGCTCAGGTCACACTCACTGAAAGGTAGTTCAGCCAGCTGCTGTTGTAACAGCTGCTCACAGGCATCAGCAAGTATCTCTTAGTCTAAAGCTACAAACGTAATAGGAAAAAGCCTTTCCAGAACAGGCACTCTACGACAATTCTACCCTCCTATACTTTTCTTCCATGAAGAAAAGCTATCCACAAACTCTAAGAGGCTAGCTTGTAGGATTAAGGTCTAATGTGTGAACATATACACTAGTATTTCTATCTGGACACCTAAAACCTTTTTAGATGTTTAGTTTTAAATTCAATTATATTCTCAGATTACAACTACTAACATTCTGGTGTAAGTCTCTATTCCTATCCTTATCAGTGTGCATTCTGTTCCACTTTAAGTCCCATTGCCAATATATTCCAGAAAAATTACAACAAGTTGTTAAAAATCTATTCTTATCACATACCTTCTGTTATATAATCAAATTTCTCTTGAGTGGAGCAGGTAAGACTAGCACACACACCCCCTGCAATGAAACCTGGAATCTATTTATCCCTCTTTCTAAAATGAAAAATAATAAACCAAAATTATATATATATATAGAGAGAGAGAGCACAGTGAAGTCTTGTAACCTGAGTTTCCTCAGACAGATATGGGTACAGTGCAGGTTTTAATAGTGAGGCGGGGTTGGGAACATGATGAGGAGGAAAGGACAAAGAGTTTTAATTAACTTACGCAACTTCCACCTCAGAGGCCAAGCTTGGCTTCAGTGCTCCTGGAGCCATGGGACTGTGTTTCAGAGTGAAGTGACTCACTTCCTCAGGCTGTTACATAGCTGTTCCCCCACACCGCCTCCCCTTCACCTTGGCTACAAACCACGGACCTCTGCCACCCCGCAACACGGAGCCAGGCCATTCCTCCCTCCTCTAAGCACAACGTCTCCGATCATTTTCCAAGACTGTCACAACAGGGCAAAAATAACTCTAGGAGAAATTATGGACACGTGAGATGGAAAATTCTCTCTAAACTGCAACTAGTACACAAACAAAGATTTCATAAAGTAAATTTTTCCTACTTCCAAACTTCACTAGGAGAGGAGAAAACATCTTACAGCAGGAAACTGAATCCCTGGTAGCAAAAATGTAGAGGTGGATAAGCTGCTATATGGCTGTCAGAAGCTTTAAGGCTGTCTATCCTCCCTCCTTGCTTTCTGCAGCAGTGGAAAGGATAAGAAATAACAGCTAAACCTTAACACCTGAGGTTGTACTACTAAGAGTGGTTTCTGACAGTCTTACTTTGTGAAATCATCACAAGCTATTTTTCTCTCCAAACTAGGCAACATTTTCCTTCTACTGATGCTTTTGTATTGATCAGTCACATCATTCTGATAAAAAGAATGCAAGGTCTTCTGTATATTAGAAGATGTTACTACCAGATCAAGTTTTAACCTGCCAGCTTTCTGAAATTCTGCTGTAGACTTTTTACACTTTGAAGAAAAATACAACAATAATTGTCAAAAGGACGGCATTCAACTTCAAGGGTCCTTGTTTTCAACCAAAGAAAGAGCCCAGTTGATGCTGTTCTTGATAGTTGTGGCCAGGATTTGCAGCTACCACAGAAAAGTACCCAGAGGTACCCATTAGCAATAGGACTCTCACATTAGTAAGAAAGCACTGCATTAGCACAACTTTCCAAACCAGCGTCACAAGGTCTAACTCAGACTAGTTTAGAACTGCAGCAATCTGGGAAAGAGATCTAACGAAACTATTAAGACGCAAAGTATAAAAATGGATAAGTTCAGAGATAACCTAAATGAGGGAAAGGAATGTGTACAATTGAAGTTGTTATTCAGCACAAAACCCAGTGAAAAGGACATTACCAGGAAGAAAAGAGATTTAAGGTACTTTGAACAAAACATGCTTACTGAACATCCCAGCTCTCCCAGTTACATGCAAAAATAACTATATCCTAAGAGATCCCAAGATAAAGGAGAATTTGGTGCATCCGGTATTTGACGGTAAAAGAAAATATCGCAAAATTAGCTTTTTAGAAGTTCTTTCTGCATAGAAAAACTACAGAAAAGTATCTTCTATGTCATCCTAATAATAACTGTTCATAGTTTAAGCTGCAGTGATAAATGTTCGAGTTGCAGCATGACTAAGCTTCAGGAAAGCTCATGCTTGGCAGCTTCACTGCATGAGCACTGTTGGCTCTGACTAAACAGGCTTCCCTCCCTGAGGTTGGGGGAATGAGCTCACACAATCATCATCCCAGCCAGTTACCAGCTTTGGGGTTTTTTTGTTGTGTTTTACTTGAATTTCAGCGCAAGAGTCAGCCTGCAGTAGCACAGGAAAATGACAACATGCTTCTAGGCTTAAGTGCTTCAGAGCGGTACACCCTGGACCATTCCTTACCTTTGAATAAAGCACAGAGCCAGTTCCAATATTGCAATTCTCAGAAGATAGTGTGTCTTGCCTACAAATATACTGAAGTGTTATGATACTTAGCATTGCTTTTACATTGCACAGAGAAAAAGCAGAACCTAGCATCACCATACTTTTTTTTAATAACTCTAAGATTTGGCATGCAACATAATCAGTTTTTTTTCACTTCCAGGAGCTTCTGATATTCAAGAACTTCTCCTGAACTTTCTCCAGATGAATACACGTTGTACATCATCTCCTTTAATACTGTAAATATTTTCAGATTTCTAAGGAATTTTTGATATTGCAAGGCTTTCTCTTCTACACCTAAAAAGAACGACAAATTAGATATACATGTACCCAATGGGCACATATGCAGTATTTTCCAGAATGAAAAATACATAAGGAAAGTAACTCATGGCACCTTAATATGGAAAGTTAGAGCCAGCATTTTTAGCTAAAAACTTCTCTAGTACACCTGCACAAATGCATTAAAGAAAATCACAAACACATCTAAAACACCATATGAGCTACATTTATGCAAAGAATGCTGAAGGACTTCCTGAAGTGTACAACAGGACTATGGAGGAGTATCTCCCTGTACTCAGGATTCTGTTCTGAAATGACGAAGTCCTTTCAGAGGAGACATTGGAAGGATGCAGGGCACAGACACTCAGAGCCACTCGCAAGGCTGTAACCAGCCCAGATGACCCATCAGCAGATTTTACCCAATCCAAAGCAGAATCACTGAGATATCCCTACCCAGTGCAACTGTCTTGTCACAGTTTATTATTAGCCTGGAGAGCCTGCTATAAAACCTTAACTAAAGTTAAAGATTATTTGATTTAGGGAACAAATGAAAAACATTCAATGGTAACCATTTAATGTAAAATATCTCTATCTCTCTTTAAAACTTGTTGCCTGTATAACTGGTAACCATCCACCATTATTCCATTTCTATAAATATTCTCTTAACTAAGCATATGTATATTTGTACTGTTTCACATATCAAGTTCATGACCTCACACACTGTAGTAATCTTGAACTTTACTCTTCGGCTCACTTTTTGAGGGCTGTGCTGTCCTCTGCTTTGTCTAGTCCATTTGCTACATCAGCTATATCTGGCATGATAAGCAAGTTTAAATTGTGCATATTCCTCATTCTCCTTTGAGATCATTTGCAAACATTCCTCTCTGACAGAATGCTGCAGAAATGACTCAGGAAAGACTCTGATTTCTCCTCAGACTTCAGCAAAATTAAGGATGCTAAGAATAATAACAAGCTGTAGTTGCAGACTATCTTTTATTCCACCATTTAGCTTTTATTTAGCTTTTAAATACCTCTCTTTTAGGGTTTTATTCATGTAAAATAAAGTGTTCCACTGTTCTAGCTAATGCACATTCTCTACTTTAACTGCAACAATGCTGTCACTGTTCCTTACAGGAAATCTGTCAGATTAGGGTGATGACAATCCTTTCTCACTAAGTCCTCCTGCTGCCAGCAACTGAAATTATGGTTCTCCCCTGTAAGCAGCTCAATCACTTTCAACCATGATGATGGACAGATTCCAAGAACAATCTTACACTTAAGACAAATGCGGCAAGTTACCCCATGTCCTTCTGAGACAGGGCAATCAAATAATTCTTCTCCAATATGCTCATTATTATGGCCAAATCTCACATTTATGAAACATGTAAATTATAATAATATATATTATTAATAATTATATTAATTAATATTATATTAACAATATAAGAATTACAATACTTATTTTACTAATAAGGAAGAGAAACAGAGGAAATAAGTTATTTCTAGATCACACAACAAGCAAGATCAAAAATTAAGCAATATATAATATACTAGCTACCAGTTCCCCCTCAAACCTGAAAGAAAACACAATTAAATCTA
This sequence comes from Alethe castanea, assembly GCA_024734035.1. NCBI lineage: Eukaryota > Metazoa > Chordata > Aves > Passeriformes > Muscicapidae > Alethe > Alethe castanea. The sequence goes on from JANRGV010000094.1 coordinate 34,964,811, forward strand.
CCTGTGAAAGACAGAAAGGGTGTGTTATTCACACATGTGCAGAAAGGGCAAAAAGTTTTAATTCCTTCAGTGCAATAGGAGGTCAGAGGAGGCTCAGTAAGGTAGGTTTTGTTTCTGGCTATTGTGGTTTGCATTTTTGAAAATGACTGGAGACTTACAGGGCATTACAAACTTGTTCCAGCCAGCAGAAATCTGCCTCTATGAAACCACCAGCACCATTTGTAACAGTCTTGAGTAAGAACAGAGAAAAGGATGAAAGTATGGGTCAGTTTTTGTGTTTGAAAAAGATTTGCAAAGCTTATTGCACATAGCCTATTCTTACCCTGCTGTATATGGAAACAGCTTCAATCTCTCCTTCCAAAGCCTCTACCACACACTCACTTTGTCACCTTTTCTTTCAGACAGTTAGCTACATCAAAACTCCTGCAGGTCTGCAACCTCCTACTCACCACCTTCAGACACCTTGAACAGGAAGGATAGCAGCATAGCACAGAAAATAAACCATGTTTGTAAATTCTACACAGCAAAGCACAGCAATCTACATCCTGAAGAAAGCAGGGGAAAACTCAAAGCAACTACAAAACACAATATTGTGCAAGAAAGCCAAAAATATAAATACAAAGATGATGGGTTTAGGCTCCTGTCACTTTATCACAAATGGTATGGTGTATTTTCTAGACATCCAGAATGTCTGTCTCTATAGCAAAAGGTGTATTTTCCAGGAGAGTGGCACTACAGAAGAGCAACAGCTGAAGCCCAAAGCGAATAAACAAAACCAACCAACTGAGCAGTCCTCAGTGTAAAAGAAGCCCACTACAAAAGAATGTAATTAGGTATCAATCATTTCCCCTAAAACCTCCAAGTATGAAACTAATCTAGGGAACTTACCAGATCAAAGTCCTAGAATCAATACAGCCTATGAAATGGGGAAGGCTTACTTGTTGTGTAACACTGCATAGCAAAAAAAAAAGGAATCCTACAACAGCCTCTAATACAGACAAAGAGATGAAAGGAAAGCTGCTTCACAGACAGGCAACAAAAGGGAAAACACAGCATCCAGGAAGTTTGGCAACTTCCACTGTTTCCTGAAGGTGCCTGCCTGGGGCTAGCAAACACATACCTATATAAGTAGCATGCATGGCAGACCGTTTATGACCTACCCAAATTTTCATTTGATTGGCCCATTTCTATTGCAGAGAAAGACTGAAGCTATGACTGACTACAGGGGCGCCTCTGCCCTGAGGACACTCATAAAATTACTGTGCTGCCACTTTCACTTTCCCATTTTCAGAGCTTGGGAATTAATAAAGCTTTATTAAACCACTGTACTAACCAGAGACTCAAAAGTGAAACCCATCAGCTCTGAGAGGTGAAACGTGAGAAAATGGTCATGCTGTGAAGGACTATGTGCCAGCAAAATCAGGTCGCTTGCATTGCACTACCAGACACCACAAACTACTGCTCCAATCTAAACCATTCCTGACATTCAGCACCACCAGAGGCTAATTACCCACAGCAAGCAAAATAACACAAAATGAAGAACTACCATATTGTCTGGGAAAAATATACATAGCCAAATGGAAATATATGAGCTACACGAAGTAATCAATCCAAGGAGAAATACGAATCCTACTTCAAGAAGTTTTTAGTTTACAGCAAAGGAGGTAATAAAGGTGAGACAGTGAAAATGCAACCCTTTAAACATTATTTAATTAGGTACGTTTCTGTTCCAATGGTCTTCAAATTCATCAAAGCATGCATTCTGATTCTATTTGGACCTATTATTTACATTCATGGATGTGGTTTTATTTGTCCCCGTTACCACAATTTTTTCACACTCAATCTAAACACACAGATCCATCTCTAGTATAATAGAACGTCATAGAGAAGGATTTTGGTGTTTTGAATTTACAGGGTCTGAAGCACCACACATGCACCTCAAAGGGAAGTTTTCAGGAAACAGTTCTATGAGAGGAAAGTCTTATACTGTGGATGAACACTTAAAAAACAACCTATTTTTTGGTGTTGTCTTTCTCAATTCAAGCTGTAAACTTGGTTATAAGTATTGGAGGCTTCCCTTTCAAAACACACCTAGGATTTTCCACATAATTTTGTTCTAATGGATGAGAAAAAGACAGAAAGTTGCTACGAAGAAAATGCCCATCAAGTCCTGATTAGTCTTATCTTTACAACAAACAAGCCAGACAAAACCTGGCTAACACAAACAGCTCCACCAGAAGAAAATCAGCATTGATGAGGAAGAAAAACTACTAAAAAGACAGACTAAACTTAAAACTTAGCAGATAATTAAACAAACAACAAAAGGGAAGAAAAAAAGCCACAACCTGATTTTTTTAAAGGAACTGACAATGTTGTTTCCACCAGCTATTGAAAGGATATGTAAGATCTGCATTTAGTTTCAAGCAAAACTTTGAGCACTTTTCCCAAAATAATCGAAATTTCATGCAAACCTCATCACATGAAAACAAATTATTCATGATCTGCACCAGATTAGTCTTTTGTCTTGCACTTCGAGAGAGGCAGCTCTACAATCAGGACTCCTGTAAACACATACCCAGGAAAGCCCATCTTTACAAATGGCTTTGCAACACAGACTAGGCTTATCCTTTAATAAAATAGGTACGTGGTAATTTCTCACATTGGTTAATGTTTATAAAGTGAACTGAAGTTAGGAATATTTGTTATTATAATCTGTCATCATGATAAACGCTGATCTGAAGAGGCTTGGGCAGCCTTAGAGAGCAGAATGAGCATAGTAATTATGGAGAACGAAATGCTGCTTTCAGGCTTTGTAAAGTTACATGAACATAATTCTTTCCCACTGGAGATCGGTTAACAGTTCTAATTGTAAGCCCTTAGACAGTTATTTTAAGCTTTTTGTTTGGAGCTGTCTGGGAAGGCAGTTGCTAGCAACAGAGACCAACATGCAGGAATCACAGCAGGCTCCAAAGTCAGAATGACAAAGAGCAGGCCAAAAGCTCCTCCATGCCCTCGCATTCACATACCTGACAGGACCACAACACATCTTTCACTCCACATGCCTCTCCTGCCACAAACACACCAGCTACAGAATTGCATGGACACCCCAGAGACAGACCAAATCTCTCTGCATTTTAGCCCTGAAAAGAAAACATCTGAATGCACTGAGCTGCAACAGGAAAGATTGCTACAGGTTCAGTTGTTCCATCTCAACCTCTTCAGCACTCCAGCACAAAACCAGGCTTGCACAGATGTCCAGTGTACAGAATAACAAAGTCTGAGTGTTTTACAGATTCCTTTGAGGCTTTGCAAGAGGTAATGGGCTACAAATAAGGGAAGAGAATGATGAAAGCTCATAGAGGCAGTGATACTTTCCATTCCCGGAGGTTTCTTCCTGAGAAATATACTCAATACCTCAGCCTGAGCTCTTGGCAGAGACATTCTTAAGATTGTCAAGCAGGCATCATCACTCACTCAAGTCTGGCTGGACAACAGCTGAGACTACAGGTACAGGCAGAACCCTTGGGATCCGGGATCAGCTTCCAGCTCTGCTACAGACATGTATCTTAAGCAAGCCACTTCAAAGTGTTTCATAGAATGAGAATAATACTTCAAACCAAATACATTGATATTAATGGAGTATTTTGAGGTCATAAAGTTGTATTATCTTTAACAATAGCCGCTAACAGCCTAGATGGGGAAGTCTTTCACAAAGAGCTTAGAAGTCTAATTTCAGACATGATGCAATCAGAGTAGAGATAACCAAAGAAGAGGGAATAAGACAAAAAGTGAAGGAAAAAGGTCACATAATTACATAGTTATTCTTTTGTCCCATGCCTGTCTCCATCTCACTTGACCCAGAAATATCTTTGTTTATCAGCAGTTACCTAAGCTGAAGCAGTGCTGACCTTGGTTTGCCCACATCCACACACTTGCAGCAAACAGACAGTACTGACTGAGCGCAGTCAGTCTTTAACAGCACTGACAGGGCTCTAGTTCAAATTTCTAAATTTATATCTTTTAAGAATTCCTGCAATCACTGTTGACTATAAAAGGGTCTCTTTACTGTGCTGGTCTGTTACAAGGTACAGTAAGCTCTTGGCCATGACTGGGGCTGTCAGGCATTACAACAATGCACCAAAGCAAATGCACACTAGTACTGGGAGTAGGAACACTGAAAGACGTGGGCAAGCAGGATCATCACACAGTGGAAAACAGTAAGGTTTTAAGACTCCAGAGGCTAAAAGAGCACTCTGATTTCTTAACCTTTAATTTAAAAAATCAAAGCACTCTCCAGGTCCCCGGATTCAGAGCTCCCTGCCAGTTACCTGCCAGACACTTGCCCAGTCTCCTCCTTTTAGCCACAGGGATTTCAGTGGAGGAAGGAAAGAGCAGATGGCTGGCACCAATACTGGATCAAATACAAAGTGCTTCCATTTGTAGTAGCTTATTTGTATCTTCACCAGCATTATAAAGCACTTCCACTATGGGGCATAAGTGACATCACCCTCATATGGACTCAGAGCAAAGTCAGAAATTTCCTAAAGATTCAGCTCAACAAGCCTACCTGAAACCAAACAAACCACTCATTCTGTACTTCATAACTAGAAAGAAAAGAAAAGAAGCATTCAATAACAGCATGAGGAAAAGTGTTCTCTATTAAGAACCCTTACAAAGCTATTTTAAACTGAGCAAAAAACTCAGTTGTTAGTAAAACAAAGTTAAGGTCACAATGATTAAGTTCAATACTATGGGAAAAACTAAAGTTTATGCATTAATCCACCTGTGGATGGAATTCTATGAGTGTTAAGCAGATCAGAAGTATCCTGCACTTGCACAGTTTACTCTGCAAGTCCTGGAATATAAATACATTTTAACTGGAGTGATAACATTTCAGTTCAATAATCCCACATTACACTTTGAACAGCTGTATTTGCTAAAGATACAGGCTATGTAATTGCTATTAACAGAAACAGTCCTTGCAAATTGTGAAAAAAAAAAAAACAGGACATAAATAACTGGAAACTTACTAGAAAAGTTGGTAAGATCATCTGCACTAAACACCTGACCATCAAAACAAACAAACAAACAAACAAAAACCCTATGCATGAAGGAAAAAATCAATTCCCTTACATTACATAGTTTTCACTTCAGAATGAAGGGCTAATGAACTAATCATGTCTTCAGGTATATGGATTCCATTAACCTGATTGTCTCACACAAAGAAATTCTGAGACTGATGCTCCTTTACAATCCATAATGCATCCAGTGATGAAGTTCTAGGCCAGAGCTCTGAGCAACCTCGTCTAGAAGAAGGTGTCCCAGCCCTTGCCAGGGGGGGTGGAATGAGATGATCTTTAAGGTCCCTTCCGAAGCAAACCATTCTGATTTTGTGATAATGGATTCTAAAGGATTTTTTCATACCAGGTAGATAGCACTCTCTTATTTCAAGTAGGTTACTTCAAGCAGTCCAACTTATGTCCCACAGCATCTGATGAAATTACTATTTTCAACAAATCTCCATGCAATAAGAATGAACATCCAATCTCTCATCAGCAGGCTGACATTTGTTACACAGTTCTTCCCAATTTGGAAAAGATCTATGAATCCACCAAGGCAGAAAAACATTCTACAGTTATTATACCACAGACAAATATCTCCTGGGAAAGTAGCTGAAGGAACTTGTCCACAAACAAACTTCATGTTATTGGAATACTCATCATTTATGTAATACTTGGCAACAGTTAAAGCAATAAATTAACACAAATTCATTCAACTTCACAACATGTGTTATATGCAACATTCTGTATTTCTAACAGGTACACAAAGAGAGATAAAACAGCCTGTTTTGTACTAAAAAGCAAAAAAGGTAGCCAAGATGAGATTACTCTTCTGTATTTCCTTTATCTCAGTTTTGTCCACAAGCTGCATTTGGAAGACGTCATGTAAAACATCTTCATTTTGAACAGTTATACTGAATTCAGAAACTACTACAGAACACTACTTTTTAAGTACGTTGTAGAACTCCCTCCACCCTGGGGCAAATTTTAAGGCAATTTATATAAAAGTCACATCAATTTTAAGGTAATTTATATAAAAGTCACAAAGATTTCTAAAGCGCATGAAATTTCACCTGTAGACCTTAAAGGCTCTAACATCAAAATACACGTCAGTATCATAGTAGAGATCTCTGAAACTCCACAGATGCAGTGTTCTATAATGCCTTTGCACTCTCCACAAGTTCTGCCTGGAACTGCAGCCTAAGGGAAAGGGCTCTTCCACTTGCATGATCTGTGTTGGTTGGGGGTTTAGACTTCCTTTTTTTAAAGAAAATTACAACACTAGCCAGGTGTCTTACTCTTATTGTCCATGGCTTCATTTCCTGCACTATAATACAGAAACTGAATTACAGCACTTTCTATTTTACATGGTTGCATGGCCTCATAATCACAGGATAACAGCACTAAAGAATGCATAAAGAGTATACTCTTTATGCACTTACTGGCAATGTCTCTTTAAGGGACTGAACTACTATTATTCCCTTTTTATTGAAGACAGCTAAATCTGGGAGAGATTTTAAAATTACTTACCTGAAGAGGTCTATAATAGAGGAGATAAACTCAGTCTCAGGTTAGTGCCTATCCTTTCTATCATATTTAGTCTCTTACTCAGTTTGAAATCCCATCCTAAGGCTGGCTAAAGTGTACATGAAACCTGTCCAAACCATTTCTTCCTATTTCAGCACACCCACGAGACTGTATGCCATGCATAATAATAAACTCAAGATAAGCATACAGCAGTCAATGCATGTTTATTGTGGATCTAAAAATACCATGCTAGCTTTTACTAGAGTTGTCATCTGTAAGTCTTATGTGCACATATGCCAGCCTTGGCTGTGGTGGTGTCGAGAGGACACAGAGCAATTCAGGATACTGAGCAGACCTATTTAGGTGCAATCATGACATTGTTACTAATTTTGCCTAGGAGTTAGATAACAATGCTGAAGAATCTCACCCAATTCCTTCCCTGCAAGCAATTACAAAATCATATGAAGAAAGAAGAGAAGGTATTTATTTATATCTATTAGTCAATTAATGCCGATACAAGCTTTCCTCTGTTTATGTCACTTTTGAGCACTATTAGCACAAAAGCACATTTTGGAACCAGAGAATTAACAAGGGGACTCTAAAATCCTGTAAGAGTGCTTTTAGCAACTACCATGACATGTATATTCCTCCCCTCTTTGCAACCACCTTCCCAACCACCACTCCAAGGGAAAAGAATTTTTGTTCTCTTCCCACAACTGCAACATCCGAGATGCCACAAATAAGAAACAGCTTTCAGGCCCACAAGGAATGGATGCATTGCAACTGCATATGATGCCTTGAGAGGCTACCTATAACAGAGGCTAGACAGTGTTAAAGGAATAAAGTAGGTATTTGTTAAAAAGGCATCATATGTGTTGAGAGCTCACGCGTCCAGGCACAGGCTTCCACATCTTCCGCTCCTTGAACCTTCTGACTGAATGTTCTGTTTTACCTAGACAAGTTAAGAGCAACCTGCACTGATTTTTAGCAGGAGGACAGCACACATCACAGCAGCTGGACTGCAGGAACAAGGGTTCTTTCAGCAGGCTGTGGAAAGGGCTCTGCACTGCTGCCACTGCCCCTTCAGAGGGCCCCAGAAGTCAGGGAGCACCACAGTCCTTGGCTACTGTTTTGACCTGCAGCAGCAAATGTCAGATTTCTGTCATTGAAGGGGTGAGAGGGGGAAGGGAAGGTCAGAACCATCACACATTTGGTTGTGAAATATAGCCACGTTTCACAGAAAAAAATAAAATAGGGCCCAGAGTTTTTTAAATGCAATCAGTATGGATGAAATTGGTAGCGTCATTCCCCTTTACATAAAAATATATGTACTTATCACAGCCACTTACAGGAGAGAAAAACAAACAAAAATCAGCAACAGGACCAAGCCTTGAGAGCTATGCATGAGGAATGCTGTCACAGTATTACTTAAAAAAGAAAGGACAAGTACTAATTTGCACATAACTGATGACATTCACCTACTACAGTAGGTTAAACCTAAGTCAATGCTCTTCCTAAGTCTTGCACCACTTGTATTTGTGGTTTGGTTATCTCTCTGTCTTACTGAAAATCTTAAACATTGCACAGAAGTTTCCCTTGCAGACAAAACTTGACAAATCAGAGTCACAAAAGTACTGTCAGAGCCACAAAAATGAACAAAAAAGCAGCAATAAATTCACACTCTTTGCTATCTGCACATCAGACTACCAGGAAAAAAGTTTAGATAGAAGAATGGCTTTTACACATATATAGTTCCCGCAGGTAGCAGGCTAAGTTCGTGTTACTGCAGACATTTCTTAACTCTGGCTCTGCTTAAGCAAGGTTTCCACACTCTTCAGCTGTCTCCAGCTCACCTTCTGCAAGACTTGTGACCCTGGTGTTGGCATAAAGCTTCACAGTAGCATCAGTGCAGAGACAGGGATTCCCCTGAGCAGCACCTTCAGACGGCTGAAGAATTCATGCTTTCAATTTCTGATTGAGGTCAAGTACCGTGGTTGGTTTCCATTCACGCTACAACACCCAAGAAGCTAACAAATGAGAAAACGGTGAGATGACAAAAAACTAGAAGAAAGAAGAAAATCTCAAACTACAAGTGTATCGATGCCTCCAGATGCCTTTCCTCTTGCTCCTACATTTCCAGTAGGTTTTGTCCATTTTTTAGAAAATTATGCCCTCCAGTTAAACATACTTAGTTCCACAAAGATATCATGGGAGTTCAAGCTGTTCCAAAAGACATGAAGCACCCACCCAATTAAGCCACAATAATAACTTCTTAGTGTGTCACTCCGTTTTTTTGTTGTTTTTTTTTTTTCTTTTAAGGTAGCTTTTTATAACTGGTAATTTCTTTAATGTAATTTTTTTACTTATACCTTACCTGGTAATAATAAGATAGATTTGGACATATAAAAAGCTACATCCAATAAAAAGAAGTTATCATTTTCGTTATAGTTCTCAGCTCCCTTCCTTGAAGAAATAAAAGGTTTTCTAAAACATTTTGCTTGTTTATATATATATATATGTTTAATTTTATGAACAGATATTTGCATGATAAAGAGGAATTGGAACTTTTTTCTTATATATGGAGAGAATGTTGTGTGTCAGCTTTCTCAATATCATTGGGAAACCTGCTTAAAGTTTCAAATACAGCAAATTGTTAAAAATAATTTGAAAAGTTTCATACGTGAAGCTCCCCTTAGCATTCAGTAGACATCAGATTTAAAAGTTCAAGTTTTTAAAAGCAGCAGCTGGAAAAACCCCACCTGCCAGTTCCTCAGCTCCCAGTATCATTCACTAGCTTTCTAGTCAACTTCTGAAATAAGTATACCTGCAGGTCCAACAGTAAAAAGGGAAATTGCCTTCCACATTCCAATTTTTTTAGCTTTTTATGCCATAAGTAGATAAAATGACACTTCTGGCAGTCTTTGAAAAAATGGTTTAAAATAAAGTCCATAGCAATACATATATTTTGCTTGCCTAGCTGCATCAGTAAAAATTACCTCAGCTGAACATGGACACATTTTTTCCTGTTCTTTGTGGAGAACTAATTCTTCGGTAACAAAATCCAAGCCCTGTGTGTTTCTTGCTAATAATGTGTACTTACAACAGCCTCTACTACTGAGAGTAACCTAGCTGTTAAACTAAACTAGCCTAGGAATATTTTCCACATCATTCCAGGAAGGAATGAGGGAAGATGTATACTTGTAAATGGTTAACACTCTCTTCCCTCTCCCTCCAAGTAAATAGCACACAGGACACACAAAAGGCGAGGAAAACAATTAACCTTCCAACTCCTGAATTTTGGCTTCAACTCCCTGAAGTAGCTTCATGCACGAAATCGACATGTGGAAAGAATAATCCACGGTGACCAACTTTGCTGAGGCTTGTGGAAAACCGGCCTGTGCAGCACAGCAAGCTCTTGCCAGAGATCTGCTGCCGCACAGACCTCAGCGAACGTGCACCACAAAAGCAGCACCATGTCCTTCCCAGGCATTCTGGAAAACCTCAGTGCTTCAAACCAATCACTGACCACCTCTTCTCTCCCACACTAAAGTTTAACATCCCCTTTCTTTTTTTTCCCAAGAAAAAATACAGACATAAAAATGCATGCACAGTAAAAGTCACGTTTTACTCTTTAAGGCACGCAACTTTGTCGTCACACGGCCCCAAGGTCTCCTCTGGATTACTGGCACCATGTCTGTCAGGAGATGCCATCAATTTATTTTAAGACACACAGGTTGGTGTTTAAATCTACCAATTTGCTTTCAGTTTGAAAGCTGCTGCTTTAAAGCAAAATCTCACCAGCAACAACTCCGTCTTCATTAAATACCTCAAAATTTGAAAATTAAGTGATGGACAGCACTGTATTGAAGTATTTATTAAAGAACTCCCTAATTCATGAATAAAAAAAAAAATAAACCTGGGATGAACTTTTACCAGATCCACTATTTTACAACTGTAATTCCTTCCTGAAGCAGTAACTCTTGCAAGTGCGGTCTGCATACAATTTCAGCTCAGTGCTTTGCTCTATTATTATAAAATATTTTAGGACATGCATCTGTAACTATGAAATATGTTCCAAATTTGAAATTTCTTTTAGTATCTTACTTTTTTGCATTTTGGAGGCAGCAAAACACAGGGCTTCCTCCTGACAGGAATGCTATGATCCCCTGCTCTCTCCAAGCACACTGAGTACCGCTGGCACACAGACCTCTGTTACCTACTCACACTGCTGTAAAAAAAACTGCTCCCAGACACTTCTGTAGGCATCTGGGCATCAATAAATTTTAATGTACATTGCTGTTCTAGCTCATGCCGGTGTCTCCCTAGCTCATCTAGTTTTTCCAACTCCCAGAGATGCTTATCTCATTCCCACTGGGCAGGAGTAGTGTTCTCCAATCACTGCTAGAAGAAGCTGGTATAAGCACAAATTTCCATTTATAGATCTCTATTAAAAGGTTTCCTCTCTTGCTCAGGCAAACATTGGGCTCAGTATGGTTACAATCCATCTGTGCATATATCTGTTAGAAAAGTTATTTCCTCTTAGAGAGGGTTATATTTATTTAGCTGCTCCACTACAGCTGTTCCAAAGCCACTTGGAGTCTAAAAGCATGCTTTTCTGATGTTGCATTTCCCAATGAAATGCCTCAGCTGCTGAGCCAGAGCCCGCGCGGTAGCCTGAAGAAACATTATCTCTCAAAGGGTTTGTGTGCACCCGCAGCTGAGCCGAGGGTGCCTGCGAGCCCCCGAGAGGCAGCTGGCAGCTCCCCTGCCCTCGCAGCAGCCTGGCGTGCCCCGACCTGCGCCTGCGGGGACACCCGGACACCGCCAGCGAGAGAGACCCCCCGGGCCAGGCACCCAACACCCCTGCCAAGGCAGGCGAGGCTCCAGGTGTTTGCAGCACAGCCAGAGTCCTGCACAGAAAGGCGTTCTGCAATACAGTAATTTCATCTAGGTCTTGAATGAGGCTATTTCAGTTTTTCTTTTAAAAATATACAGCCTCTTCTGTTGTTTATACTACTTATTTGACATTTCTACAAGCTATGAATATACACAGCTTCATTTTCAGCTTCTGCATTGGAAGGAAAGCAAAGTCCCAAAATGATTAGTTATATAACTTTATAACAAAGTCAAAATTTTATTAAAATAAATTGAAAAGTAGCACTGATAGGACTGAGGTTAAAAAAAAAAAAGAACTGTTGGAAAATAATGTTCAATACATGCTTCAGAAAAAAAACTCTCAAAAAAAAAAAAATTAACATTCCTGCCTGAAGGCAAATTTTTCCAGCAATTTTATTTAATAATAGTAAGGGACTG
>JANRGV010000094.1:34992420-35044215 GCA_024734035.1 Alethe castanea
TCACCTGTATTTTTACCTAGGAGGGCTGAAAGAGAAGAAAAAGCTGGCTGGCTACAAATAACTTGTATACAAAGGGGAAAACAAACTTTGTTTCTTTCTCTCCGGGACTCAGCGAAAGCGTCACTTCCTAGTGCGGTAAGCGGGGAGGCTCCCGGGCCCGGGCTCCTCAACTCCTCCTCCTCCCGCCTTCCTCCTCCTCCCTCCCGGCGCAGCTCCCTGCCGGCCCTCAGCGCCTCATCCCGGCGCGGGCCTGGGCCCCCTGCCCTTGTCCACAGATCTCGGCTTGACCTTCTGCGCTTGGCTGTCTCTGCTGTTGGCAGCGAAGGAGAGGAAATCCCCAACGAGTGAGGGGCGGGCAGAGAGTTCGCAGCATTGATTTGAAAGCCAAGCCCTGCAAAATACTGCCGTGTCCAATACCCGGCGGAAAGCGCTGCTTTGATGCCCCGAGTTCAGAGCCAGCCTCTTCAGCGAGATCAGGCTTCGTGTCCTTTCTCTCGAAAGAAAAACAAAGAGCTTTTGGTTTTTAAGGAAACACTCGTACGAAAGGAAAACATGCTTTTCTCTTTACCCTTTTTGGTCCCTTTTCTCACTTTTTTAGAAGAAAAAGTGGAAAGAAAAAAAAAAGGAAGGGAGAAAGGATTTTAGTCTAATGCAAAGCCTCAGGTCATGTCTGTACTGTCGGCTGTTTTACCAACGCCTGAAATTTACTTTCACAAGAACTCATATTTCTGAGGTTTCTAAAAATGTCCAGCTCCTCTTCTGGAATATGGCTTCCTCTGCTGCCTTGGTCCGAGAATAAAAAACACAGTGTGCTGACAAATGCAGGCACGCTACTCTACCCTACTAAGGCAGGAAATAAAGAAGCTGTTTTGTCACTGCTCCCTCTGTAGACTGCTCTGCTACTCGAGTTTGTTAACAATCAACGAAACTCTTAGATTATAAAATAAACTTTAGACAGCATTCACAGATTAGATTCACATTCAGTGAAACGTGGAGCAACACAAAAATGCCAAACGCTTTTCTCCAGTGTGCACATTGCCACGTGTTGACCTTCATCCAGGCTCAGATCATTCAGTGCACACAGCAGCACTGCTAGGTTTTGGGGTTTTTTTTCCAGACCAGCACGGCAGTTTCCCTTCCAGCATGTATTGCCTTATAGAGTGAAATATAGAAGTAATTTTTGCACTGCTCACTGTAGTTTGTGCTTCTTTCACAATAGCTCCTTGCAGAACTTTTTGCCAGGGAAGCTCAAGATGTGTAGAAACAGGAGCCTGGAGAAGTGACTTGCCCATGACTACGGATGTATAACCAGGTTACTCTGATGAGCCCCAGATCAGCAGTCTAATTACCACACCCAGTCTTTTCCTGTCGTGCTGCAGAGGGTAACAGTGAGACGCATGGTGGTGGAGAGTAAAATAGTAGCCACAGGTACTACTGGTAAAGGTTTTTTCTTTCACAACCAGAGGAATCATTTGATGCAACACTGTCTCAATAGGACCTTCAAGGAAAACTCTGCTGTAGCACCATTAATACATTTGCTCTTCCAAACTCCCGATAGACCGGAACAATAGGTCAATAACTATTTAAATCAATACAGAAAGAATATTCCCAGATGTTCACAAATTACCTAATATGTAAAACAAACATAAATTATTGAACATATAATATTTGCTGTAGTTAAAGGCATACAACTCATTAGTTTAATTTGCCCTAATAAAGATTGAAAAGAGATATTCAGTAAACTGGAGTTATTTCCTCTCTGTTATGTTAGGCAATTGGTGACTCCCATGAAGAACATCAGATATTCATGAGATTGAAATTATTCATGTCAGCTTTCATTGAGGGGAAAACAAACCCAACCAAAAATAAACCCAAACCCCACCGGTCTTCTATGATTTTAAATTATGTTCTAACAGCAAAGTATATCTCTTTGTTCCAGACAGTACAAATGCATGTTGTACTTCACCTCTTTGGAGGCTGGGAGTAAAATGATGAGCAGCATCTTGTGTTTCACAATACTTAATCACGTAAAAGCAGAAGACAATGGCAGAAACGTCATCATCCGGCTACAGAAGCTGACATTGCGCAGGGCAGGGAGTGTGCTTTCTACCCTGCTATAGGAGATATTTTTTAACTGCTGGGTTTGATAGTTCCCTCCTAAATAATGTGTCAGGTAGATAGGAATCCTGCAGATCCAAAGATAACATAGCAACCACAAGAACAAAGCTGAAACACACTGTACAATGTAAAATCTATAGGAAAGGATTATCATATTTTCTTAACATACCAAATGGGATGAGAACAAAAACAAGTAAGCAGGTAGGTACATCAACTAGTTTATAGATCTAAAATAAAAGAAACACACTTCAAAGACACCATGGTGTTTATAGAGCTGTATGTTAGTATTTATCTTCCTGAGTAATAAAAGTTTTATGAAGTGTTTTGTAAGGATTTTACAGTTACACACACTTCAATTGTTTATCTGTTCCTCACATTACATGGTCCTTACATCTTCTCCAGAACCAGCCATCATAATTTTCTTCTTTTCAGTAACAGTTTTTGCTATGCTTTTTAAAAGTTGTTGGGTTTTTTTTCCTTTCCTCAGCATATTCTGAGACTACATGATGGCTGCACTTCTATCAGCTTTACCATGACAAAACTTAATACACACGCATTCCTTGTTACGTCATTATTTTGTTACTACACTGGAGGAGATTGGAAGATCTCCTGGCTATCAGCATATAAAATCTTAGTTTTCTTTGGCTTGTACAGACACATCTTGTAGTGTAACATCAACTCATGTCATTAATACACTGGATTGCACTGAGTCAGAATTTGGATTAAAGACTATGCTTTGCATACTTAAGTTTGCAAAACTGAGCCACAGGCTCAGTAGGTGGCACTCTTTTCACCGGGTCAGAGTAGCGCCAAGGCTCCATCCTCTTTGTAGTTCTCAGGAGTTGAACTTGTGCTCCAGTATGATGAGAGACAATATAGAGCTATTAATTCTCACTAAAATTAAGAATAAAATGAAGGTCTTAACCACTATAGCTAATAGGAACGCATTTACACCCTTTGTAATAAGAGTTTCAGATTCTATTAAGCCTAAAGCTCAATCACACTGAAATTTCCTCTAAAATTTCAATAGGATATTATTTTTATTTAAAAATATTAATGTCAACATAAACCAGTAATGAATAGCTGGTGTTTACCCCATAAATATATTCAATGCTCAGAGGCAGGGCTTCCTCTAGACAAGCCAGAGAATGGACTGACAGGAGCCATGTGAAGTTCAACGCAGACAAATGCACTTTGTGCAGACTGACCTGCCATTGCACAGGTTGGAACTGGCAAGACACTCAGTGTCCCTTAATAAGATCTGGGGGTCCTGGTGGACAGTGGGAGAAACACCAGGCAGCCCATGAAGGCTCACACCATCCTGGCCTGTATAAAGAAAATCCGAGCTAGGTCAAGGGAAATTACTATTCCTCTTTACTCATAATTTGGTAGCCCTGTTTCTGGAATACTGTGTACAGTTTTGGGCATCCCAATATAATAAAGATGTTAATGAACTGGAGCCAGTAGAAAGTCAAGATGGCCAGGGGCTGGAACAGATGTCCTCAGCAAGGAGAGGCTAATGGAAACAGTGCTAATTTCAACCAGCTAGCGAGGATAGTGAAGCAATGAGCAAGACCATTTGGTTTCAGTGTTGACCTGGCTTTGAGCAGGAGATTGAACTGGTGACCTCCCTAAATTTCCTCCAACCTTACTGATACTATGATTCAAGAAGAGAATCCCTTCACCTCACGTAAGAGGAGACTTAATTAAATGACAGTTAAATAGCTTGAAAGTTTCTTGTAGGAAACATGAGTGATTGTATCTGTTTCAGGTTTGTTGGGCATTAGTTTTGAGCTTGTGAATTTCGAAGACTATCAGCCTAGTTACAAAGAAAGCTGTTCCCTCATAGTCACCACTTGCCAGCACTGTTAGAGGAGAAAATGTTTATAAAAATGGTTTTTATACATGACCAACTACTCTCTACTACACAGAAAATTTAATTTCTCCAATACCAATGTCTGTCTCTGATCTCTGTCAGAATTAACCACTCAAGTTGCTACATTTGAAATATTATGCTAGGGCACAACTTCTCTTGGGGAAACTTGATGCAGACAGATAAAATGTTTGTAAAAAAGGGGTTTGGCTTATTTAAAAGAGTTTTCAAAAATTAAAAAAAACCCCTTATACCTGTATTTTACTCTTCATGTCTGACTTTAAAATTAAAACGCTTCATTCAAGCAAGATTTGAGCAAGATTCAGCTTCTTTGATCAACCTGGGGAGAAAATACATGTATTTATAGAGCATGCATGTGTAAATACATATGTATACACGCACACAGTGTGTCATGACCTGGCTCCCTAGAACCAGGAGGAAACTCTTTTACATGAGGGAAAGGGAGGGACACTGTGGTTTAGAGAAAAAACCACATGTAAAACAAAGTTATTCACATTGCTTAAACACTACTGAAAGGAGCTCAGATGCCATGGTGGGAAAGACAGTGTGAGAATCTATGAAGTACCAAGTTATATGGCATGCTGAAAACCAGGACTGTTGAACCTTTCTTCCTAATTTTGCTAGCTTGTGTAAGAAGACTTTGCAGTCTTTCTGCATTTACTATCACTTTTCCCAGAATGCCACATTATTTGCTTGTTTGTTTTATAAACAACAGTCTGTGATAACATTTTTCACTAAAATTGAGAAAAATACAGTATTTGAAGAAGCTAAGTGGTGAGCTGAAGGCCATATGGAGGTTCAACAGCTGAGCTTTGGTTAGCTCCAGACACTCAAGTTTATATATAAAGTCTTCTGTCACACTATACTTTTCCTGTATTTTAGGAGCTCAATGGTCAGATTGTACTAAACTCCAACATGCCCCATCACCAAAGTGTCACCGATCTATACATACAATAATAGGACACCAAATGTTTCTTGCTGTTCAACTGACTGAATAGTGACACAAGTCCTTCTGAAAATTAGGTTCAAGTTACTTTAAGGAGGATGATATTAAGAAAAAAAAACAAACAAAAAAAAAACCACCAAAAAAGATCTTTTTAAAGAGTTGTCTGTAAGTTGCCTCTGATTTTTTCTTAGATATTTATTATATTTTTATACATACTGTGTGAGAGGAAAAATTACAAAATGAACTGATGAATATATGCATATTAGGACTCTGAAAATGTAAAGCACCATAAATTCTTTAGCTCTATTTAGCTATTTATCATCATAATTTAGATAACATAAATAATACTACTACCTTGGGAAAAGTCCATGGACTAGTAGCTCTCAACAAGATCAAGAATACTTCAGATTAGTGGAAATGCTCCTGAAAAACATGGTAGGCAAGAAATTTCAAAAACTGGTAGGCATATGAAAATTTTTAGTCCTAATACATATTTTTAATGCTATAATCACTAAATGGTTCAGTGGCTACAATTGCAATAGATTTGTTTTCAGAATTTATCTCTTATTACACATTACAAGAGTGCAGAATCCTTTAAAGGAACACACTCTGCTTCTACCAATGTCTAGATATGTCTTTTCCAAAACTTTGGAGTTTTGGAAGTTTGTAGACCTGCTTCCAGGGGCTTACATCATTCCCTGCACCACAGTGGTATCACAGTGAATGTTTTATAAAACATGAGAGTAGTCCCACAGTTTCTGTGAAATATGCAAGACTGTCAAGAAATTAAAAGATAAATATTATTTTTGGTAGTAAATACTCTGATTAAGACTTAAGTGGATGATTCTCGGGGAGCACCAAGCAGCTGCTCCTCAAGGGCCAGGAGCCAAGGAGATTTCTAAGGCTGGCAGGGCAGGGCTTTTTCCAGCTAGGGCTGGTGCCACTACACCCAGTGAGGAAAGAGGGCAGGCCATGGGGTCAGGCCAAAACCCAGGGCATCAGGCACTCCCATGGGATAAGGTCAGGCTGAAGTTAAGGGCGTAGAAAAGTCCACAGTTTGGGGCCAAGATCAGGTGCCAGGCATGGGCATAATTGCAGTGCAGCTGCAATGTAGCTCAGGCACAGCCACATGCAAGACCTTCAGCTCAAAGCAGCTCCCAAGAAAATATGGCAGAAGCCCCCCATGAGGCTTGTTTTGGCAGGTAACTCCCACTAAAGCTTCTTCTGTCTCTCTTTCCCCAAGATAACTAGCTGTGCTTTCTTTAAACTGGCTTCAAGCCCAGACAGAGAAACCCCCTAGAAGCACTCAGAGTCCTAACAACAACAAATGAACAAGAAAAGATATACTGACAGCATGTACTCCAAAGTAATATTCATAGCTTGGTTGAATTTAGTGTAATAACAGAAATAAAGACTGGAATTTGAAACAAAAAGCTGTGATATTTTTTCTGTATTTGTATAACATTAATGTTATTTACTAGGAGTAAGTATTACAGACAATAATCTAGGCTGTTCCTTTAATACTCTGAGTAGGCCAATTTCTTATTGAATCATGCAGAAGTTAATTAATTTGATCTGTAGGCCATTTAATAATATAAAAATAAGATTTGCCCCATTGACATCAAGAAACTGGTAATAACTAAGGGTGCATTGTGTATAAATATTTTCAGGATTCTGTAGTATTTGTGTTACGTATTATTTATATGTACTAGATATATATGTATATAGATCTATATATATCTATGTATGTATGTACATATATATAGAAGAATATCCTTAAAGTCATCTCTTACAGAGAACATCAACTAGCAACTCCTTCTGAGCTTCAGTAGCTCATATATTACAAGCAGCAATCTCAAAGCCCATTTCAAAGAATTTGACACTTACAGTCATTCAATGAACTTTAAGCCCAAACAGGTTTTAGTGGTAATGACTCAGAACCATTGCAATTAAATTGAAATGCATGCTGCATAAATCTACAGGCAACAGGGGAATCATAAAGTGAGCATTTGCTAGCACCAGATTCCATTGGCAGCCCATGGTACTCTCTCATGAGGATTCATCCCTTTTCCATCACATAAATAAATTATAGAACAGCAAGGGAACATAAAGCATGGTGGGAGACACCAACATGTATAAGTAAGACATCTGTGACAGGCAGGTACCAAATACAGATGATAATCTGCAACCACATATTTAGGCACCTTGAAAACCTTATCTGTCCCTCTACTCCTTAATCCTTTCTGTCACTCTGTGCTTGCCTGTGCTGGCAGTTTGCATTGGTGCAAGCCAGGCTGCAGCTTCTTCTGTCAACACCATTACACTGTAGCATTTTTGGTGGATTGCTGTGCAGTTTTTATTCTTCTCAGATTCACAAGCAAATTGCATCATACTGATTTCCATGCCTGGACTCCAGTAGCATTTTGGCAGTCCTCCATGATTCCTTACAATATCAAGTTGTGACCTATCCCAACCAGTTGATCTGTTTATCTCTGTGATCTCTGAATATTCCTTGTATTTTGCATAAAGTACATACCATATTCCATTATAAGGAAAATTAATTCAGTTACTCTCTTTATGTTTTTTTAGTACAAATCTCATTATGGACTTTGTTCTTTTTTCCTCCCCTTATTCTTTTTTAATACAAAATTTAAAGGGTTTTTTCCTAGTCAATGGGAACCTTAAAAGGCTTGTACTCATAGTACAATCTACAATTTTTTTCCATTTCTACATAGGGCATAAAACACAATTTCATTGCAACACCCCTACCTAGAATGTGGTATTTCAAGGCAGAAATGCTTCCCAAATACGGGTATGGTTATATTATATACATGGTCCACTGTGTGTTTCAGCACTATTTATGTTTTCTGTTAGTCAACAAAACACATATCTTCATGGCTGCCACAGGACTGCCAGCCTGAAGAAAATGCAGCAATTCTGACAGGAAGCAATGAAGTTTTTTATCAACGCGTCTTGGACATTTTGCAACTAGCCTCAAAACCCTCCCCCCTCCTACACACTAAGGAGGATTTTTCCTCCCTTGCAAATGAATGCTTCTCCCTCATTTTCCCCCACCCCACCTCTGCTCCTGCAGAGATTTCTCCAGCTCCTTGAAGCCACAGTGAACCGAGAAAGCAAAGGCTATTATCTGGAGGAGGCTAATGTAACCAAGATCTACAGTAGAAGAGCCAGGAATACACATGATCCATGATGACAATCATGGAGAAAGTATTCAAAAACTAGCTCTCTGCTGCATTTACCATAGCATCTGTTTATATGTACTTGTAGTTTCTTTACTCTTTCCTCATATGTATGAGAGAGGCATCCTCAGATATCACTACTGCCTCAAGCAACAAAAAAAACAATCACCGTCTTGTTCTCAATAGATTCTCTTCCCCACAAGAAGTTTTCTGAATATGTTGTCTTTGTTGTGCTACTAACAAGAGACAGCAGAAATCCACTGTGCTTAAGGCAGGGAGTAGCAAATCCACAGTCCACTAGCAATCACCATAGAATCATGACTTTGGGCTTCACATATCAATGTGCATCACAGAAAAGACAGAGAAAACTTCTAGAGTTTCTTAAGAATTGGAAGTGGTTCGGGAAATTCACATCCAAAAGCTGCAGGAAGGAAAAAAACTGCTCAACTCAGAAAAATGCCAAAACAACCCTTCCCAAAAAAACACAGAAAACACCAACCACACAGACAACCCCCAAACTTCCTCTTATCTTGAAACTATAAATGGTAGGAAAAGTTACCAAATTATAGGATCATCATTCTTAACATCTGTACCACTAAGAAAACAAATGTTACTGCTGTTCAGTTCAGGCGACTACAACAGTTGGATGTTTGGGATGTTTTTCCTTTTGGTGAAAGATTACTGGAAGCTCTTGAAATTGGCTGAGGAGCAGAAGACATGAAAAGTTCAAAGCAATACAGTAGATAACAAGAAGAACTTAATAACAACAAAACACTGCCACAATTCCTTATGAAAGATTATTTTCTAATTGCAGAGTGGAGCTTTGCTGTGCAGGAAGCACACACAGAAATCGGCATGGACATAAAAAATTAGATAATGGAGTTAAACAGGAACATATTAAAAATAATTTTAAAAAATTATTAAAAATTGTAATTCTCTCCTACTGCATGCACTTCATTCTTAGATTCATCAGCTGTCTTTCAAATATCGCCAGCAGACCCTCAGCTACAATTTTTCCAGTTTGTTCTAGAGAACAGCATCCAGACTTCATTTCTCTGACATCCAAACAGAATTCTGTCAGGTCATTTCAGCCTCCAAATTGTAGTGCTTGAAACAGTGAGAAAAGACTATTTGTAGAAATAATTTCACAAGTTCACTTGGACAAGTTCAGCTATCACAAACTCTGTGATTTGTAGACCTGGTATCTCCAACTAGTCATGTATTGCTATAATTAAAATACTCAACATTTTTGCCAGAACTAAGACATAGCCTATTTATTCCTGTCAATTACAATTCATGATTGTATTTAAAATTAATGTGACTTGCATTGTTTGCAAAGCCAGTACCCATTAAGTGATCTAGAGGTGTGTACTGTTAGTACTATCTTGCATGGCACACCACAGAAAGCTGCACAAAAACAGAAAGAAAGGCATTGAAACAAGCTCTCATTTCCTCAGTAGATGTAGAAATTATATCCCCAAAATACCTTGAGAGACTGTCATTCAGAAATGGCAGAAAGTCTCTTTACTGCCCACCAGCCACTCTGGGTAAGACACAGAGTACAGTTATAATCTGAAGCCAGTTTTGCTGAGCTGTCTCCACCCTTCCAGTTACCAGTTGTTGATTGCTCTCTAAAAGACAGACCTCACAGTTTTCCTGCGGCTGTTCAGCAGAGTGAGAACAGTTGTTGTCCAAGTTTCACATGTTCAATAAAATACTTTATCACCCATGATAATAAGGGCAAATACAGTGTCCTAGAATACAGTAACTGGCACCATTAATTCTGTCCAGGCCAGTTGTGCTTACTGATCCCCCTCTTCTTTTCCTGAGAGGAAACAGCTGAATGTCTCTGCAAATGCTCATTCCTAGGCCAGCAGAATACAACAGCTGATTTACTGATATCATAGTCATTATTAATTGACTGATAACAACCAAGTGCTGTAAATTTCCAGAATGTTCACATACTGAATGGATGAGAAGCTTTCTACTAATATCCAGCAGCTCTGAAACAAGCCCCACACAAAGCTCCAAAAATACGCCTTAGGTTACCTCGAGACTTTGCAAATCTTCATAGTCCTCTTTGACAAACCAATACTTGCTTTTCAGAAATAGCACTGCAGAAACACGATGCTAGTGCAAGAAAAGTTCCTTCAGAAGCAGCTTCTTCTTCATTCATTTCCCTCTTTTTCATACTTACCTTTATTTTCCTTTCATCAGCTTTCATCTTTATTTACATTCCAAATGTGTTTTTCCACAGTTAGGTTGAAACCCACAACATGGATTTTTCAATTCTGTTTGATCAAGGATTAGTATACTAAGGAGTCTTACAAGGAAGCTACACTACATACACTATGCCTAACTTCCCACAGCCCCATACACATCCCTTATAAGAACAATTTTTTTCTGATTCTAGGAGACCCATTTCTTTTTGTGCTTCTATAAGCCATTAGATTAATGCATTAATTAATGTATTAAGGTACATTAATGAAAAATATAGAGAAGTTTTCCAATTAAGTTGAATTTCAGTTATGCAAAAGAATAGAAATGCTATTAAGTATTCTATTAACATTAGGATTTCAATATGCAGCACAGTCTGTCACCCACTGCTGCCTCTTGCTCTGATGCAGCAATCAGTAGCATTTTCAACAAATGGTGCTCATATGTTTTCTGTCCTTGACTCAGACAGAAACACTTGTCTTGACCATTTGCTGCCAGCAATTTTAAACTAAAGAAACATATCTTAGCACAATTCAAGTTTGATTGTACAAGGATTATTTTGTGTTCTGAATAAATAATTTGAGCTTTTGTGATCACATTTCTTCCTTCACCACATTTTTCAGGATGGTCTAGTATCTTGAAATCTCATATAATGCAGCTTAGTTTATAAAAATCTAGTTTCTTTTTAAATGACGAATTTAGTTTTCTTTTCACTAAATGTTGAAAATTTCCATTCACATAGGTTGTGAAACAAATAAAAATAAAGGTTAACTTGCATTTAATAAATTTTTTTCAAATCTGGCAGTACATTTTAGGCCAACTCGAAAAGCCAGCAGTAAGAAGAAATACTTTCAAGATAATCAGCATTCTACATTTAAAAACCCTTAGATCTTTCCTGTTTTGAATTACAAGTTTGCACTACAAAGCATATACAACATTTTAATTTTAACTTTTCAGTAGTGATGCTATACATTACATTGGGAGAATTCAAGGTCTTTTTGTTGTGAAACAGACATGTCTGAATCCTGATTATGACAGAAAAACCATACGTATATTAATACTTCACTTGCAGGTTTCAGAAAGAGTACTAGTAAAACCTTCTTTTTTTAATGTGTAACTGGGAGATATCATTAAATGGAAATGGCACACAAGGCAATAAAGAAAGAAACCTCCTACACAGACGTAGGTTGCTTATCTAGCAGTGTGGTTCTAAAATAGAAGTTCTTAATTTCCTCAAGTGTGCTGCAGTAAAAAATTAAAGATGTGATCCTGACATGATACTGCACGGCAGCAAGGTTGTTTTCATCTACATAATGTTCAGGTCATTTATAAAAGTTTAATAAGTAGTTACACCAAAATGGATTTAAGAAATTGTCAGTAACAAAATAAAGACAACAGGAACATCATTCTCTGCAGCAAGCACTTCAGTATTTTGTTTCTTCCCTTAAGGATGAAGAAAAGGCATGGACAGATAAGGAGCCAAAATCATGAATAGAAGTTTATGGTCATCAAAGGGTAATAATCAGTATCAGATTAAACTGATAACATATTGTGCTCACTTTTTACAGTAGTAGAAGTTTTTCTAAAATACTAAATGGTTGAAGATTAGGCCCAACATTTATGGGAAATAGTTTTGAGCCTGTGTTTTCCTTACAGAAATCACATATCAAGGTGTGCTATTGCCATATTATATTTTTCTTTATTTACAAAAGAAGTTTTTTTTTACCTTAAAATGAATGTGATTCTTCAAGATGTGTCCTGCAGGTAGTTGTCTGTGTAAATCTCTATCAAAATCAGTAGTTTTGACGAGCAAAGTATGTTTATAGAGCAAAGCTTCCTTACCATCTCAAAAATTGTTAATGACAGAGCAAATCCAAATCCTACCTATGTCCTTTGGCCTGCCAGAACCCAGATGAAATGATGGCAAAGAAAGATGGGTTGAGAAATTTCCAAGCATGAAATGTCAGAAAACTAAGTTATCATTAAAAGTAACAATTGTTTCTTATTTGTATACTTACCTGTACAGATGAAGCCCACTTTGTGACTAGGCAGCAATTAGCATCAAAAGGCATTAGTCCCATATGACATCTTAGTGTCACCTGCAAAACTTTCCCACAAATATCCCTGCCTCAGGCTAATGATCAGACCATAGGTGATACATTGTGGAAATAATTTCTTTTACAAAAGAGGATCTCCATTAATAAAAATTGCAAAAGTAGAAGCAACTCAGAAGTGGATGGCGTAACTTGAGTTGGATGATGATTTGCTGTCCCCAGCTGTCTACCCTTTCTAAAATCTCCAGCCAACAGGGAGTTGAGCTGGTAACAAATCACCTTTAAACTGGCTCCACAGCACAGGATGTCATTCTGACATGAAGTCAGCTGAATAGCTCAGTTCAACCTCAGCAGCTGTCTCAAGCTAAATTTTTTCTATTTGTATATTGCATCACTCACTGTGATTCAGAGTCACTGCCAACAGCTGTAATCACCTAAGGTGTTTCTGTCCTCTCCTGAAGTTACTGCATCCACAGCTTTGCTGCCAGAACAAATCATCTCCAAACTCCTAAGCTATTTCATGCAAACGTATGTGGATTAGCTCAGATTACACTCAATAGCACTTCATGCTGTTGGCTTGCATTGCATCAAGTGAACCAGGGAGGTTTCTCATTCCTGGCTCAGCAACAAGGGAAAGAAACCTAACTGAAGTCTAGTAAACTAATAGTTTAGAAAACCAGAAACAGCAACTCTACCAGAGATGACTGCAATAATTTTTCTTACTGCAGCCTGAAAACAATGCTTTAGAATTTGTAGGATAAGCAAATTGGTTTTGTTATCCAAGAACACTGGGTTCACCAAGTTCTTCCACAAGGCCTCTTTATCAGTGGAGAAACACACCTTTTCTCAAGATACCTCCCTTTTCTGAAGAATAGATTAAAAATATTACTCTTTCTGCACTCTTAGAAAAATGCTTCTCCACAGCAGAAGATGACATCTTACTTTCCCATCATATAAGAGGCATACTACATAAAAAATAAAGATTTAAATTGTGCTGGACTTGAGTAATCTAACTAAGCATTAATCTTCACAGATCCCATGAAGGATGTTTCTTGAGAGATCTCATAGTCCACTTTGCTCCCTACACACACAAGCTAAAGAATCTGCTGTCACTTTGAGCTCATGTGCACTCCAGGGAATTTTTACAGCCAAAACACACCTGCACTTCAGTTACATAAGCAACATCTGCATTATTCATCTAGAGAGATTTAAAGACTACTTATTATAGTGACATTAATTAAAAATAATAAAGAAAAAGCACATATCTGCCAAGAATGAGCTACCCATGTATGTGGCAATGTGTAAAAGGAGAATTATTATGGCATTCTCTAATAAATATCACCCATGAACCCAGCAAATCCTGGAAATTAGATAACTTTGCACTCTAAAAAGATCTAAGCCTCACAGCGTAGGCAGAATATATAAGTTTTTTGCTTTTATATTAAGAGCAGGTAAACATGAACAAGAACGTGGTTTGGAGTCAGCTAGACAGTCAGTTAATCTTAAAGGAGGGGGGAAAAGGGAAAGCCTCCAGATTTGATTTTTGTGTTCTATTTTAACTATTACTTTTGGCTTCACTGAAATTCATGACAATGTGATTTTAACCACGCTTAACAAGACAGCTGTTTCACGTCCACACTTTGTCCAAGGTTATACACGATTTTGAGAGCTAATGACGTTTTATCCATGACCCACTTTTTCCCCCCTCCTTGTTCTAAAAGGACATGGGAATTTTTTTATCCCACCATGTGGTTAAGAAATGTTCCTGCTTCCTCAAATTTGCCTGAAGTTGGTGAGAAGACACCTTGAGGATCTGTTCAGTGAAGTAAGGCTCCCCTGAATGACATTCCCTGTTTGGGTAGGCAGCAGTGATCTGTTGTCCATGACCACAACCATCTTCCAGCTCAAATACATCCTCCATTTCATCTCTGCCCCATCTCTGACTGATTTTAAAGTTATCACATCACTGTTAATTTAGATTTGTTTTTAAGTGGTAGCAGTCCTTCGTATCTGTTCTGTAGCAACTATTTCACAATGGCTTCCTTGCATATACAGTTTTATTTAACATGGGGTGACTTTGTGCAGTTTAGTTAGGTCTGACATATCAAGTTAAACCCCCCAAAAAGCATTTTTAGAGTAGAAAAGGTATCTACAAGACAAGTCAGTGCAGAATAGCTACTACACTTCAAATTCACACCCAAGTTTATTTTACAATAGCTTCACTTTACAAGTACTTAATAAGAGAGACAAGGGAGGATATGTGTGTGTGCATGACCATAAAGGTTAAACAGCGAACTAAAGATGATTGCCGCAAATATCTCCAGAATAACCTTGTTGTAGTGGAAACACAGCCACCCTGTGCCAGGCAAGAGAAAATGGGGTTGTACAGAGATTTTGAAATACTATATTATATGTTTGGGTTAAGGGTCTTGGAGTTTTTTCATACATCTATCAAACAAAAGAAGTTGTATTGCCATTATATTATATAATACAGGTGTAAAAATATATGTACATGTGGCAATATACAACATATCTTTTGCCTTTCCTCACTTTCCTTTCAATTATTACTAGTCATTGAGATATACAACTTCTAAATGAACAGGAAGCTCTCCAGTAATACATTTCATAATATTTTCCTATTTGCTCATGTAGTGACTTGTGACATTGTTTTCTTAAAGAATTATTTTTGTAATTGTGCTGCTCTTTTCTTGCACAAGTAGGAGGCAAGTCAGTGCTTATTCTTTTGAACGCAGGCCTCCTACTCACAAGATGTACCCATCTGAAACTCTGAAGATGATTTCAACCCTGATGACTTGCTTTCAGTGCATTACACCTGCAATCAGTGCACCTGTCAGGAGATCAGATGATACAAGTTCGGGAAAAAATGTATCGAAGTATAAATTCCCTCATTAACATACTTAATTTTTCCACCTCTGGACCATTCCAGTTCTAATGATGTTATTTTAACTAATGTGAAATGCAAGGTTTTGTATATTATGGTGCAACAAATATAAATCATTCACTTAAACCTATATTACAGTGCTATGGATCAAGCTACAATAGAAAGACTTTGCCTGCCTTTATATGAGAGGCAGAGTACAAAGTAATCAGAATCATTAGTCTGGAAGGGTTTTTCCAGGCTGAAGCAGTCACTTGAGGCTCCACAGTAATTGCTAGCAACTCAGTGGCCACTTCACAGACCTGTTTGTCCTTACAGCATAGTGAATCACTACAACATAGGGCGAGTACACAGAGTAATCATGCCAGGTAGTACCAGGACCTAAGCCTCATCCCAGGAGAGCTCTGAGTCTTGCTACAACCTTCTTTTTAAGGTAAGAAACTTCTTTGTCTGTATTCGAGCACAGAAATAGCACATTTGTAGTAAATACATTATATTGCACACAATGGCAACTTTAGTGGAATTTTAGGAATAGCTATCAAACAATCCTGTATTGCAGCAATGAGCAAAATCTCGTCCACTGGAACACGTGAGGAGCAAACATCACCCAGTGTTACACAAAGAAACCGTGTCCTCATAAACTCTAAATGCCTTCTCCCAGTATCCTCAGCTTAATAAGGCCAAGTGCCAAATCCTGCACTTGGATTGCAGCAACTCTATGCAGCACAACAGGCTTGGGGAAGAGTGACTGGAAAGCCGTGTGGAGGAAAAGGACCTAGGGATGCTGGTTGACAGCAGGAGGGACAGCAACCAACGTGTGCCTAGGTGGCCAGGGAGGCCAGTGGCATCCTGGCCTGTATCAGCAATAGTGTGGCCAGCAGGACCAGGGCAGTGATTGTCCCCCTGCACTCAGCACTGGCAAGGCCACACCTTGAGTCCTGTCATGACAAAAAAGACATTGAGGTACTGGAGCAGATCCAGAGGAGGGCAATGGAGGTGGAGAAGGGTCTGGAGCACAGGTGTGATGAGTAGCTGAGGCAGCTGGGGGAGTTTATCCTGAGGAAAAGACCTTATTGCTCTCTACAATTGCCTGGAAGGAGATTGTAGCCGTGTGAAGCTTGGTCCCTTCTCCCAGGCAGCCAGTGACAGGACAAGAGGAGAAGATGGCCTCAAGCTATGCTAGAGGAGGTTCAGGTTGGACATTATGAAGAATTTCTTCACTGAATGGTTTATTAAGCATTAATTGGAATCCGGCTGCCTGGGGAAAGGGTGGACTTGCCATTCCCTGGAGGTGTTCAAGGAACCGTATGAGGCACTTAGTGCCACGTCTAGTTGACAACGTGGTTTTCAGTGAAAGGTTGGTCTGGGTGCTGTCGGAGGCCTCTTCTACCCTTACCGATGCTGTGTGATTCAGGGGCTATCCTGCCACAGCCCCTCACGCCACCGCGGCCGGGCTCGGGCATCGCCGCTTTAAGGCTGGCCCGGCCCAGCGTTTCCCTGTTTAAGCTCCGCGCGCGTGCGCGGGGCCTGGGCGGTCTCGGGGGCGCTCGGTCGGCTCAAGGTGAGCGGAGCCGCGGGCTCTGAGGGGACGCGGCGGTGCCGGGGGCGAGCCCGGGTTTGACCCGGGGGGGTGCTTGGTAGTGCTCGTATTGTCCTTCCCAGGAGTCGTATCCTCAGGGATTAGCACCTCCTTGCTGCAGCGCAGGCGGGGCACAGGTGCGGAAAGGTCTGGAATCGAGCTTTACTGAGCTCCCTGATCAAAGCCCCCTATCCCGGGGCGGTGGCGGCATTCCGGAGGAGCGGAGCGGAGCCCCGGACCAGCCTGTGGGACTGAGGCCCCTGCGCTGCCCCTGCCTCTCTCGGGTTCTCTCTCCAGCGCTGCTCTCTCTGCGCCTTCCCAAACTGGTAATGACCCGTCTGCAAGGCTCTCTCCAGAGGCTCTTCCACCTTTGGCAGCGCTGCTTTCTAAATTCCCAGGTCTTTGGGCATACCTGGGAGCCTGGATAGTCTCTCTGAGGTGGCTGTCACCTGGAAGCCTGCAAAATGCATTATAGGCCTCTCAAAAAAAATCGGGTGATGCTCCTGCCCTCCTGGGAGCAATCTACATTCCTTATGTGAAGTGCTGCCAAGAAGAAATAGGCCTTGTGTGTATATACCATATGCATATATGGTATTTTAAACAATTTTCGGCAACTGCAGTATAGTACAATTATGTATTAAAAAAAAAGTTCAAGATGTGGTACCTAAAAGCTTTTAGATATTTTTTTGACACCTAAATCTGAAAAAGTGATGTTTTTATATAGATAGAATATGAATGCATATACTAACTGGAACTTTTTCTCTGTGGGTCCGTGAAATCTGATAAAAAGCAGAAAGATATTAGGCTTCTTGGAATCAAGATCCTACTACTATTGCATTTCTTTTTCTTCTGCTTCTTCCTTGGAGGAAAGACTGGAGCTTGCCCTCAACTCTTATAGTGTATCAGAAAACCCACATGAAGAAAACACTATGGGAGAAACTTCTCAACAGAGAATTCAGTGATGAGACACGGAAGATTAGGAAATCTAAATGTATTGCTTTAGTTCATGAAAGTACTTAGCTTTTTATGGTATGCATTCTTCTCTGCTTGTAACGGTCAGTATTGATTCTGGCTTGCCATTAATTAACATTCATCAAATGTAGAGCTCCTTAGTGGAGCTGGTGGAAGCTTTGGTGCTTAATCCATTACATTTGCTTTTCCATTTACCTCACCTTGCCAGTTACAGTTGTCTTTTTTTTTTTTTTTTTTTTTTTTTTTTTTTTTTTTTTTTTTTTTTTTTAAACCAGTCATTCCTATCTCAGTTTGCTTCTTCAGTTCTCCCTTCCCATTCTGTTTTGCTCTTCTCTGCTTTACTGGCCATTAAGTTGCTATTCTTGCCATGTTTCTCTGTTCTTACTGATTCCTAGTCCCAGTTCTTCCCATCTTTCCTTCCTGCATGTTCCTCATTCAGAGTCATTCTTGAAATTTTTTTCCTTGAGTTTCCTTTGAGGATCCTTGCTCCAGCCGTTTTGACATCACAGTTTCAGATGACTTCCAAATCTTGTTTTCTGTTTGGATTGCCTGCCTTCCTCCTTGCTACCTGGGCCTGATGCAGGACTACTTGTTCTTCCTTTTGCTTTTTAACTGGACTGCATCTGGCATAGGCTTTAATGACTTGGAAGCAGGTGACTCGTTTTGGCAAGAGTATAGGCAATTGAAAACTCTGCCTTATGAACAGTTTCAGAAACAAGAAGTTCTGGGAACCAAGCCCAGGGCAAACAAACTGCTGCATTTTAGCTGAGGATTTTATTTAACTTTTTAAAAGGAGTTGTCATGTATCTCTGAAGCAGTGGAGAAAGAAAGGCAAGGGGAGACAGAGATAAGAGTGAAACTGGGTTAAAACATACTTGAGATTCCCCTGAAGATGCTGCTGTTGTGCTGCTTAATGCTCCTGATGTAGTCATAGGGTGGATCAGGTGATTGGCACAGCACTTGTAGTTTGTACTCTATTTGATTTAAAGAGTGAAACCAACTCAGATTGGTTTTGTTTGGAAAAGCTAAAAAATAATAATCATGTTGTCTTTTTAAAAAATAGTCAAAAGCATCCTGCACACTGGCACTATGCATATATTGAAAAGAATTGTGTATATGATACAAATCCCCTTTGTTTCACTTTAAAGAAAATCTGTTCTTTTTTTTTCCAAAAGCTTTCCTCATTGTACAGTGCTAAAAGATGGTGTCTCTACTTATTTTCTTTGCTCACTTCTGTATTGTTTGTAACATGAGGAAAGTTTGCTTTTTATTGTGTTATGGTGTTACTGAGACCATTTGCTTGTGTAATTATGTTGCTGACTTCCACTGTAGGTGCAGTCCTATTTAGAAGTAAATGTCCATCTGCATTTGTTGTGGCAGCTGTCATGGAATTAGTGACAATTCAGTTACCAGTTTCACTTTTTTCCACCCACTCACAGTATTTGGAAGATCTTCAAATTGAATCAGTACACAGGCTCCTCAAACAAAAGCTGTGAAAACAAGCTGGGAAATAAACAGTGGCTTTGTTCCTTCAGAATGTCAGGCATTGGAATAAGTAGTCTAAACTTACATTGTATAATTTTTCTACTCCCATCTTTCTATGCTACTCTGTATCACTTTGTCTTCCTTTTAGTATGTTAATATCTTCCATTTTTTCTCTTTATATAACTGGGGTTTTTTCCTCTGTATAATCATAGAAAGCAGACATTTCAGGAGTATTTTAGTCACAGTGAAAATTATCTTCATCCTCTCTGGTTCAGATTGGGGTTTTGTGTTTATGTAATACACATATTTAGGTTCAGGCTAAAAAAAATGGAGTCAGCAGTTTTGACAGTGGACTGCTCTGTAAGGCATGCACTGTGCAGCAATTCTGCCTGCTCTTTGTGGTTTATAAACAGAGGCTCAAACCCTCAGCCATGGATACTGTATGGACACTGTATATCGAGGAGTGATGTGCCCAGATTTCATGTGAGCTGTCAGGTGCTGTTGGTTTTTGTTCACTACATTCTTAACTCATTATTTCTGCACAGAGCAGTTTGATTAGTGGTTGTAAACTTAAGCTGAGTTGTGAATGTGTGCAAATCATTTACTAGAGTAGCTTGTCCTTTTAAACTACACTGGACACATCTGACGTTTTATAAGATGCTCGTTATATTAGCAGAAATTCTCAAATGCTAAATCAATTCCTCTGTGGATAACAATTGTACTGCTTGAATGTAATTTTGTTGGGCAGATGTTGTCAGGAAGAATTGGGAGTTTTGTTCTGAAAAATATTCTGTAAAACAAATCCAGAGTGATGTGCCCGTGATCACACAGGAAGTCTATAGCTGAGTACAGTGTTCAACTAGTGTCTGCCAAAGTTTATCCTTCGCCATCCTTCCTGTTAGGGTTTTGCATTATTTTTTTTTAGAGATTGTATCAGCTGTGTAAGTAATAAGATGGATTTTTATTTTGCTTTTTAATTGTTAAGTCCTTAATTTTCAGTGCTCGTTTTTGTTTATGAACAGTATTAAAGTAGTAATTTCATTGGAGTGTGGGGTTTTTATCTTTTGTTGTAGATTGTTGTTCTGCATTGTTTTGTCCAAAGAGCTCTGCAGGTCACTTATTTTTCAATAATGTGATGCTGTAAAGACACATTTGAGATTCATTCCTGTAGCGTATCTTACAGCATCCTTAGGTGTTGAAATACTGTAAAGAAATTAACTTTCTAATAACTCTTCCCAAATAAGAAGCTTTTCAAGTGCAAATGCAATAAAATGTTAAACCTTGGTCTATTTCTTTAACAAAATACTTGTGTTTTGAGTCAACTGTGTGTTTTAGAGGGATGGCCAGGGATGTGCACCTTTTCTCCTAATAACTTTCTAACTGTTTTTCAGCATTCCAGACTATAGTTCTTGATGGTTTGTGAGCAGAGACAGAAGGTTCTGTATTTTGCAATGTTCAAAGAATAAAGATGTTGGATAAGTGGTGATGATGTACCATTTTTAGGCTCATCTTTTTCCAATTTGCGGTGTCAGCCAAATAAACATTATGACAAAGATGTCAGCTCTCATGTTTCATTCCTTAATGTCCTTTGTACATGTGAAGGTTGGTTATTTATGGCTGTTGTCTCAGAATAGTAGTTACGTTTTTATTTTGTATTAGATCTGAAAGCATGTGAGCTCATGCTTTTTCTCCTGTTAAATTAGGATAATTTCCTCATAATAACTGTCTCACAGGTGCAAAATCACAGATCTGCAATCCTCTTTTAAACTCTTGAAAGAGAATTTTTTGTGTAGAACAGATTGAGTGGTGATCTTAATTTTTTTTTCATTTCTGGGCACTGCTAGTAGAAAGAATTGCTTTTTCTTACAAAATATCTTGCACAACAATATCTTATCACGCACCTGCAGTCTGCTATTCTGGTGTGCCTGCCTGCCTGCTGTTTATTGAGTGGCACCTGACTTTGTGTGCAAAGCTGTCTCTGTGTCTGTTAGGTGGGAACAGGGTGTTCTCAGCACAGGGAAGCAAATCAGACACCTCTCCCTCTGCCTCGTAGGGGCTGGTGATGGTCTTACAAAGAGCATGGTACATTACAGTTTTCCATCTTTCCAGTAGGTGCTACTGTGACATTGTGTAAAATCGGGGCTTTAATAAGATAAACGGGGAAACTCCTTATTGACATGTTTATTTTATGCTTGAGGTTGGTTTATATGATATCTTCCTTTATATCTTCCTTGGGCGTGGATGCTGAAGTTGGGGAGGTCCGTATTTCATCCCATTTCCAAGTTACTGAGTACTTTGCCTCATATTCTTTTTTTCAAGAAAATTTATGTATCAGGCCTCCAAACAACATTTTCTTTTATAGAAATCCTGTGTGAAATTGCTGCAAAAGCAGACATGATTATACAAAGAGTTGTGCTGAATTCACGGCCTGGTATGTATTTTTCTCCACTAAAGAAGCAATGTGTTTTTCCTGATTGCCTAATGCTTCAAATGGTGAGGGTAGAAGCACTCACTCATTTGAGATAATGACATTTATATATCCTAATATTGCATGCAGCAATAAAGTTTAAATAAAGTGTGTTTGTTTCTATATAAATTTATTAATTTCCATTAATATAAATAAATATATTTGTAATACATTTGTCTACATTTATTAATAAAAGTAAATTGTATTAATATAGATGCATTTCTATTCAATACATAACATATATTAAGACTGCATTTTTTTAGTCTGTATATGCAGATTTCTACACTGTTGGGTGAGAAAAAAGGGCACACGCATAATACATGAGAAAACTAAGTGTAGGGGCTGAAAGTAAAGAGAAATTAGGGAATGTGACTTTTTAGTTCTCATAATTGTTCTTTTTGCACTGTAAGAGATGTCTGAAATATTTTGTTACTATTAATTTTTGTTTTCTTGTAGTAAATATTGAATCTTTTGTTCCTCACATGTTTCAAAGGGTTTCTTTTTAAAGTTCACACTGTTGAGGTTTTGTTTACTTTCTTGCTTACACATTTGCCTTGTTATGGATCAGCACAGTATTTTGAATAGTGAGTTCATAAATCTGGTAGAAGCTATTAAGTTTTGGAGGGGTTATTGTATGCCGCTTAATGCTAAAACAGTTATAGGAGTTAAGAACTATTGTGTGACCTGCAATTAAGTCTTTCAAATGGTACAGCAGAAGCTTGCTCTAGCTGTGCATTCACTCTGACTTAAAATAGGCAAAGCTGTCTGGCTGTCTCAGAGCTGGTGGTTTCAGTTGTCTGATCTGCTGCATGTGGTACCAACCTGAGGATGAAGCCTCCAGTTCTGTGGTTCTTGCCATAGTTTTATGGATGTTTCTGGGAAGCTTTAATCTAAGGAAGTCTCTGTGAAGGGATGCCCTTGCAGCATGTGCTGTGCTGTAGTCTGTATTACCTCAGTCTCACTTGAGTCAGAAAGCTGAGAGCAGTTGGTTGTATTTTTACACCAGAGTAAATATATAAGCTAATTGATTCTAGAAAGGACTACCTTAAAAAAAGGCTTTCTCATATTGATTATGGAAAGTTCTATATTGATTCATTTATTTATATAACTCTAGGTAAGAATGGAGTGCCAGTGGCTGAGAACTTCCGACTGGAGCAAAGTACAATAGCAGATACAGTCCAAGCAGGACAAGTGCGTGTTAAAACTCTCTATCTCTCAGTGGACCCCTACATGGTAGGTGATGGACTTAGAGCTAAGCCAGAATTTGTTTTTTAAAATGCCTTCAACTCTGTAGCTGTCATGATATTTAGCACCAAAGTTACCAATTACAGAAAAAATGTATGTCTAGTGTAACTTAATAATTGTATTCATTCTGATGGAGTTATATTGAGGAAGGAATTTGGCATTTATATTCTTGGGATATATATAGGAATATAACTTTATTGGACAAGGAAGAGACTGTGAGCCCTGGTATGCCATTACAGATTTGTTTGTATCAGCTTTTTCTGAACTTGGCCTTTTTTATCTTTTTTTTTTTTCAGTCATGCAAAATTACAGAAACCATGTGGTTGGGAGAATTGTAGGTTGAAATGGAAGTGATGGTAGAAGAAAAACCAGACAGAGTCTGTAAAAGTTTGCTATGAAGAGAATTCCAATCATTCATTCCCTCTGTAGATGGTGATAGTAGGAAAAAAAAAAAAAAACAACCAGTCTAGATTTCAAGAAAGTATATTTAGTTTGGGAATTAAGGAAACGTTTAAGAATCCTGAAATACTAGCTGTAGCTACAGGGGAAGCTGCAAAGAAAATACATAATGTTTCAAGATGTTTCATTAAACAGATCTCTGTCAGGGATGATTTGCGTATATTGAACTGCTCTTCAGTGCAGTTGACTCGTGGGCATTTTTTTTCAATCCTGCATTTCTAGGATTCCTTCAGTTGAGCAATGGCATTTGTAGGATTCTCATCAGACCCGACCCTGTCACCTTCAGTTATGCTGGTGCCATTGAGCCTGTCTCTAGAATGTGTTGGCTGGAGAAGATCAGGATGGTCCATCCTCCTTTTGTACTAAGCAAACAAGGGGAAAGAGTGATCTAAAAAAAATTATGGATACTTGGGGAGATTTTACTTATTGGGAGATTTTTGAGTAGCCCTTTGTGTTTGAAGTTCTAAACGCATCTTCATCCCCTACTCAACTTGAACTGATAAACAAGTTGTGTTCCCCCAGAGCCTTTCATTAAAGCCGTTATCTTTCAGCGCTGCCGAATGAATGAGGACACGGGCTCGGATTACCTGCAGCCCTGGCAGCTCTCTGAAGTTGCTGATGGCGGGGGCATCGGGGTTGTGGAGGAAAGCAAGCACCAGAACCTTGCTAAAGGAGACTTTGTAACCTCCTTCACTTGGCCCTGGCAGACAGTGGCAATTCTTGATGGAGACTCGCTACAAAAGGTAATACGAATGCAAAGCTCAAAGGT
Source organism: Alethe castanea (assembly GCA_024734035.1). NCBI lineage: Eukaryota > Metazoa > Chordata > Aves > Passeriformes > Muscicapidae > Alethe > Alethe castanea. The sequence goes on from JANRGV010000094.1 coordinate 35,016,725, forward strand.
TTTGATACAAAAGTCTGTGACTGGTTTTTTCTCAAACCCTTTCCCGCCGCCCCCCAAAACCTCTTCTTTTTCCCTAAATAGCTGCTAATGACACTATTTTTTTGGTGAAAAACAAGGATACCTTATTGAAGCAATCAAAGTTCTCAAAGGGCAGATCAACTCATAGGTGCCAGAACTTGTATCAATTTCTTTTTTTTTTCTGTAACAATTTTGATGGTTAACAGACAGGCCAGTATTATTTTAATTGTTCTTTAAAAAAAAATCCTGAAGCTGCTTTAGTTAAATAATTGTCTTAATTACTTTAATTCTAATGGAACTTCTTGTTCATGAGAGTGTAACTGTAAGAGTGAAAGGCTTTAGGTATATTTAATTTGTTTTTCTAACTTATGTTAGTAAAAGCTTTTACTTGAGGTTTTACATTCACATAGAAAGGATATTCAATATTAAGTTGAAAGGGGAGAGATTTCAGTTCATTAGGGATATTTGTGTTCATTGTTCTCTCGTAACAGAAAATTACTGTAGTTTGAGAACTTATATTTTCCAATAAACTCTTTCCTTTAGGACTCCGTCACTGATCTGCAAACACCATATTTGACAGAACAGTGCATTTTTATCCCTTATGCTAGCACAGGGATAGTTCACCATTGCTGGAAACTTCTTATCTCCCAACTGCTTTTTAACAGTTCCGTAATTTAATTTTTTGTGAGTTACTTTGTTTAAAAACTTTTTCTAAAACCACAGAGACATAACATTTTTGAACAAACTTGTTAGAATAGGGCTAGAGATAGCTGTATGGTCCCTGCCAGTCGTACCTTGCCTGGTAAATACTCTGAGTTACTTTTCTACCCTCAGTCAATCAAAGAGCAAAACCTCACCTTAGAAACAGATGACCTCCTACATATGTTTCTGTTCCATAGCTGGTTCCACAGCTTGTGAATGGACACCTTTCCTACTTTCTGGGTGCAGCTGGCATCACGGGGCTGACAGCCCTGCTGGGAATCAGGGAGAAGGGACACGTGGCAGCAGGTGCAAATCAGACCATGGTGGTGAGCGGAGCAGCCGGCGCCTGTGGCTCTTTGGCCGGCCAGGTAGGTGTACACTTAGGGCATGCAAACATGCTCTGTTAGCAAGTTTTGTCTTCTGAAACATGCTGGTTATTAAACATACAGATAAAATCTTTGTAAACATGAGCAGGTATAATCCCATGGGAATGGCCAGTTTCATGTATTTGGCACACACTCTCACTGTGAAAGACTTTACATATGAAACTCAAGTTTCATGAAATAGGGAGAGGAGAAAAGAGATGGTGGTGATTACTTGTTGCTAGCACAAGTAAAATAAATGCTATAATATACTTGTATTTATTATATATTTATATGGTAGCCTGCCATCCCCACGTTGTATTGACTGGAGACTTTCTTTTTTTTTCTCTATTAGAAAATAGGAATGTGGTAAACCCTTTGTGCTGTGTGCCATGACATCCTTTGTGTTTTGAGATTTACAGGCCTTTTGTCCTCCTCTGCTTTGCAGAACCTGTTTGCAGTGTGTATGTGCATATCTACAAATATCTCTCTAGATATATATATATGTACACACTAACAAAATCAATATTAAGCAAACTTTAGACCAACTAATAAAGAGAAGCTATAAAGAAACAATGCATGAGCAAATCTATGAAGATTGTATTTAAATAGTTTATTTTTTTGCTTTTATTAGTTGTGTCTAATAACAAGCAGAGTCTTCTGCAGTCAGTGAGTTTGAAAATACGGCAAATTTTGATTGTACCTGCCCCGTGTGTAATCATGAGGAGGGAGTGACAAATGCAGTTGTGTCACATGACATTGGGAGTGTTTGCTGCCTGGGGTTTAGTGGGATGGGAATAACTGTAACACCTCCTCAAACCCCCTTCCTTCCACTGGTACTTTTATGCAGATGAATGATCTACTTTGTCTTTATTGCTTGAGGTTTTTGGTTTTCTTCTTTTAACTTTGTGCCTGCAGATTGGCCGCCTGGAGGGCTGCTCTAGAGTGGTGGGGATTGCTGGCACAGATGAAAAGTGCTCCATTTTGGTCCAAGAAATGGGGTTTGATGCTGCTATCAATTACAAGAAGGGGGATGTAGCAAAACAGCTACGTGAACTCTGCCCAGGTGGTGTGGATGTTTACTTTGACAATGTTGGTGGAGATATCAGTGATGCCGTTATAAGTCAGGTGATTATTCCAGCTGTCAGGTTTATTCTAGTCAATCTCCAATATCTGCATGCCCAATTAATTCAATTAATTCATACTGGAGTCCAGCCTGTAATACAGCATAGCAGGCTTTCCACTTCAATGATCAACTTCAGGTACTGGTCCTGGGGGCCCACAGCAAGGTAACAATTTCCTATATTTCTTCTATTCAGTCCCTTTTAAAATTACATTAGGCTGTATAGCAGTTATTTTTCCACTATTGCCTCACATTTTTACCTATTTGAATGTTGTTATAGATTGAATGGGACTGCCTGCAATTCTCCCACTCTTTTATAGGAGATGTGGCTAGTGAAAATTTTGCAATAAATCTATTGCATCTGAAAAATTTAGGTTCTGAGACTGAGGAATGTAATTTTTCTTACTTTATGCTGTCCCAAACAGATGAATCAGAACAGCCACATCATCCTGTGTGGACAGATTTCTCAGTATAACAAAGATGTGCCTTATCCCCCTCCACTGCCTGCTGACATAGAAAAAATACAGAAAGAAAGGAACATCACAAGGTACATTTCTCCTCCCGAAGTTGTGACCAGGTTCCAGACAGATTGTTCATATGGTGTCTGGAAGGTAGTCTGTAATCTGCAGTAGCTGCTTGTAATTGGAACAGAATGTTCATAATCACAGTATCAGTCGATCCTTTCCCTTACATTTGTCTTTATCAACATAAGGAATGGGAAAGGATGTTGTTATATAGAATCATGATGTCAGTTGTTCATTTTGTTTGAGGTTGCTTGTTTAGTCCTGTAATCCCTGACAATTCTTTAGTACAAGGGAAGGTGTTGCTATAGTTCTGTTCTCAGATGTTTTGCAAAGTGCCTTCTCTCAAAATATCATGGTTCAGGCATAAGGATGCAGCTGATGCAGTAATTTTATTGAAATTACTTTTTTAGTATTTGGGGGTTTGTTAGGTTATGGAACTGTAGTTGTGACAGATATATATGGGTAAAACATTTTTAATATGTTCTGACTCGGAATTGCTGAATTTCCTCTTAGGATTCAGATGAGCTAAGGCAGAGATTGGGAGGAGAGTCTTAGACTTTTCAGTCATTGCATTATGGGACATTCAGGAGACTTGATTTCTGTGCAAATCAGTTATCTCTCTAAATAAAATATTTCCTTGTCCCTGTTACTATTGTCTGCTCTTTTAAAAAATGATAAATTTAGTAAAATACACCATGCATAGTAGAATGCAGTGGCGAATTTAGTCAGTATGTTACTACAAGTAATTATAATTTTTGATTATCATTTCTATTTCTCATTTGCTACGGAAAGTTGTGATAGCAGGATATGCAGAATTGTGGGCACCCTGAAAGTTGCAGGTTCACTAATTATTCTCCCTACCACTGAAAAAAAAGAAAAATAAAGGTAAAAAAATAATAGGAATTTGCTCACATTTTATGGATATTTACTTATTCTGGTGACACTACTTTAGTACTTGATTTTTATTACTCTTCTCTCTCTGATACTTGAGGAAAATTACCTAAACTGATGTTTAGGGACAAGCTCCCACTGCAGAAAGTTGTCACAACAAACTGGCAAGGCCCTGAGCTACATTTCTTTAATTTGTGCTCATAACCCCTCAGTTTTAACAAGGTTGTTTTCTGAAAAGATTTTAAAAGATTTTCAAGTACATTGACCAAGCTTTCTTAAACCAAAGCTCATTGTTTTCTTTCACAGGGAAAGATTCTTGGTGTTGAACTACATGGACAAACAAGAAGCTAGTGTATTACAACTCTGCCAGTGGATCCAAGAGGGTAAATTGAAGGTGAGGACTAATAGATTTAATCTATGGCCTTTGATACTGTTTCCTACTGCAAGAGGACTAATTTCTTTGTCTCTGGCTCTCTTACTGTGCCTCAGGATTGAACAGACCTTTTAAAAATGTGTAAGTATAATTGAAAGCTTTTTAGGTCACACTGTTTTAAAAGGTACCTGCTGAGGATGGTCTGACAGTATGGTAGTATGACAGACTTCTCTGATTACTTGCTGCTCATGTCTGTATTCTTTATTTCAGCATAGAATGCTGAAAAGTGCCTTTTTACTTAATGATTCAGACTTTCAAAAATAATGTACTTTCAAATACCTGATGAGTTAAGTGTCCTGAATGGTTTTGAGGATCTTGTCGGAATTTTTACTTCAAGCTTTATAATCACCATTTATTACTTTGTAATAAGAATATGCTTAACCATGACTTCCCTGTGAGGTCTGTCTGAATTAGTTTTTGTTTCTTCAGATGACCAGTAATCTTCCTGGGAAAATACCAGGACATTACATTTTGGTAGGGGCAGGGATCTGATTGAAGAATTAAATCACTTTCAAATTTATCAGAAAATATTCACGCCTCTCTTGATGAATAAATCTGATCCAAAAAGTGCCCCGTCCATTGTACTGAGAGAAGTCTTTAGATTTTGGTGGTTTCTATGGCAATTTCTTGGCATGTTTCTAAGAAATGTGATATGCTGCTCTTGTTTGAGGAAAACTGAAAGGATTTGTTTGCATTGACAGGTCAGAGAGACCGTGGTCGAAGGCTTAGCAAACATCGGTGGTAAGATATTTGCATAATTTTTGAAGAATAATAACCTGATTATATACAATGACATTTGAGGTTAACTACCTCCTTTGTTTCATTTGCCAATTTAGATTTTTATATTTTATCAAAAACATTTTTTATGTTACAATAATTTTTTCACTAATTATGAAAATGTTTTGTAAGATAATTATTGTATATTTAAAAAATCATAGAATATAAATTTAGACTTTGTTGTTGTTTTAGTACTGAGGGGATTTTATTCTTAACTGCTACCTTAGCAGGTGGTGATAGTCATCCTGATCTTAGAGGTTTAAAGTGCTGACCCTTTCTTTGAATTTATGAGTAAGGAAATGCTTTTTTAAAATCTTTGAATTTATATCTTAAAAACACAATATCTAACACAGGTTGTTATTGGATTTGCAAAAAAGATAAAATGAAAAGTACACACAAGAAAGGGCAGAGCATATTACCAAAGAAAGTAAAAATTAATTTCTTTTAATAGAACAAAATGTTCTGTAGCCTGTTCAAAGTATCTGTAACAAAGGAAATATAAAAATTAAGGGGGTCTGATGACATGAGCCATGTGATTCAAGATGTGTTGTAAGAATGCTTCCCTTTCAAGGAAGAGGGAAGAGTATGATTTAGTCCATTTAATCATTAGTCCCACAAGATTGAAAACCAGTAGAATTAAGTGATAACTAAATCTTATAGATTTCATCTTATTCTAGTCATTGCTAATTCCTCCTTACTGGTATACATATGTATTTTGAAGTAACTTTGGTCAAATATATCAGTCATGTATCATACTTTCCTACTTTGTTTACTTAAAGGTATATTATTTTGCACCAGCTTCTCCCACTATTGTGAAATATTTAAAACCTTTCCTTTCACAAATGTTTGTGTGACCCACAGCGTTTGTGGGCTGTCCAATCGTGCCTTGTCTCTCTTTGCTGTTTGCATGACATATGACAAAACCAGCAAATGTAGTCATTAATTTGTATAGGGTGAACAGTTGCTTACAAATAATTTTTTAAAGTTATTACACAAAGCTGTCCTCAGCAGGTTATTATAGGCTTGCTTTTTTTTTTTTTTTTAATCCCCCTTCTTAATTTAGCACATCATTAAGGATAATTATGATTAAGTCCAAAGTGGTATCCCTCCTTTTTGGGGTGCTGCTTAATACATTTGCTTCTACAATTTTTGGCTTCATTTTTAGAAACTACTTGTCTTGTTTTGCTTGGCACTAACTTATTTCATTATTTCTCTTGAAGCTGCTTTCCAGTCCATGATGAATGGAGGCAATATTGGAAAACAGATCGTCTCAGTTTCGAAGTAAAATCAGTGGTTCAAGAAAAATAATTGCATTCTCTCTCTAACAGTGAGCAAGTTTTTACTTACACTAATTTCCGTTTCTTAAATAAACCATTAAGTTGTTCTGTATGTACTGAAAGGAGAGATTTTAGGATGCTAATAAATTAAATTGAACTGGAAAGAGCAATGCAATAATTTATACTCAAAATGAGTAATACGTTCTTGACATGATTTTGACAGTTGCCACCTACACTTGCAAATATTTAATGGGTGTGGTTTGAAAGAACATCCTGTGTTGTCCCAATCACAGGCTCATCACCTGATTTGTGTGTGACAGCACTTCACACACCAAGATGAGGAATTCCTATTTCTTTATTGTATTCTGTACAAACTAGGAAATTGGGGGGCAACCCACAAAAGTCTGGCTCATCATTATCAAAACTTAACACTATTCACAAATTTTAGCAAACAAAGCCATCAGCTTTTATTGGTTACAATTGATACAGCTTTTTTATAATTAGTACTTAGACCCTTATTTGCCATTTACATCTCTTTCTTAGCATGCTAATTATTCCATGTGTGCTCTTCATCCCCCTTTCCATTTGGGGATCTGTTTTAACTTGGTGGTCAGGGGCTTGGTGGTTGTGATCTCCTCTGCCAGGATTACTTTCCCCCCAGTTACTTCTCAGTCCTGCTGATTTCACTCCAGGGCCTCTCATCCAGACAGCCTATTTATTTTGGGATTATATTCCCTTTTCTTTGAAACAAAGGATTAGCCATAACGGCAAGTTTCATTGTGCAATTGCTTAATCATAACTACCTAGCAATAGCTACTGATTAACAACAAAAAAGCTGCAAAGTTTGATTCAAATCTTGAGGGAGTAAATATCACAATATTTGCTGAAGAGCTACTCCAGAGTGAGCTCCTACTGGCACTGTGAGTTGACATACCTTCCTGGAGTAATTGTCCTCTAGACAGTCATTTTTCACAACTTGAACAAAATAGGCTAAAATTATAAAATTTCCCTGCACTATTATTTTTATAGGAATTGCTTAGTAATCCACACAAGTAAGAGCTGTGATGTGAGGGGTGATTCAGAGTGAGATCATGCTGAGATACTGATTCCTTACCATAATAAAGACAGCTTGATTGCAGTAGCATTCCGGTAGTTAGGTGAGCTATGGAGGGCAGTACAAGTTCTAGCAGCATTAGTCAAATGGCTTTAAGAGAAAAAGATAGGGACAGTCAAAGTAAACCTCACCCTGATATCCCCAGTGTTTACTAATCTCACAGAAGTATTCCTTTACTTGTGAATCCTGGTTCATGTCACCTCTTAAGAATAAAAAGCCAAAGCGAGAAGATTCTTTAAATCAAGTGCCATCGGTTATAAAAAATATTGATTCCTTTTTCATCTTGTCCTCATTTCTTAATATTTGTAATAGTGTGACTCTTCAGTTATCTTTTCTACTGTCAGAGGTCTTTTGTCAAAAAGTCTTTTGTCTTTCTAGCACCTGGGCATCACTTAGAGCTTGCTTGTTAACTGCCACCTGTTTTATGGATTATATCTTCTTTCTTGTTGATTAGGCTTGAAAATATGTAAGTACCAAATATCAAAGAACATTCTTTCTTAAGAAATTTTTACATATTTCACATTTTACAACAATAAGGCAGGACACTGTTTCATAACCCCCTCCTGATTCCCTGTAACTCTCTGGGCAAATGGTTAATTATTTCTGTCTCTTGAGATGTCAGCATCATAATCAGTCTCTTCCCTTTTATTTCATTGTTTTGGTTTCCCTTTATTGCATTCTATGCTTTTTAGGTCACGCTGTTCTCCTTTTCCCAAAAACAGACCCATACATCTGTTTCTTATCTCTATCAACACAGCTGGTGGTGTTCCTCAAACAGGGTTCAGTACCTGATTTAAGATGGGCCCCTTAGAACCTATTGGCTAGGGTCCTTGTTGCTTTGTTCCTCTACTGATCTCTTTAGGTCATCTTGACATTCTGGCATAATCCAGCAATTTTTTCATGTACACTGAACAGCAACGCTTGTAAATCATACATCACTGGCACAACTTTTAGGAAACAAGTAGTCTTTTATACAAAAAGGTGTCAAGGGAAGAGTCATACAAACACTGATGAATAGTCACTCATGCTTAATCACTGATGCCTGTGACAAAATTCCTAATGCACGTGATTTAAACAGACAGGTTTTCCTGGGGGGGTGTCTCTGAGTATTATAGTAATCTAAGGTAATTCTAAGTTACATTTTCCTTCTACCAGCTATCAAGTTACTATTTAACTTTATATTCTATTACAGTTTCTGCTTGAGCCTCTTTGAAAAATTGGTTGTTAACTACGTAAAGATTTATAGTATTCTGTTCCTGGGGCCTCTTCACATAGCATTCCATTCCTGAGGACTCTTCACTGCTCCATTACTCCAGCCCCCATTGTTATGGTTTCAAAACTGACCTACAGCTGCTAGGGGCTTTTTGTGAACTTGTATGCGTTTTTAGTTTCATGTGACATCGTAACCACAGTAAGGAAGTTCAGCTACAATCTTTATAAATAAGCATTTGCAAATGGTAATAAAACGTAAGCAATATAGGGCAGAGACACCTTTTTTCCTTATTTTTGGTTAAGCCGATCTTCTTCTTGGTATTTATTAGTCTTGTGCATTCCCATTTCCATTCCATCTCCCTTTGCACCTTGAAGTATTGCTGTTGTCTGCCCTATATTTCACTTTCTTCCCTTCAATTTTCATCCCTTTCCTGTTTTTTTTTTTTTGCTTTGCTTGTTTGGGTTTTTTGTTGGGTAGGTTTGGTTTGGTTTTGGTTGTTTGTTTTTTTTCAGTTTGTCTTGTTTCTTGTCCTCCTTCTTTTTGGCTTCTTAATTGACAATGAGAAAAGCATGGCGTTTTCATAAGACCACTATTAATGTTTAGTGCTAAGATGTGCAGTTAAATGTCAGGATTTCATGCAAAATGTCAGCAACACCATGAAAAGACCTTTCCAGCCCAGACATAAATGTTTCTTACTGCAGTTTATAGTAGCTGTTGTTACAAAAGTGAAGAGACCTGAGGTAGATGCCTTTCAAATAGCTTAATCTCTTCATTCAGTATTTTATTGCATTGATTGTGGAAGAAAAAAGTGCAGGATTATTTAGTCCTGTTTCTAACGTTGCTCTACTCTTTTGCTATACTACCTTTATCTTTACTGGCTTCTCTTCACAGTGGGAAATACTTATATAATCCATAAATAGACTACCAGCGGAGAAAAGAAGATCACAGACAGATGGCATTATCCCACAACTAGAAATGGTAGCAGCAGCTGGAATAAGCTTCAAACTGAGAAAATACTTTGTGAGACAACTCAGAAGTCTTTAGGAAAAGTACAGAAAGAAGCAGAAATGAGACATGATGTTTTAGCCACACTAACACAGAATTTTGCAACCAGAAGTCTAGATTCAAAGTAGTAAGATAAAAAGTATTGAAATTTAGTTTTGCTATAGTCATCTGGTCTGGGTAGAGTGATGATAAGAGTGCTGTGTAAGCAACAGGCCCTATTCTCTGCAGGATAGCCAGCAGGAACCAAGAAACAAGGCTCCGGTGAAGAGAAGTGAGAAGATGACTCCATAAATCCGCAAAATGAGTGCAAAGGAGAGGAGGATAGCTCTATAAATCCAGTAAACAAGGAGATAACTCAGGAACAGCTGCCTGATAAGGCCAAAGAAGAAGTTTGCTTGACTTTTGGGCTAATCTTTAGTCATTAGTATAATAAAATATAATCTCATCAGCCACTTTCCCCTAGAGCATGGGTGGCAAAATAAATGAGTAGTGTGCCTTTAAATGAAGGCAAGGAAATGTATAGCAAATGACTGCAGAGGGAATGCTGCTGTTCCAGGGGTTGGGATAGATAAAAGCGGGTACTGGCACTGCAGGTGTGCCGGCTGTGTGGATGCACCGCTCAGCACCCACTCTGCACACAGGAAATGCACCTCTCAACTCTGTGTCCATCGGCTTCTTGCACACGTGGTGAGAGCAGCCATAGCTGGAACGACAGGAGTTTTGGTGACACAGCCACAGAGCCGGATCTTCCTGCTGTCCCGGCAGCAGCGAATCAGATGGGACAGGTCTGCAGCGCGCACCCACCCCCTGATCGGGGACACCACCGAGCCCTCTCCAGCGCTGGGGTGCTGCAACGTCCCAGAGAGGTGTTAGAAGAAGCCAAAGGGGGTTGTGTGTCAGCTTTCTCCTGGACCCCCATAATTTTCTAGATTGGTAGGTGCACTTTTGTTCCTCTTTCTTCTTAAAAATAAAATAAATCAGCCTCCACATAAGCCACGCATGAGTGCTCAGTGTGGGAGCTTAATCAATCAGTGGGTTCAAGTGGTATGCAGTGCAGAGACTATTGCAGAGGCTAGCTAAGGGTAAAAGTATTGGGTAACACTGTATTTAACAATAGGAACAAGTCAAAAGATATGAAGTGTTTTATTGCCATTTATTCTCTCTGATCACATAGAAGTAATTTAATTGTGAAATGTCATATTATTGTCAAATTTTCAGTACTGTATCTCACAAATAAATTTTGCACTGTGTCTCTGATTTTTTAACAGCTTTGCAAAACAAACTTTTGTAGCAACAAACGACATTCTTTATTCTCTTAACAGTGTATTTATCTCATGTAAATTGGTGCTCTTTCTCCTATTACATTGAAGACATCACATTATTATTAGTGTTACATTAACTATTTTTCTATATCACTGAAGAACAGAAATTAAGGAATAGGAAAACTGTCACCTGTTAGAAATAACGAAAGTCCTTGTCATAGTCAATATTTTCTTTCAATTTATTTTCCTATATGTTCGACTACAGTCACTTCTGTTTTTTTCCAAAGGGACCAGAAATAAATTAGCCCTCTTTTTTCTTGAGGAATCATAAATAAGTTACTGTAAGATTACCTAAAGTATTTAAAATGTTTCACTCACAGCAGGTATTTTGTGAAGCAAGGCAGTGTTCTTTACAGATCAAGGCACCTCAGCTTTCTTGGCTCTGGATCCTTGCATTCCTCAGTAATGTAACTAACTGTTCTATCATTTTTGGACTTAGAGAAAAATGAAAACAAAGAAACGAGTTTTTTAGGTCACTCTTTGGTGCATTTTGCTGAGACCCAGAAAAACAGAAATTACAGACTTTATAGGCATCAAACCACATTATTCCTTCAGCCTCTCCCATCTTGAGGACATTGTCTCCATTCTTTGCTTTGAAGTTGAAAACCCCAGCACCACTGATAATTCATTGTCCTTTCTCCAGTCATGGATGGGAGGACTGGCAGCTTCAGTAGTGAAAGATGAAACTCCTTCCTTCCAGAGCTCAAGCTTGTTAGTTAGCTAACACTCCCAGGGCAAGAGCTATAGGCCACAGCTCAGGTAAACACGAACACAAATACACATACACACCTTACAGCCTATAATCTGCTGGTATACAGCGTTATGAACGGAAAACATGTATGGGCATAGGACTCTGACTGTGAAGGCCACTATAGCGCCTTTGCAATCACTATTACTTCATAAAGACATCTGGTCTAGTCTTGTAAAAACACATGTCAACCCTGAAATAAAAATCAAATTTAAGCATAAATCCAGAAGCTCATCAAGTTCTATGCTCATTTTTTTCAGCATTATAAAAATCAAGAATTTAATTAAAGTATTTTTCCATTCACAGTAGTAATATTACAGGTAAACATTTCCATTTGTGAGCCATATGGACTTATCTATCTCTGTATCACAAAGAAAACCTCATTCATGAGATCATTACACAGCCTACTGTATTGATGTATAATGCATAACTGTACTATACTACATGTATTATATGGTATGTTGTATAATACAAGAAAAGTGTGTACAACATATTGTACATTTACTATTTAATGCAGTTCTGTAGCAGTGTGGGTGCAGCTTTGGGTCTTACCACCTAATGGTTGGGGTGTATGGAATTCCAGCATCACAAAATGGTAAGGTTGTACCTTGACAGTTTTTAAGACGGAACTTGGAGTACTTATACTGTACGTCATGAGCTTTGACAGTTTTTTATCTCTATTATGTAAGTTCTGAGCTCTGATGATTTCAGTGTCCAGGTTTTATAAATGAGAGCTGCAGTCAGTGCCACCAGCCATGTTCTCATTGGGGAGAGGAAGAAGGCCAAGGTGCCGTACGTTCGCTGCAGGAAATAGCAGGAATAGACCTGCCAGGCCAGGAGCAGGGCCATTGCCAGGTGAATGAGCACAGCCACGCAGCGTCGGACGTGACGGATGTGGGAACGGAAGCTGTGGCCCTGGCACCGCAGCAACAGGCACCAGCACAGATAGGCCATCAATGGCAGGTTGAAAAACATCATCTGAAAGGAAGAGCGAAGAAAAATAAGAAAGTGAGCAATCTATGAAGGCTTAAAAATATATGCACAGATAAAGCTGTCCCATTCTAAGAGTTGAGTACAATTCCCAGAGATGAAATCTCAGGATGCACCACCATGACTCTGCAGCTGATAAAGCTGCAACTGCCTGTGCCCGAGTCCCAGGGCAAGCATTCCTGCCCACCCCCTTGCAGTAAGAGGTACTAACACGCATCTGACATGTCCTGGAACTGATTCAGGGAGCAGAACTTAGCGAAAAATTAGCATGACAAAAAAAGACATCTGTATGTCAGCTTAACTCTGATCCAGCCCACTTCGGTGTCTCACTGGTACAAGGGAAACACCATGAAGGAGGCAATGCTGGTTTGCTCCTCTATCATAAATGCCAAGGAATGACACCTTGTCTTTCAGATTAATGGGGAAAGCACTCCTGGGAAAACTGGACTCATGTGTGCTTAGAGAGTGACACCTACTGATCTGAAGGGTTATTAAGGCTTTATAAGTAAAGGCTGCCCTGGCCACTCAGTTTTTTTGCTTTATCACTGTGTGTGAGCCAAGGGCAAAAACGAAAATTTATAGAAAATTTAGAGTTGTAGATCTGTAGAGACAGCCTCTAGTCCAGATACCCAGGGAGTCCAAAGCAACATCATTTTATTAGAGAAAAATAGAAGTTTGTGAAAATAATGCACAACCTCCTTCCTTCCTGCCCTTTAAATCTGCAGAAAGGTAAGAAAGACCTCTTGTAGTCAGGCATGGTCACTAATCTCTCTACTTCCAAGACTCCTTTCTTTATAAAACTATTAAAAATAAATGAAAAAAAGTCCTTGAGAAAAAAAAAAAAAAAAAAGCTGGTTTTTAGCCTTTATTTTATAAATACTCACCTGTAAAATCCCAACCACAAATGTCATACTGCCCTGTAAGAAGGAACCGCCAACAAACACCCCAAAGGAAAAACAGGCCCCCATCTGGCCATCTATCAGTTCACCTACAAACCATGGTCCTGCAAGAGAGGAAACCAAACATCACCATCAGGAAACACAACAGAGACACAGCCCTTTGTACCCTGAGACTTCCCTACTGCTTGTCCATAGTAATCAGCCTCATGTTTTCATATTCTGCAAACAGCAGTCTGGTGTGAAAATACCACAGTATGACAGGGGGTTGTGGCATGCAATGAGAATACTTTTGAATTAGTTTCATCTCTGTGGTAATTTTCAACACCACATATAATATTTTCCTTATGAGAGAGGTGAAAAGATGGATCCTTTCAAAGGGTAGCTTTTTCTCAGAATTACAGTAAGATATATGAAAAATGTGGTCACAAACAATTCCAGCCTGGCTCTGCACAGAAATTAAAATAGGCAGGCTGCTCTGTGTTATGCATACTACACTGACTTACAAGAAAATAGCTATTTCAGTAACATGTTATCAGAGGAGAGTAAGCTCAGATTGTTAGCTCTGATGCTAACAATCAAAAAATAAGTGAAAACCAAACTAAATTTAAAAATATTCACTTCACTTTCAGAGTAATTTAACAATTTAAGTGTTTAATTAATTCAGGGCTTCTAAGTTAGGCTTTTACAAATAGGCTCTTTGGACATTAACTTTTAAAGTTCTACATAGATTTTGTAACTTAAGTAGATTTTCCCCATTCTCCAAGATGTTACAATTCTTAATTTTCATTGGGATCTAGTGTGTAATTTCCGAATACTAGTTTATGTCCTCCAGTACTCTAGGCTACTTACCCAGAATGGTATATAAATTCAGAACCAGAACTGAGTAATAGAAGGTGTTTGTTTTACTGAAGACATGAAGAGAATACGAAGTCAGAGTAAGTAATCCTGGCTTTTCTAAACACAGACAACATTTAAGAAAAATACATTTAATTCAGTTTGCAACACCTCCCCAGATAGATATATATATATGTATAATACTGGTCTTTCTGAAACAAATCTGCACATTAATTACTCATTCTTTTAAATAAGGAATATAAAAATAATATTTGGTATGTCTGCAGAAAAATGCAGAGGAATGCATTATTATTACTGTGATAACTGAAAGTAAAGAACCAATAAATATAACAATCTATATTAAAAACAGCAGAGGAACCTGCCATTCTAAAGGAATACACTTACTGTATGTAAATAATACTGAACGACCATTCTATACCCAGAAAATGAAGTTAGCTAGAATGAAAAACATGGAGAAAGTATGTATTAAATGAAAAGTAAGAGAATCAAAACAGTAACTCTGCAAACCCAGAAAGGTGGGTCAGCATGGACTAGATTAATTGGATTTCCTTTGATTAAATCTACCTTAGTGAGATCTGATAGCAACTCAAAATTAAGGCTAGTCATTAAAAGGACATTATTCTGAAAAGTGTGTGGTGTTAGCAGAAAAAAGCAGAAAAAAGCAGTATTAGCTCTCTAACTGAAGCAGACAATTCACAGATAAGAGGCTTCCTAAAAAGTTAGCTTGTAGACTTACACCTATTATGTGGCCTTCTCACAAAAAAATAATCCCCAGAGGGCAAGCTTTATCTTTGGAAATCGACAGCTCTAACAAATTTGTTTACTGATTTGTCAAACATTTGTCATGGTCAATATGGACCTAGCTGACCACAGAGTCAGTTTTTTTAATATTTAGCTGCTGAGTTCCATAAAGGCAACTGAAAATCTGATCTTTTTCTAAGTAAGCAATTGCTGTAGTTTCCTCAGGATGCTACATGATTAGGAGATTAGGAGTATAAATCATGTAGGAGTATAAAGGAAGGGACAAACACTGACAGGAATAGGAAGGGAGGTGGCTTCCAGAAAAATTTCATTAGTAAGGTGATTGCTTAAAAGATAAACGCCGTGAGCTTAATAGTAATAATTTTCATTTACTAGATCTATCACAAACAAAGTATCAACTTATGATAGAAATGGCCTTAATATTATTTTGAGAAAGATCCAATCCTTTTCATGTTCTTTGCAAAAGTTAACAAATATTGTCTTTGCAAAAGGAAATCTGTTTCTCCACTCAGGCAAGAGAGAATTCTGTGACAACTGTAGTGAAACAAGCACATATACAGAACTAATACAAATCAAAACATTATTTTCCCTACGTATTGGATTCTTCAGTGAGAAAATTAAAATGAAACCTTGGACTTCAATCAACTTAACTTTGGTTTAAACAAAAGATACCTGCTCAAGTTTCTAGTTTACCTCATTTGATATATTGGAGGTTTTCCAGGTTCCCTTAAAGGCAAAACAGCAGCTTCTGAGAAACCAATCAATCCTCACAGTAGCAGATGTAAAATGCATATGGTGATTAGCAGTACAATTACTTACATATTGTTAGCACACAGGTCAACAATAAAAAGTTTAGGGGAAAACAGATCTACTAAACACCACAAGTAAACAATAGTTCCTACCTTTGAGTGCTGGCTTTTGGAGGTGTCGGAAAACAACAAGCAAGGTAATCTGAATCAGCACCATCAGTCCAAAGAGCACTCGAGCCTGAAAAGACAGTTTTGACTGTAAGCCAGCCCTGGGATAATAGCAGCCTTGGAGCATTCCTTATGGACACTGATAGAATGGTACAAAGATTCTACTTGAAACACATATTCAAAGCTTGTTGGTGTCATTGAACTGAAGAATAAAAAGGAAACTTAAGTTTCTAAGGTGTTGGATTTGTATTGTACTGACTTGAATTCTGCTGAATAGCTGAAATCAATAGACCTGGATCTTTAAAAAACAGCATTTGTAAACACATCCATTGAAAACACTTCCAAGGCAAAACATTGTCTGAGCACTGTTCTGAGGAGAAATGCTGTTCAAGACATGGTGTAGAATGCATGACTGATTAACAAAAATAAGATAAAATTTTTGAGTCGATTATAATTAAGAACTACAGTCATATAGACTTTCTTATGTAGTTCTATTAAGTACACCTAAACTATTAAGACATGACATCCTTCTTTGCATGTACTGAGCTGTGACACATCTGGATATGACCTGGAACTTATTTATTGATGGGGATTTTGCCCTCCACTTGTTATAAGGAGCTAGTTATAATATCAGCAGCTGACAGTGAGAATACTTGCAGCATTTTTTCCAGAAAACATATAGCAACAGTGCACAGTGAATTTCTCTTCAGTTTAATGTTTCCTTTTTCTACTATCTCCAGTAGCTCCTTTTCAATTTCTTGCTTGTACAAAATGTGTGTATACTTATGCCCAAAAATGGGTAATTTGGACTAAATCCAGGACATCAACTGTTTGTATAAACCATTGCTGTACATTTGTGGTTGAAGTGTGCAACTTGAGAAGTTTTTAATGTTTTGGAATTCCAACAAGAGTCATATCTGGAAAAAGTAAATTGCATTCAAATCTACTAATTCCTTCAGGAATTATGAAAATGCCTACTGCAACTTGGGAAATCAACACGGAGTAACAGCTGTTCTGCTGAAAGTACTTACTAGAACATAGTGGTCAGTGAGAAGAATAACAGACGACCAAAAGTCAAATCTAAGAGACAGGTTTTCTTCCATACCAAATAAATGGCCCCGTGTGCCAATTCTTCCTGAAGCATCCTACATTGATATAAAATGAGAGCAATTACATAGCAGTGGTAAAAAGACTGTCTAGTTAAAGTTCCTAATTATCATTGCAGCTTTTCTAGAAAGATAGAATTGATGCATGCTTCTCTGGCATACTGCTGTATTAAATTCAACCTACAAGGGATTACTTACAGTCAATTTGGCAGTTTCAAGTAAATTGGTGATTATAAAATCATAATCTGAAAGTGCTACATATGAATAAGAGCCTGTCAGAGATTCAGCAATTTATAGAAGACTGTGACAGTTTACTGGCCCTCCCTCTGTCCCCCCAGGTTGTTTTCTGAAAGTTCAATTCTAGGTAATAGCCATATTAAAATATTTTGAAATTTTGTTGTGCTTTTGTTGTTGGTTTTTGTAATCAGATAAATATGAAAGTAAGTCTGTTATCATGTATTTTGTTCCTAGTTATGTGAGGCAGGAGGCTGACAGAGAAGCCATGACAAGAAAAAAAAATCAATACAAAGAATACCAACAGGCACCTTACCTGGACAGTCACATCTATGTGATGGAATCCTTCACTGTAGTTTCGTGGGCTCCACTTCAGCACATAGAGAGGGCCAGACACATGATGTGCATTCCCCAGGTGAACTCCATCTATGTAGACTTTGACAGAGATAATGACAGAAGGAGAGAATGCCAGAATTCTAAGGATTAAATAAAGAGCAAGAGAAACAGATATGTTACTGGACTTGCAGGTATATCATTACTTCCTTAAGAGAAAGTCCCTAAAGGTTAAGCTGCCTTGTAGTAAAGAGTTCAAAAGATTTAGAAATTAAAACAGTGAAATATCTGTAATCTAACGCTAACATGGTAGCTCTTTCCTACAGTTAAAAAAAAAAGTAGTTCTGTATGGCACTACACAAAAGAACAGGATAGAAAACTGGCTGTGGAACAGACAAAAAGGTGGCAGAAATTCTAAGGCCCTGGCAGAAATAATTCTCGAACTCTTACTTCAAAACATTTGCTAACACAAGTGGGAAGCATCCTCCAGCACACATAGGCATATAACCAAACATTTGTACATGGCCTCATAAAAAATTGCCAGGCTCTCTCTCTCTAAAGTCCATTGTTGTTGGGAGTGGTTTTTTTATCATTTTTCTTTTTATTTTTTTTTTTTTTTTTTTTTTTTTGCTAGTCAGAATATAACCTCTCAGAGTTTGTAACTGCATTTAGGACAAATGGAGTGGAATGCAAGACTGATAGTACAGATCTCAGATACCAACAAATGTATTGTCACTTGGCAGTGCTTATATTCATAGAAACAGTGATATTAATGCAGACTAAAAATGTTGAGTCAAAACATACAATTCCTTTCATTTCTGGTAATATAAAAGGCATTCCAGAGCATGTTTTAGTCAAATGAAGGAGTTTCATACAGTTATGGTGAGCAATTCTACCAGTTCATATATTTAATATAATCATAAGAATGTTCAGATAAGGTTCTGAATAGGAAACTGGAAAGTAATTAGGACACCTAGTAGGATAGTGCTCCCTAACTGAAAAGACAAACTTCTTTTTATTGTAACCCTTTGTATGCAGTATTTCAAGCAGCTTAGTCTTACAGCAAACATAAAATGCTGAAAAGGGCCTAAAATTTGAAATATAAATGTAAAAATTAAATAGATAGAGTAAAAATGAAAAGATAGAGAGATTTAAAATGAATATGAAAATTGGCAGAGGCTTCTTGTGTTTTAATATACAAAGGATGTAAAAAGCTAAGAAGTCTGAAGTGAATAGAGAAAACATTGAGAAAAATACATAGACAAAATCCTGAAATCAGCAGAGTCGATGTGAATATGTGAGATAAATAACACAGATTACATATTAATCTATGTGTATTGATTATATATGAATCTAGTTTAATTGTATAGTAATTTATGAGCGTTGGTTACATAAAGTTAATTGACTTTAGGGGAAATAACTGCATAGATAAAACCAACATAAATTACTACTACACAATCTTTCTATCAGAGATATAATACAAAGAGAGGTCTCTGGAACAATCTTACAGAGAAAAGTGAATTCTGAGAACAGTAGACACATATTTAAAAAAAGGTTTTTGTGTATATATATATATATATATATATAAATATAGTTAAATATTGTGAAATCAAGACATTACAGGATACCTGATATGAGTGGAATACAGAATTTTGACTAGTGGTTCATGAGTAGAACTGCTGTAAAGGAAGGATTTGGGATTGGTGATGAGAACTACAGGCCACTCTTCAAAGTTAATATCTGCGAAGCTGAGGAGGTCATGATCAAACGCGAGGATCCGGTACCTAAAATGAAAGGAAAAAATTTTGTTAATATGAACTGCTGTGTGAACAGCTGATTCCCATGATTCTCAAGTTCCTAAACAGAACCTGGCTTTATTTTCCATTTATTCTTTTCTGTAGTTGAACTTAGATTTTCCAACTCTACTGTATTAACTGTACAGCTGCTTACCTCTGAATAGGGTAATTTTATTATAAAGCATGGAAACACTACTCGAAGTTCCAAGTGTGAAGATCTATGGAATTTTGCACATGAATCAGACAGATGAATATTATACTAAAGAACTCAAATATACATTTCCACAGTGTCTGTGTATGTACTCTAGATAAAGACAACAACCCCAGTGTGCTCTTCCCCTGTATTCATACTAGTACCTTTCTTTGGATTACTGCAGAATTAAAGCTAATATACTACTATACACTCCATGTAGCATCAGACACTTTTTGATATGCTAGTAAGGTAACATTTCTCAGGTGGACTATTTCTGTGTCAAGAATTCTAACAGCTAGTGCATAGCATGTGTATTTTGAAGTAGTGATGCTGAATTTTATTACAATTTATTTGTTCTACATTTGAATACTAAACAGATACTAAAGAGACATTTAGATGTCCCCTTTTTAATTTTTAAGTATCAAGACTTAATAAAAAATTATTTAATTTATTAGCATACTGTTGGTGTGGGGGAAAAATCCCAAACATACACACAAGGCCTTTTTTAAAAGCATTTATAGTAACAACCAGTCAGGCTGATCTCATGCTTCTTTCAAATCCACCACACAGGATAAAAGAGAATCACAGTACAGCAAGGTAGGCTTCATACAGTAGTTTGCTCATATGGGCTTAACTTACCTCCTATTATCCATCCAGTCTCCCAATTCCAGTTCCAGAGTGCCACCACGGTGTTGACTGTGCAAGACTGGCATCAGCCCACCCATTGTATGGAGATGTCCACATAAATAGGCTGTGGCAGAACTGAAAAAGGCCATAAGAATTGTGATTATTTGGGTAGGAAGGAAATATCACTGCAGAAAACCTGGAAGTGAGAGATGAGCATGTGAAGACAGGCAAGAATTGTACTTCATGCTGAAAACATAAAGGATAAGAAGATCTTACCTCATAAGTGTTCGTATTCCAGGGGATGGGGAGATGATTGTTGAGGTGGGGTAATGGCCAAACCAGATAGTATGGTTGCTGTGTAGACTTTCTGTTGCCATCAAAGACAGCTCTGCCATTTGATTCTGAAACAAGCAGGTGAATGTACACACTCTTATAGATGAACACAAATCTTTCAAACAATTTTTCTGTATTAAAAAAACCCCAAACCTCCAAGCAAACCACTACAGAAATTAAACAGCCAGCAAAATGGAATGCAAAGACTTATACAATACCATGTTTAAAATCCCAAAAAAGTTATAGGGTCTCTTAGGGCCTGGGCTGAGTGTGGCATCCACGCAGATGAATGAATAGTTCCCAAAAGAGGTAGTGTGGATGTAATGAAAAGAGCCATCTTTACGCCAGGCAGAGTATTTCCTAACAAAATAAAATGGAAATACTGCTGTTAGGAAAGCTTGTAGCCATGACAAACATACATTGCTTTCTCTTCTTCCACTGACAACAGGTAATTTCACAATTTTTGACTTTAAAAACTGAAGTGCTTTTGATACTTTATGCTAGATGGGAATTGTACATCTTGTACATCTTCCACTGGCAAAGACGTAACATTTCAGCTAACAGTAGCACCTAAATTGCTCTATTAAGGATTAAATTCTGTAACTAAAATGATGGCGAGTTAATCTGAGAATCATTAAAATTCATTAAGTTTAGGTTGTTGTTTGTTTTTTTTTTAATTTTCTTTTGGGGTTTTGGGGTAGGCATTTTGGGTTTTTTGAGTTGTTTTAGTTTTGTTTTATTCCCTACATGATTTGTGGAAGCTAAAACATTCCTGAGTTCAGATGATGAGTATAATTTAAACACAGCCATCCAGAAATCAGTTCATGTCCCTGTTCCTTCATCAATCAGAAGAATAAAATTGCCAGAAATGTTGACCTGAATAGAATACAAGCCAATATATTAAAAACAAGTTTTCAATATGTCTAATGCCATATAAACCCTTTCACAGTATTATTTTAAAGTTAACATTATCGTTATGAACATCATGAACTTCAATAAAATTTCTTCCTTTAGTCCCACTTCAAGTATGTGTAACAGTGTGACATATGTATAACATTTGATTCATCCTCTGCTAAAGCTGTGAACATATAATAGGAACCTATATTTTTGTGTAAAAATATTGTATTTCAATACAACCCACTCTTTAATGCATAATGAACACCAGAATGTGGTGTTGAATAACGGTTTTCCCTAGCTTCTGTTTCTATTTCTGCAAACAATTTTTATAATTTTAATATTATTTATATTTTTATATATGTTAAAAAAACTCCATTTCACTCTTCCATCTTTTCTTTCCTAGAGTGTGACTAAAAATTTTGTAGACATTGACAGATTTAAGACACTCAATTACAAAACACAGAAGGATAAGAGATAAGAAATCTGCACAAAGAATTCTCTATTTTCTCAATTGATTGTGCTCTACTAATTGGCAATGCAAAAGACAGAGGGAATAGTACATATGATCCTGGCCTATAGGAAAGTCAGTGAAAAAGCATATATGTGATAACTGAAAACAGAATATTGTTCAGTGAATTTGACCTTGAATATAGCTGCATCTGTATGGTAAATAAAAGTACCTGTAATAATTCTGAACACTATCCAGGCGTGGAATGTTGAATGAATCTGTAAGGGAGAAAAAAAAAGGAAATAAGGAAACTTTCAGATCAAATTGATCATTTGCCCCTGCTGTATCTAACTAGGTAATGTTGAGATAAAGCAGTCTCAGCAGGTGCTGAAGAGCCACTTTTTAAAAAATGCATGATTGACAAGCATCTAACTGTGCAGAGGAGACACTATATACTCAATGCAGGTAAATGGCAATAGTTTTCTCATTTAAGTTTCAATTCAAAGATAAAGGCATGGTGGGAATATAAATTGTTATTTAGCATTTAAAAGCTAAACCTGTCTCCATTTTGACCACAGTGCTTTTCAGAAGCTTTTCTGAACTGGGTGCGTGCTCTGTAAGTAAGACTTACATTCATGGAAAAGAAAGTAGCCATAGCATCAGAGAATAGTGTGTGTAGAACAGACATCAGCCTGGGGAGGTCTGTACAGCAACAGTTCCACCTCTATGGGTATATATGACAAAGCATGCACTTTTTTCTCCCCAGTGCAACTTTCTGTAACAGCCTGTTTATATAGCCTACATGATTGTCAACTTGTGTTTGAATGCTTACAGAGTGGAGACAACTGATGGATATTAACTTCCATAACTCCCTTCTATTCAAAAGAAACCAATTTTCCTTTAGCTGCTGGACATTTGATACCTTTTGAACTTAAACCTGTGAGGGGGAAGTCTAAGAAAAGTAAATTGAAACCATTTCTTCAGCATGATAAGGTTACAGATTGCCCCTCCATTAAACAATGTGGTATATAAAATAATGACATGGAAACTAACTTCTGAAGTCATGTTCTACCACTTGCCAGGGAAAAGACTCTCACTTTACTGGTACTGAAACTCCAGTAAAAGCTTGTAAACAAAGTATGTCCTCAGTAGACATGTGGATGGCAAGCCTTTCTCCTGATTCATGAGTACTAACACACCAGTGAGTACCAACACTTTACCTCTATATTCTGTGATCTGCACTCACAGGAAAGACAGAAATGTTTCATTTTATTCTTACCATGATTCCCTTTGATGTCTATCCACTTGGTTTTTTTCATGACCCTTGATCTCTTCAGGATTGACTGGTAGGTTTTCCACTCATCTTCTACCTGCTCAGATCCCAGTTTATCTCTTGTCTTAGCATCTGTCAGATCACCTGAAAGTGTACAAAGGTGAGATATAACTAGTGTGATTGTTTCTGTTACATATAAAACACACTAATCTCATTGAAGAAACTGAATGCTGAAGAAAAGAGTAATTCTCTTGTTGAGAGGTTATTCTTTTCAGCTTTTAGCAGTCTCCCAGCTGCAATTCCATTTCCATTGCTTAAGACACCTTAATGTCTAAAGTTCTCTCTTGAGATGCTAGAATTTTGCCTATTTGCTGTTCCTTTGACAGTACACTCAAAAATAAATTCACACTTTTCAATTGCTTACCTGTTGCTAGAACAAGTGCTGGCTGAATTACATCAATTGTTTCAGAACAGAATTTTTCAAAGTCAGGAGCTCGTTTGGGATCTCGAAATTTGCTGATATGAATATCAGAGACCTGCAAAAGACAAGAATGAAACACTGTCCCAAGCAGAGGGTTATGGCTATCCAGGTTATTATGTAAACCCAAGTATACATAAGAATGCAGTGTAAGAGCAGTCAGTGATTCATATCAGCGTAAGGGATATAGGCAGAAACAGAAGTGGGTGACTAGGGGAGAACAAAAGCAGAACAAGCAAATGATATTGCAACTCTAACCCCTAAAATCACATTTACATAAAGAAAAATTCGTTTAAGGGCATACAATAACATAAGGAAATACTTAGGTATCCACAGTAAATTGTGATGACTGCAAGTGGCCTGTTGCCTTTCTGAGTTTCTGTGCAACACAGTGGTTTTGCTGCAAGTAAGAGTACAAAGTAGTTCTTCAAAGCAATAGGTTAAAGCTACCTAGAACTTGAAATATACTGAAAATTTATTTTGTACCTGGTGTGACATTTCCAGTAGGAAATGGAAGGATTTTTAACATTATATACAAGCATTTTAATGGATCTAATGAGTATGTTCAGATCCCATTCCATGTGCCTTCAAGAAGGCAAAGATTGCCCAAGAAATGATGATATGACTTGTATGTAACTATAAAAGGTGCTGTTCATTTCTGAATCAGTCAGAGCCCTCACATGAGGAGAGATGTTTGGGGAGAATAAGAAAAGTATGACTTTTCTATTTTTTTACATTGTGGCTATTCAGTACTGTGGAAAAAAAACTCTTGTGTGAATGGTTTCAATTCCTCTTTCCATTCTACTTCAGTCAATCAATTAATTAATTGTCCCGGTTGGTTTAAACAAATGGTATTTCATGCTCAAAAAGCAGTAAGCATGTGCTCATGGCCATCTGACAATATCACTTGAAAGAAAAACATTAACTTTTATGTTCAGTTTAATAAAAACTTTTGGTTTAATAAAACTTTTATGATCTGTTCTTGCAAGGCTTGTAGTTTTTGAAAAATATAGGTAAAATATCTTGGGGAAAAATGATTTACTTCTACCTATTCAGTCATCTGTATACGAATAAAATAGTACCTAAATACAGTTTTTAAATTCTGCTTAGGAAAAATGCCCCATTGGGAATGACATGGAATTTTTGCCTAGATCAGAATTGCATGCTAAAAAAGGCAAACACTTTTAGATACAACTTTATCTTCACTTTCATTGATGCATTTGAACTAGTGTCAAGCAAAGAGCACAGCAAAACTACCTCAATACACCTCATTTAATCATTGACAATCATTGACAAACTTGTTTTACTTCTTTTCAGCCTGCGGATTTGCAATTAATTTATCTCAGCAATCAAAGAGAGAAAATCAAAACTTCTAGTTTTCCTTCTTGAGAAAAAACAGTTTTACAAGAAACCTTATTCCTGCCCCTACCAGTAATTACAGCAAATGTAAATTTCCAACCTTACAGCAGAGAGTGGTTCGGAAGCCTAATTTCCAACAATGAACTTCCCACTTTTCATCCCCATGAGTTTACGATTTTAAAAAAAAAGGTTCAAGTTGTAATTTCTAAGAGTTACAGTGTCCTGGGACTTAGTTTCTGCCATCACTAACAGCCATGACATATGAAGATCTCAGAAGTAGAGCTTCTTCCTTTTTTTTTAATTTTAAATTTTTAATTCACTTCAGATGATATTCCAATAAGAAGAAAGACAGCAGGCAAGATGAAAAGCTTGTAATGCTCTTATTTACTTTCCAAAATGTAGGTGAAAGCCCATTTGCTGCTCTTTCCCCTCCCTCTGACTGATGTGGATACTTGGCCTCTTCATTGCATCATATGCAGTGACTTTCATTAAAATGGGCTGGAAGAGATTTAGGGGTGGTGGTTCAGGAGAGGCAGGCATTAACAAGGGAGAATTACAAGTTCTGGAGCAACAGTAGAATGCACTCAGCTGACAGAAAGAGAGAAATAATTATAAGTTTGTCAAATGCTGAACTAGAGAGTCTATTTGGCATTAAGAAAGGAAATTCTGCTACAATAAAGGTGTATGTGCCATTAATAGAAGATTAAAGTAGAAAGACTGTGATTTAGTTCCATTTAAGAAGAGAAAGTCCTGTCTATGGGAAGAAAAACAAGGCAAGAACTGCTGGGGGCAGAACTGACCATCTTGAGCTCTATTCAGTGACCTAGGCTAGACCTATGGAGTCACCAGGGAGCCTGGAGCCTGTTTCCCACAACATCATCAGGCACAAGGCTGGATTTGGTGCTTGATTACTTTCCAAGTTAGGTCAATGATAAAGCAGCTGTTAAAGGGCAAGTCTGAAAGAGAACATAACCACTTGAAAGTAAAGCCAAGTCTCAAATTAGCTGTGCCATGACCTATCCTTGGGAGGATTCCACTTGAAGCAACACAACTAGAGAGAACATGGAAAGAGAAACACGGCCCAGTGTATGTTGCTTGTCAGTATAGCTCTGCAGCTGTTATATGCTGCTGTATCTGACTCTTCACAAGATAGCAGCTCAGGATAGGGGCTTTCCTTTCATTAATTCAAGCACGTATCTTGAAATGTACTCTGCAGTAAAAACAAGCCTTAAGCCACTTGAGGAAAAATTACTGAAAAAAAATTACACCACAGTTGGAGAGAGCCAAAAGACTAATATATGCCAGCTTGTTCACTAAGGGCACTGCCTGCAGCTAATAAAGTCAGGAAAAGCGTTCTTGAGATTGAGAAAAACAGCAAAAGCAGCTATTTGTTAGAAGGAAATGCGCAGCAATCTCCACGACATCTCAGGCATAGATTAACTGCAAATATGTAAACACTTTTGTGGCTAGTTCTAGACTAAGTGCTTCGGGAATGCTCTGGGGAGAAGAGTCAGAAGAGGCCACAGAAGCACTAAGACGTGACAATTCGCTTCCAGGACTATGCCAGGCCAACTTGGATTTTATATTTAATCTGGAAACAAAGCTGTGTGCATTTAACCTTCTGAATACTGGCGCAGTATCTTCTACTGTATAAATCAGTAAAGCTATTTTCTCAGCCACACAATTTTTCTGAGGTTTTGGTTGGGGAAAGGGACAGGCAGACCCTGCATTTTTCCTCAGGCTATTAGATAATACTGCATCAGGTACTGATGCAATATATAGGGTAGTGTAATAATTAGGTGATTTTTAATTACCCACTTCCACTACACACATCTTGTCAGATAAGGAAGCTTCTCTGTGCAACCATCCAGGAGCCACTCTGTACAAGTCACACTGGTACCACCTGAGCTGGGACCGAGGCCCCTTCACAGCTACACCCCACATACTCACAGTCACACCAGGTTTAAGGAAACTTTACCAGCCCCAGGTTTCCCATAGCAGAGTCTCAAACTTCGGGATCATTAAAACAATTAATTCTTGGTGCAGTAATTGACAAAGTAACAGTTCGGCTTGGGTACGTCTGAGAAGTGGCCCCAGAGAAAGGAATCCCCGGGCTTTCGTACCCTCACATTCCGAGAGCAGGCAGCTCTGGGGGTCATGGGCTCCGGCCGGCTCCGGGTCCCCGTGCCCTGTGCCCTTCGCTCTGTAAAGGGTTTGACAGGTCCCGGCCTTTCGCCGCGGGCTCCGGCCGCCCAGAGCTCAGCCTGCAGCTCGCCCTGCAGCTGCACATCGAGCTGCCGGCACTGAACGTACTCCTCAACGCGACCTTTCGCGCAGGCTGGCAAAACACCTGCGACCTGCGCTTGGCCGCGCTCCGCGGCAGTGCCCGCTGTGCCCGCGGCTCGGCCGCCCCTCGCCCGCCCGGCCCCGCTCACCTGCACGACCCAGAGCAGGCTGGCGGCGGCCGCGCCGGGCGCGGGCT
>JANRGV010000094.1:35047273-35075788 GCA_024734035.1 Alethe castanea
GGAGCGGGCGGCCCGGTGCCCCGTGCCGGCGGGGCTGCGCACCCGCTCCCGGCGGCCTGCGCTGGCTGCGGCTCCGGGGCTCGCCGGCTCTGCCCCGGGAGCGGAGAGCCAGCCCTGCCCTGGGCCCGGCCAGTCGCTGTCAGGGCCCACGGGGAAGCGATTTGTCTCAGTTCCTCGCAGCACGTCTCAGCCCCTCTCTCGTGTCTTCAGTCGGCACTTAATGACGGAATTAAATGAGATCAAACTTTGGAAAGCTTGAGAGACTGTCCTTTGAACGTTGTAGTGTGTATGTGCATCTTAACCATAGTCCTTTACCTTTCTTAATTAAAGGTGACTCCACTGTAGAACAAAAAGGGCTGAGTAACAAATTGTTGTTCTGCAGAGTGTATGGAGCAGCAAATAGTGTTATTTAGTAAGAATGTAGATGGAAATAGTTGTTTTTTGAACAGAAATATTGTTTATTTTTTCATTCTGCAAAATAATCGTCTATGGATTTAGTATTTTGTTATTGAGCACAATTTGGTGTTGACCCCGTCTAGTGGTAGCACATAAGTGCCTTCTGTGGTTTCCTCCACAGCCTCGTGTAGTGATTACTATGTTTGAAACACTTTTATCCAGAAGAGTTTAAAACCCAAAGGCTGACAACTTAAGAAAGGAAGGCAGATGGATGTGTATCAGGAACTTTACATTTTATGTTCTATTTTCTGTAACAGTCTGCACACAGCATACTTTTGAAACTTGACTGCCAGAGTCTAATAGCTGGGTGCTGGCAAGCCTGTAGAATAGCTGCTTTTTACGTGGTGCTACACACCACTAATAAAAGTAGGAAGATGTTTACTCACGGAACTTGGATGTGACAGCGCTAAGCCAACAACCATTATTCCTTGTACCCTTCTCAGAATTTTACGTATCTGCAAATCATTAGAAATGGTCTTTTAGTCACAGACATCATTCTTAAATGCCGTATATTTCTGTGATTGAAACAGATCTATGTGTGGATTTTTTTTTTTTTAATTAGAAACAACTTGGTTTTAAACTAGGGAAAAAGTGATTTGATTGCATGTTGTCAAAAATTGCAACTCAAGACAGGTGATTTCTTAAGCTTGTGAGCTGTGCATGAAGTCAGTGGTTCTGAGGGTACTAGTGGCAATCAGCAGCAAAGCAATGAAATCAGCCTTTCTTTAATTTGGGACGTAAGCAGCTAAGTTAGCCCAAGCAATCCATAAAACTGACAATAGTTGGTATTGTGAAAAACTAAGAGAGAGTTGTTTAAGAGATCCTCAGCTGCTCAAAGGTGATGCTGATCCACTAAGTCGTCTTAAATTTTATTTATGTTTATAAATTTACCCTCCTTGGAATGATAACTCTGGTTCAGCCGATTGAAAGTGTCTGGATCAGAGTTATCATTCCAAGGAAAGTAGTTGGCCATCTGGACCGTGTTGCCTGCCATACATCCAAGCAAACTGCAGGGATTTTGACAGGGAGTAGGGGCTGAGGGTATGTTATAAAAAGGGAGAAGAGGAGCCTGGGATATGTACTTAGGTTGTGCCTGACAGCATTTGTGATGTTAGATAGTAAACCTGGCTATAGTGATGCTAGAGACAGCTGTAAACTGGAAGCAGTACACCCAATTTACTGCTGAACTAAAGATGGTGCTAGGTAGGTGAAACTAATGTATCCTGCCTGACTTGTGCTTTCACTGTGGTGCTAGAATTGGAAGGTTGTGTGTAGCAGAAAGAACTGTTTAAATAGGGTGAGCTTTGGCCTCACTGAATTTGTCAAATCTGTCTCAATGGCAGAGTAGTCAGACAGAGTCTTGCTCCTGTGTTCATCTCTGGCTTTGGGTGCCATTGGCTGCAGTTCAGCACCACATCTGGCTGCAAACCTTCCCAGAATTTTGGGTGCATGATGCAGGATTACCTGAATGATTCTGCAGGACCCAGCCTTATTCTGGAATGGATGGTGATGACTCAGGTAATAAACTCTTCTGCACCCTGCCCAAATCAGTGGTGTCTTCTCTGCTTTGATCTCCAGCTCTTTGAGTTGGATGACTGTGGTTGAAGATACTGAACTTGGTGTTTTGCTGCATTAGTTGACATCTGGTCCTATCTGTGTTTCTGCTTCTCCATAGTGGCTGTATTGCTCCCTGAGCTGCCCTGGAAGAGAGTGAGCTGAATTTAATGTTGATTAAGTAGTAAGCCTTGTCTACCAAACTCGAGTTTATCTTCTTTGCTTTCCCAACAGCATCCACAGTTTACTTGGCTGACTGATGGGCTGTATTTGGCTTGTCTAGTAGTTGGCTAGCAGGCATTGCTGGTGGCCTGACAAAAGCCTGCTTTGCAGGCTGGATCCAGCCCTTGGTTGGTTGTCCATTTGTATTCTAAACAAATTCCAGTTTGACTCCTGCCTGCTTTTGTGTCTGCTACCTGGAGCAGGGCTTTGATATTAAGCTGTTTCAAGGATTTTAAATTTACATCGAATCTTCAAATTTTCATGTATGTGTATCTTCTCACTAATATTTGTGAAGAGAAGGGATTTTTCTTTAAGGTTCTTTCTTTTGCCATCGGTCAGAACTCCTAACAAAAGCTGAAATGTAAGTGGTATAGTGGTGTACAAGAAGAGAAAAGCTTATATGCATAGGATATTTCCTTTAAAGACAGGATAATTCCCCATTTCAATTTCATAATGTATAACACAATGCAAGCACTTGTGCATTTTAAGGTATTTCAGATCTTTTGTGTCATTCAGTGCTGTTACATAGTTGAGGAAATGTATATGAGGAGTCCTGCTACTGTAGATGTCATAACCAAGTGGTAATATGGAGGGGATATTCATATTCATGTGCAGGTTATTTCTTGAAATTAGTGAAATCTGCGTCTGGCATCTTATTTGGAGTTAGAGCGTGTTTGAAACTAAGTTGACCTGCTTAGACCAGATGACTTGTCCATGTAATTTTACTTTGTTAAGCTAAACTTGTTTAAAACTTCATTTTAGGTAAGCCACCATATCCTTTAGTGTAATTAAGCCCTAAAATGCACATGGTCAAAGCCACTGTATTTAGAACAGCATATTGGCAGAATAGTGTTTGTGGTACATTTTGTTTGCTGTGTCAGTGTCCAAGAAATGGAGCTGTGAAAGTTGCAATAGGTAACTGGAGCATGGCCCAGATCCTGTTTGCGTCCCTGTATTTACTGAAGTGCTTTCACCTTGTTATGGCATCAGGCAGTGCTGTGGTTTTTCTTCCCTGTCAGCTTTCAGTTTTATTCATACTTACTGGTAATTTTTGTGG
Organism: Alethe castanea; assembly: GCA_024734035.1. Classification (NCBI taxonomy): domain Eukaryota; kingdom Metazoa; phylum Chordata; class Aves; order Passeriformes; family Muscicapidae; genus Alethe; species Alethe castanea. The sequence goes on from JANRGV010000094.1 coordinate 35,050,563, forward strand.
CTTTTGTTAGTGCAAGGCTGAACTGATTGTAAAGGTTTCTACTATCTTTGCTGGAGTCCACATAAAGTGCACTATGTGTGGTTGCTGTAGTCCCATTGTGATATTGCTGTTGTGAGAGGTATGTGGCTCCAGGAGAAAGAAGTGGATATTCCTGTAACTGTTTCAGAGTCTCCTAGATGTCACAGCAGTAGAGAAGTTAGGGATAAACAGGTTGGATTTGGTGTATAAGGGAAAGTGTTTGAGGGATGCTGAGTGAATGCTGAATATGGATAGAGTCACCTGAATTTTTGTGCTCATTCCTTCACTTCAGAATTAGACTGTATACAGTGGATCTTAAAATTGATGGTGATTGGAAAATTGGGTAAGTGTGAATACATAGGAAATTGTAAAAAGTAGCACTGCTGTTGTTTTCCACCTTCCATTAATGAATTACTTCTTTGTAAATATTCACTGTAGTTGTGTGTTTTGAAGTGCAGCCTGGTGCTTGCTAAGACATTTCATGATGTCCTGTTCCTTCAAATGTAGGAGACCACAGCATGGATGTTAAGGATCAAAGAAAGAATCAAAGTATTTCCTTTTTTTCTCTAGAAGCAAAATAAAAATGATCTGTTGAATGCATAGTCAGAATTTAAAATTCAATTTCAAAGTCTCACAGAACATGGTAAGTAACTCTGCAAAGATGAGTTTGCTATTTTTATAGAGAAAGTAACTTTTCCCCTAAAATAAGTATTTTGGTTTACTATGTGATACTAAATTCCTGCTACCTCTAGTGTTAGTTGTATGTTGCTATCTACCAAATGAAGGTTTCACCAAAAAATTGGAACATGAAAAGCTGGTTAGATTGAATGCCTCAAAGACTTGAAAATTAGTTCTAGAATTCCTGACTATTTTGCCTGCTGAACCTACTTAGAAGTAGTATCCTGCTAATTTTGCAGCATATTTAGGCTGGAGTGTCCACTTGGCAGGGAGATACAATAGAAATACCTCCAGCATGGCAGAGAGAACTGCAGGCCATGATTTGACTCCAGTTGTCTTCTTGGGCACCAGGTTGCTTTCAGGTGCTTCCTCCCATGAGCTGCAGTTGTGCTCTTGTGGTTTTGGAGGTCCCTGTGGTTTAAAAGTGACCTGCAGTTTCCAAGAGGTAGAGCATCTTGGGTCTGTGCTTTGTTTACCCTGAAGACATTAGTTTTAGCTGTCCAGCAGCTGGAACAGTACCAGATGGTGCTGGTGGTTACTTGTCCTTCTCTGGTGGTCACCCATTTGCTCAGGTTCTTGGTGACTGCTGGAATTGAGGTGGATTGTACTGTAGACAAAGCTTTAGTAGCCTCTGCTGGTTTTGAGTCTCATTCCCAGAGGGCAAACACCTGCTTCATTAAAGCATCTTTTGGCATGAATTGGCACCCTGCTTTGGCTCAGGGGCCAAAGTTAAATGACTCTAGAGATCAAAAAGTTCTTGTATGTGTAGAGGTCAAAGTTGATGTTTGTTACGACAATGTTAGACAGTCTTGAATGTTACCCATATTGTGCCAAGGGAAAATAACTTTTGAAACCTAACTTGCTGCTTTTAGTGGAATTACTGATAACCAGAGCAGACTGGATACTGAAGTTTGGTAGTATGTTTTGATTTTTTTAGCCGTGTTATATAAAGGAGCCGACTAATGCATCAGAAAACAGATAATTTGTATTTGAGTACTAAACAGTAATTTTTACTGCTTAGATTCTCTACTAAAACATTTGCTGTGCTTATGAGTGTGACAAAACAAATAGAGTAAGTTTCCATTTTAACTCCCTGAACTCTGCCCTTCCAGAGATAGAATTTATGTGCCTAAAAAGAAAAGTTCATTTGATTTAAGGCAGGGAAGAAGAAATTAATTAATAAATTTATAGTGTTTATTTTTGAAGCCTCTTCTTTGTAGAATGTATATCTTTGAGGCTGAAATAGATTGCCTTAATGTTGTTTTTACTAAAAATAATGCCTAGGTATTCTGTACTCTAGTTGGATCTTATTTTCAGTGCATTAGAAAACTGATAATTTTAAACCAAAGTGATAAGTAGGAAAACGAAAATTTTGACAGCAGAGCCCTTATATGAAAATATTAATTCAAGAATCCTTTTAACTTTCCTTTCCAAAGAAATTTCAAGTATTTTGCATACTTTTCACAGAACTTGTGCGTATATATCCTTTTAAAATGTCATATGTTTCCTCAGTTAGTTATACAATATCAGAATAAAAGTTTTCTGAGATACTGTCCTGCTCATCTCTGTTCAACTTGTAACAAGTGTTCTGTGCGTTAAAGTAAAGCTGCCGTTTGCATTTGGTATTTATATTGAATGGCACCTGCTTGAAATCAGTATGTCCCCAGCATTTTAAATATTTACTTTTAAAATCTTGCTTTTTCTAGTGGCTTTGACAGGCAGCTGGTATTGTTGTCTTGTGCCTGACAGATACTTGCTATGCATAACAAAGTATTTTCCTTTTAACTGGAACGCTGGACCAGGTACAGGTTTTAGTTCATACTACTGGTAGTGTCTGTTCCTTCATAATTTGTTGGTTAATGTTCATAAATCGTAATATTCCTTTTCACTGATTAGATTAATGTATAGATCTAAAAATAGTCTTGAAATTTAGGCAATCACTTTTGCAGTAAATGATCAGCTTGTCAATCAGTGCATTTAAAATGCAGCTGCTTTTTATAATATTGCCTCATGGAAGCTGTTAGTTTGAAAATACTTATGAATTCCAAGAGAACTGTGCTTAGGAGGTAGGTCAAAAATTGTCATGGAAGCAACAACTACTGAATTAGTGTACTTAATAAACCTCTGCAATGATAACAAAATTCTGTCTTAGTGGTGAGAAATCTCATTTGATGCTTGGTCTGCAGGTGAAAAGTGAATTGAGTGTTGTTAACTTTCCCCCTCTGTTTTTCTTCCTTCCTTCCTTCTCTCTCATTCTTGTTATTATTTGTAGCATTCATAAATGGAATGTGTTTGTGAAAGACCAATTTGGATATGGATATATTTGCTGTATCAAGGACAGATATTTTGCATATTTTATAGCAGTATTTATAGGCAAATATAATTTCTCAACCTCTGACCTTTTGGCATGATGCTTATTTAAAGGGTTTGGAAAAGCTACAAACTGTCCTTTTGCATGTAGGATAAATCTGCATGTTTGGTTGAAATTGACATTTGGGAAAATCTGTCTATGGTTACATATGGGAAGAAATACTAGTCAGATCCCACAGAGGAGGAGATGTTTCCCATGCCAGAGAAAAAATTGTTTCCTAATGATTTGCTCTCAAGGGGTGTTGTGAAGCAGTGCTTCTGTCACAGTGTTCTTCTGAAGAATCAATAATGACAAATTACTGCTTTTTAATACAGCACAAATCAAATATGGTGGAAAAAATGGTTTCTGTGTCTGCTCTTCTGACAAAACAGTGACACTTGAGAAACACAGCTTTGCAACTCCTCCTGCCTCCCTTTTTCTTCCTCTTTGAAGCAGTTTGAGAATTATCTTGATCTTTAAAAAGATGAATGTGACAGGAACGTGTGATTGAGGTAGGAAAGGAGATGGGTCTGGAGCAGGTTAGTATAAAAGCAGAGATAGGAGACACTGTGTATCTTTGGCATACACTCTTCATTAGTGTCCTGTTGAGTGCCACCTTTGCCTGCAGTTTCCAGTCCCTATGAATGCTCGCCAACATGGTGTGGAGTTACTCTCCCTCTGCAGGAAAGGTTGTGGTGTGCTGCTGCAGTGAGAACTCCCTTAGCTCATTCTGGTCACTGTGTTTGGGGGTTTCATTTCAGGACCATGTCTGTGTCCACAATGGCCTTGTTGTGACATGGCTATTTCTTTGGCAAACTTTAATTAAAAGTAAGAAAATTACCAAGAAGCCCATCGAAAGAACTCTAATGAGGTCACTAATACGGATATTTCAAAGCTGAGCAATTCCAGAATTCAGATCTTAGATGAAGCTCTAATTTTCTCCAAATGTGAAGGTGATTATTTTTCTTAAAATCAGTAATTTTAAGTTTGCAGTCCAAAAATATTTTCCAATGGGATAGTGTCAGCAGTTTGGGTAGTGTATTCAGCCAGCTTCCTCTGGGCTTTCCTCTGTTGACTTAGAGCATGTGGGCCCCTCTGAGTAGGGTATGAATGCCTGGGGGGCTGTGGAGAGCTCACTGATAGTATTATTTTGGTTACATGGTAATAATATTTCTTCCTTAATTGTGTTATTTCATGGCTTCTGCCTCTTTCAATACTGTAGTTCAAATTTACTCTTGTCTGGAATCAAATCTGGAAAATAACTTTTCTCTAGAACTTACTAGTAGCAGAAATTAGAAAATTTATAGAGATTGACAAATAAGATTTTTCCTTATGAACCATTTGAATCACACAACAGTTGAGGCACCTCTGCAGGTCGTTCTATTAAAACTCCTTGCTCCAGCAGGGTCACCTAGAGCAGATTTCCCAGGACCATGCCCAGCTGGCTTTTGGATATGTCAAAGGATGACATTTCCACAGCCTCTCAGGGCTGCCTATGCCAGGGATGGGCAGAAAGCTGCAGTGTGAGCCCCATCTCGGTTTGCAACTGTGTTGCATGTCAATTTGGCTTTTCTAGACTTCCAGCTCATCCTGTCAATAAGAACAAAAACCCTATCAATTTATAGATAAATATTTTTTTATACACATGTCTACAGCAATTGAGCACTTGACAGATGTGTGAGCTCAGGGAATGAGTGAGCAGAGGGAAAGTGGGACTTCTTAAACTGTTGAGTTTCAATATATGGGCACAAGGCAACAAATTGAAGAGTCAAGTTTAATCTGGGGGGTGTTTTATTTGGCAGATGTTGTATTGTTGATAGTTTTGTATGTAATTTTATACTTTTGAACATAATATAATAAGAAGATGAAAAGTACAAATTGCTTCTCATAAGTAAGGAGGCCCAGAGGGTGTAGGATAAATCTGACGTTTAGCCTGGTGCAGCTTTTAGAAATAAGAAAAATAATGTTCTTGTTTCTCTTGTGAGTATAATGAGTATTTCCTGGGTGATGTACAGGCTGAGCATGTATTTTAGTGGGCTTACCAGAAGGCAGACAGACTGCTTGAGAAAGTTCTCTTGCTTCCCTTGTTCCCTCTCCTTTCCTACTTCCTGTCCTCTCTTCTTGGAACAATGTTTAAATAGAATTAAGAGCTTTGCACAAGAATGTTTGAAATGCTTGAGAGTTTTACTGTGTGAGAGCCCTTTTACACTTCTGGCAGATTTTCAGGGAAGCTTGGCTTCGTGTTTCTTGAAGCTGTGACGTGCTCTGGACCAACAATGCAGAAGCTAAACTTGCACGATCTCTTGGGAACGTGGCTTATTAAGATAGAAGGGTACAGACTGGGATTCTCTTGTGCTCCACAAACAGAGCATCTCAAGGGGCCACACCCCACCTTCCACCATTTAAAAAATACAGTAACCAAACTGGGAGGGGAATTTGATGATGCCATAATGCAGTATAGGCAAGATGAAACAAAAACAAGTGACAGGAGAAAGCATGTTTAAACAGAAACACTAAATTATGAAGTTTAATTATGATAAGAATAATTCACTTCCACTTATCTTAAATCTGACGCATAAAAAAATAGACACTTGATCAAGTAATTCAGTTTTCAGCTACCTCTTAAAATTAATAGCTTTCTCAGAGCCATCAGCTGTGTGTGGTATTTTTCTTTTTTCAGTGTTAATAAGGAAGTATCTGATAAATTTGGATTTAAATTTTAGTTATTTTTTACAATTTAGTGTCTTTATGCTCAGGGTAATTGTCACTTTTATTTAATAATGATGTTGCTAGGTAGTTGAAAAATTTGAGTAAGTTAATTAAAACTAAAAGGCAGCCATTTAATTTGTTTCCTTTCCTTTTTGTTCCTTAGGTCTGAACATGTGAAAATAAATACATACCTATATATTTGAGTGCATCTATGTAATGTATACAGGTTTCATGTATATTACATATATGTTTATGCTACAGCTTTTATGACCAATACAGTAATTTCAGTGGTGCTTACTGCTCAGGTGAAATTCTGGAACAAAATTTATTGGTTAGTATTGGGATTTAAGTAACTGGTTCCTTTCACTTCATGATTGGGTCATTGTTTTCAGATAATAATGGTTAGGTTTGAATGCTTTGTGATTCAAGAAATCTGATTAGACTGATCAAGCTGCTGCACTTACAGAATAAGAATATTCTAATATGACTGTGAACAAATCTGCTGTTCTGCTTGACCACATTACCCATGGCTTATCTTTTCCAACAGCTTCTGCCATGCATTTTCAGTATGGTAAATGAAGTAATGGGCTACCTAAGGGTAATGCTGAGGAAGATTGCTGGCCAAAAAAATAAATAAAGGATTGAGGATTTTTTGCTTTACACATAAAAATTTAAGTAGTCTACTTCTTTGAGCCTTCTTTCAGTCTGAACCCTTTGGTGGTTGCTTTGCTCATTCCCTGCTTGCCAGCTTGGACAAAATTCCCTTTAGAGCTATTTCTGAAGTTACATATGTATTTTTTTCTTGCACTCATCTTGAATCTTTTGTACATTTTTTGGGCACCACAATATAACCAGTGACAAGATCTGAGGGAACAGCATGGAGTTGTATCAGGAGAGATTTGGGTTGGATATTAGGAAGTGATTTTTCACCCAAGGGGTGGTTGGGCCCTGGAACAGGCTCCCTGAAGAAGTGGTTGTGGCTCCAGTCTTGCCAGAGTTCAAGAAGCATTTGGACAATGCTCTTAGGCACGTGGTGTGATTCTTGGGGCTGTCCTGTTTTGGACCTAATAATCCTTGTGAGTCCCTTCCAACTTAGGATATTCTATGATATTTGGATGGTAACCAAGGTTGTATTTGAAAGGATGTTGTCTTCAAGAGCCTTGTCTGATTTGCAGTGGGGAAAACCAAAAGTTATTTCTAAATCGTAGGAATAATATGAGAGAATATTCAGACTTGAAAGACTGAATGAAATAGGACAATTGGAGAGAACTGTTTGAAGAGGTAAAGAAGTTACAAGTAAAGTTGTGAACTAAGAACCTCAAGTCAAAACACAAGTACTTTCATTAATTGTCTTACATAAATGAAGTTGCATTTTAGTCTGGTTTCCCAATGACTATAAGCTTATATGATCATTTGGGCTTCTTTCTTCCTCAGTAGCTATTGACTTCTGATGGCCAGTTCAACAAGGCTTTCAGAAGAACATTAAGTTGCTACATGTTTTGCGATTATCAGCGGGCAAAGAAATGAATCCCAAACTTTGCCCAGCTGTGGCGATTCTTTCCATTTGTCAGCAGCTGAGCAGATAACAAGCTTCATATATTGGTTGGCCTGTTGGGAAGAGTGTAGTTGAAAATTAATTAGAGCATGGATTTTTCTACAGTAACGTACTTGCCAGCTTCTGCCTTAGAGTGTTTTAGGAGAAGACTTCGAAGGAACAGAGGTTACTGTGGTGGAAAATAGCAGAGAGATAATTGGAAATCCATTTATTAGATTTTATTGCTCAAAGAACTGACTTCTGATGTAGGAAAGACTTCTGAATTCACAGCAGAAGTGTGTAATCCTATTTTCTTTATATGTACGTATTTGTTTGTTTATCCATGGATGTACTTTTTGTTGCAGTGGTGTGATGAAAGATTCGACTTCCAAACTACATTTTTACAGTGCTTGGCAAAACATGTGCCCAATATTTACTCAGCTGAAATGGACCCCTTGGTGGAGAAACAAGAAGAAATGGTCCAGGCAGCAATATTATACCCCCTGGAATGTTACTTGTTTGGGGAGGACCCAGATGTATTCCTGGAGAAACTACAACAAAGTGGAACCTCCCAGCTCTGTGGAAAGGTGTTCAAAGGAGGGGAGACAACATACTCTTGCAGGTAAGAATGAAGGTGTGTTGTCATCAATGTTCCCATCTGAGATAATGCAGCAAAGTGCTTTAATAAAATCTGTTGTGCTGCTAAGTAGTCATTGCCTGTGGTACTACTTTGCTTAACTGATGCTTGCATTTGTTTCCCATTTCAGACCATTTTAGAGTGAGGAAAAGTACATGTGAAAAGAAGGCTCTGGCAGAGAAATGGGGAAGGAAATGGAAAGGTTACTGAAAGTACTGAAAACTGCTGGTCAAAAGTGTTGGATGATAGGGTATGAATATGGAGACTGTACCTGAACTGAGGGGTACAGTACTCACCCTTTCAAAGTCTGAAACAGAATCCAGCATTTCTGTGCATCGTCAGTCCTTTGCTTTGGCAATTGCTGTGTGACCAGTGGTAATTTTTTCACCTTTTTTTTCTCATCCTGAAGTATATTGAAGATGGCAGCTCATTGATTTGATGGAATTAATTTTATTAATTCCTATTAATACAAGTTCATTAAGGAGCATAATGAATAAAAATATATTAATGTTAAAAAGCCAGCAGTTTTAGTGGTGGATGTAAAGATTGCAACAGTTCTGGCAATTGACAAGGCAGTTTAGTGCTGCTAGAACAGGAGTAATTCTCTTCTTACCTCTCCAGAGTTCATGTATGGTAGCAGGCAAAAAGACAAAGCTAAATATCTGAGTTGGTCTCTTTTTTAATTTTATTTGAGTTCCAGTCTTGCAAAAATGTGGTTGTATTTATACAAGGTACTGTATGTATTACTGCAACTGAAGCTAGATACCTGTTTGCTTTAGGCTTCTAAAATGCTAAAAATAAAAGTCTGCAGTTGTAAAATTGGAATGTCTTGAGTTTGGTAATCAAATCTAACAACCACTTCTACCTTCTTTTTTCTTTTGATTCATCTTTTAGGAGATTTATGGTAATAAATTATTTTTACTGAAGTATTAAGTTAATGTAATGATTATTATATTCTGAAGGTTTGGAAGGAAGTTATTTCTGTCATCAGGATTACTGTGATATTTTAGTTGCAAAAGAGGCTTGAACTAAATGTTGAACAATGCTATGGAGTAACAAATTTGATAGGTTGTCATTTAGCACCTGTTGTCCACATTTTGCATAGAATAAAACAGCATTTAAAGAAAAAAGTGACCATGTTTTAAGGAAAAAGGCAATATATGAAAGTATGTATGTGAAACATAGGATAAAGTGGGATTAGATCACCCATGAGTGTAATTCCATATTTTCAGGTATTTAAGTGCATGAGTGAAACTGTACAAGTTACATTTCAAAGTATATATTCCTAGCTCATTTAGAAAGTAATTCTTTTCAGATTTTAACTTCTGTTTTAAAAGTTAGAAACATAACCTAGTATGTGTAGCAAAAGTTTAATCAGCAGGCTGACTATTGACTGACAATGGAAACAATAATAAAGGTTAGTTCAGAGTCCTCACTGATTTTCCTAGCTGATTATTCTTAACAAAACCTGAAAAAGTTTTGCTAAGCAAGTTTTGAAAGTGGAAATTGAGCATGTTTTTGATGGATTATGCTATAACAGATTTGAGTACATGGCTCAGAAAGACTGGTTACTCCATGTCACAGAAGGATGATGACAGTCAGTGTTTTTATAATTTGAATCTGTTGTTAGTCTCAATTTTTCTTGTTTTCAGAGCAACATAGTCTTTTGTGCATGAAAATTTCAGGTGTTTGTTTTAGAAAGTTTTCTACTTACCGTTTTTATTGCAGAGACTGTGCAGTTGATCCAACTTGTGTGCTCTGTGTTGACTGCTTCCAGAATAGCATTCACAAGAACCACCGGTACAAGGTAGGAAAATCTTATTTTAAGAAATGGTCCTTGTAGCTTTAGAGAAGTTCTTTTGAGGCTATAATAAACTGCATATAAACCATTAGTAATTTTATGATTAAAAAATAAATTCTGGGATTTATGAGTTTCTTAATCTCTCTCTTGTGTTATGGAAATATGTAGTCAGAATACAGGTTGTGCTCTTTACAGAATAATTTATGTTGGAAGGGACCTAAGGAGGTCACCTAGTCCAGCCTCCTGCTCGAAGCACTTCTAATTAGATCAGGTTATTTTAAAGTGTTTCAGGTAAATGACAGATTTTTGAACGTCGTTTTATTGGGTCAGAAATTTTTTTAGAATTATTTCAAGATCAGCGATTTGGAGGAAGCTAAGGATAATTGTTTTTGCCTGAGTTTTGTCTGAACTTTTTGCCAGAATGGAGGGTCAGAATTTGTACCCTTCTGAAAGTGCAATGCAAAGTTAAAATTACAAAAACGCATTTAGATGCTGATCATATAATCTTTTGTTTGGTTAGAAGTAGAGGTACTACTAAATATCTGTTAAATATGCACATTGTTTTTTTATATTATTTTCTAGCTCGATGAAGTAATTTTAAAGAAGACATTAAACAGCTTTGCTGTAATTTTGTGAATAAACCCAGAAATATTTTGCCATTTATGAAACACTCATCAGTCATAGGCTTTTTCACTTACTTTCAGGTTAAATTTATTTAGGACTTACATACCTTTCTGTAGCAGCAACTCTATTTCCTTCTTTATTTTCTTCTCAAAAAGTGTATCTTTTACCCCCCTTCTACTCTGGTTAGTTTCCTTTAATTTAAAAAACAGTTCTGCTAAATCCATTGGTTATGCAGTGATTCTTCTGTTTTTAAGCAGGTGTTTATACTTGTGTTTGATTTAAATAATGCACATTGCTCTTTTCCTCTTGCTTTTTATGGGCATGTTTCATGACTGAAATACATGGTTTTTCCAGATGCATAGCTCAACTGGAGGTGGATTCTGTGACTGTGGGGATACAGAGGCATGGAAGGCTGGACCGGTGTGTACTAAACATGCACCTGGAGCATCAAGTTCTCCAAAAGAAGTAAGAATATTGTGTGAAGTGAAATTAATAAATATTGTTAATGTTACCTGCTTATTCTTGTATGTGAATGTATATGTATTGTATAACTCATTAACAGGTTCAATCAAGTTCAATCAGGATTTCCTTGGTCAAAGTGTTTGGGATCAAACATGTATATCAGACATCCTTTGTTTTTTTTTGTTTTTGTTTGGACACAGTTTCATCTACCTGTCTTGTGCACTTGAGTCTTTCATTTGTTATTAAAATTGAAGTCTCTTGTTCTTTTCTTAGTATATTACTCAGTTCTTATTTACAAATAATTGGTTTCCCAACGGTTAGCAAATGTTTAGAAGTTTGATTTTAATGTTTTCCCTTTTCTGCATTATTGCATTATTGAACAATTGCATTTTTAGTTACTTATGGTGTATGATCTGTCGCTAGAACTAAAATAAAAAAATTCTGTGCCTTGAAACTAACTTTTTATGCTAGGATGTCTCATGGTTATTGTACCTCATAAAGGAGCATATTAACAAGAAATATGCCATTTTACAAGGAATTCCTAAAGAGAATGTAGGCAAATCAGCTGCTTCAGGTAAAATTTGGATTTTTTTTTTCAGAGTCCTTCATTCTGGGATGATTGGTATGAAAAACCTCAGCATTTGTCATTGCAGGCAGAGCCCTAATCCCTGATGGTTTTGCAGCAAACATACTGTCATTTATGTTCTGGTCAAAAGTTGAATGGAAAGGGAATAAAAAGCACTGGTGTTACAGGAAAATGAGATAAAATTTTCCTTCACTTTTTCATCCTTCTTTTTGAAGAAAGTTTGTGGATTTCAGAGATGAAAATGGTTGAAGCTTCAATAAGGAGTGATTTGTTTACCACTTGGAGCTTGTTGCTTGGTCTGCACTGCAAACTTTTAATATCTATGGGAATGCAGAAAGCTGTTAAACAGCTTTTTTGAAAGCACTTTAAAAAAAAAAAGTGAGGCTAACACATTTGATGAGGCCTTTCATAGTCTAGTCCTAGATAAAACATGGATGCATAAAGAAAGGTACATGAAACTGTTGAAATGCTACTGAGAGCCCTTGGGATGAAATAACTTTGCAAAGAGGTAAATTTCCTTGAAAATCATGAAAAGGATGATTTCCTGATTATAGTACAAGTATGTATATATGATTTACAGTATATATATACATATTATCGTGTAATTTCCTGTTATATTAATTAGATACTCTACTAACCTCCTTTTAATTTTTTTTTTCAGGATCTTTTCCATCTAATATTATCTCATGTTTTACAGAATTCTGAATGTCAATTGAATGAAGAAATTATGGAGCATTCTAGGAGAGTGTTTCCCTCTGTGATAAAATACATTGTAGATATGCTTGTCTGGGAGGAAGAGAAGGAACTGCCTGTGGAGCTCACCATTAGGTAGGGAGTGTTTCCAATTTTCTTTTCAATGCATTAGCAACTTGGATTATAATTTTTCCTGGGACAGTCTCATATTCATGAAGACATTAGTGCTGAAGTCCCTGTGGTAACAGCACTGTGGTATGTTTATGAGAATAGTAGAGAAAAGCTTTTCATACTTCATGGGAAAAGTAGTGTGTGACTGTCCTCCATCAGTCTCTAAAGGGAAGGGCTCCTGAGCCAGCCTGATCCATGGTGAAGTGGCAGGTCTTGGTGCACAGGGGAGGAAATACCAGGAGTGGAGAGACCCACCAGGTGCCATTGGCTGTCTTGGGAGACACTGATGGAGTGCTATGGGGCAGAGGAGCAGAACTGAGCTGGCAGGTTTTCAAGGATGCTTTCCACAGTGCTTGAGAACAAGATGTGGACAAACCTTTTAGCAAGGCCTTTTGCAATAAGGACAAGGCCTAATGGTTTGAAACTCAAGGAGGGTAGATGTAGAATAAATAAAAGGGGTTTTTTATAATGAGGGTGGTGAGACACTGGAGCTGGTTGCCCAGAGGGTTGGTGGATTCACCATCCTTGGAAATATTCAAAGTCAGGTTGGGTGGGGCTCTGAGCAACCTGATCTAGTTGAAGATATCCCTGCTCATTGCAGGGAGGTTGGACTTGATGAACTTTAAAGGTCTCCTCAAACTCAAACTATTCCATGCTTTTATGAAAATGGAAGAAGGCTGTGTATCACATTACAAAACAAATGGGTTCATAAAACAGCAGGGAAGGGAAATCATAAGGGAATATCAAATAACTTAAAAACTTTTCTTTTGTACTTCATACATAATTTCTATGGCTTTTTCTGGCATAGATGATGGAGTGTCATTAGCATGAAGAATATGCTTGATTTACATGAATAAATTTTTTTATTGTATTTGACTTTCTTCTCAAGCTATCAATTAAGCTGTATTTGATAGGACACTGTTTACAATTTTACCGTTATTTCTATGATGTATTACCTTTTTTCCCAGCAGAGATAAGGCAGACAGCTACTACTGTGTCCTTTTCAATGATGAACACCATTCTTATGATCATGTCATCTACAGCCTGCAAAGGGCACTTGGCTGTGAACTTGGTGAAGCCCAGTTGCATACAACTGCCATAGATAAAGAGGTTAGTGCATTTGGGATATCAGAGACAGTCACCTTCCAATCATTAAGAGTTACTACAACAGTCACTTGGTTATAGATTCTTTGTTTCTGGTTACTGGAGCTTGAAGAGAAAAAGGCACGTAGCTGAGCAACTCTTAGTCAACACTTGTTTCTCAGGTGTGGAGAACTTGTTTAGGAAGCACATATCTCTTGTTATGCTCTGCTATTTTGTGTACTTTGTGCCAGGAGGAATGTTGATATGGTTTGCATTTGAAGTATTCTGTAGAAATCGCTCTCATCTGTTTTAATGTGTACATGAATTTTCCTTATTTGATAATAAGATGCTCAGACTTTACTTAGTTGTCGTATTGTTAGTTTAGGTAGCTTTTTTCCTACTGACAATTGTTAATTTTTGTTTGCTTCTAGACGTTTTATCACTGTGAGTGATATTGGACCCTGTTTTTTTATTATATGTAAAAAACATAGCGAGGACTGGACTTGTGATGTTTTGGGTTTGCTTTATATTGATCTGATGCTCAGTATTTTCTTAAACAGGGTCGTAGAGCTGTTAAGGCAGGACATTATGCTGCTTGTCAGGAAGCCAAAGAAGAAATTAAGGTAACTTCCTGAAGTATGTTTCACAAAAACCCTCCCCACACAACCTAATTAGTATTAAATACTGTGCACTTACTTGTCTGCTGTACAATCTTTAGCTCAGTATTTCCATGGTTTTATAACTTGCCTGTGAAATTTTTGGAATTGGATTTACACCAGCATATTTTGAGCTAGATGGATATCTTCAGAAATAAATCCTCAAACTGTTTTCTTTGTTTTGCTTGGTAGAGATGGTGGGTAGTGAAAATAAATAATGAAATTAATGTTATTTTATATGTACTAACATTTACCTGACTCCTAGAGACATTCTGAAAATGTTTCTCAACGACCACTTCATGTGGAGGTGCTGCATGCTGATGTTATGGCACACCAGAAGTTTGCCTTGCGCCTCGGTTCTTGGCTGAACAAACTCATGAGCTATTCAAGTAAGTATTACTAGGTTTTGTTGCAATAATGCCATGCCAATATTTGAATGAATTAAGCAGTGTTATATATGATGTTCCCTTAATTAAAATACTTTGATGTTCTTCCCAATTAGTAAATTAATAATGCAGTAGCATGGGTGCTGATATCCATTAGTGAGGTTATGAACAGTGGTACTTTTCTGTTCTTTCTTGCTGAAATAAATGTGTTTGTTTCCCTGATGGAGCACTATCTCAAAGTTTTATTTTTCTCACTTTCACACACACTCAGTGCGTGATTCCTTTACTTAAAAGCTGTCCTCCTCAGTGCTGGGTTGAAAACCACAGAACATCTCTATCAGTGAAAACAGGCATCCTCTGCTTACATGAATTCTGCTTGAGATTTGATAGCTGTGATTCATTAGGAAGTGTCAATAAAAATAGCAAATTAAAGACTTAATTAATTTTTTTTCCGGTAAAGTCTATTTCAAGCTTTCAAACATTGTTCTGATGTTTGATGAGGATTATTATTCTAAAGATCTCTGAATCAATGTGCTTTTGATTTGTTACTGTTGTTTTCATACCTATGTCTTGCCACACTAAAGCCATTATAAAATTTCTCCACACAGTACAAATATGCGTAGATAAAGCTCTACGCACTCATTATCCTCCTTCTTGATGGGTAAATCTGGTGGTCTGCTTTAGCCCCTTTATAAGTTTTGTTAATAAAGTGAATTTCATATTTTTTCTGAACACTAGCTGATCTTTCACTTGAGACACATAGATCAGAGCTATACCTTTTTGTAATTCTTTACTGTGTTTTACAAGTTCTAGCATTCTGTTCAAGTTTGTATTTATTTTGCCAACTGGATTTTCTTGCTGTTCTGAATTCCTCAGACAGTTCTTTTAATCAATACAAATTTTTGAGTGTGGATTATTTCAAAGTTTCTTGTGAAAGTTTGATTTTTATCCAGATAAGTTAACAGATACTTCTATGTTTTAGTAGAATGTTTAAGTACAAAGATAAAGTTACACATTCCTGTCCTCCTTCTGGATTATATACGTAGAGGCTTTATGAGCCTGATGTTCTGTGCTCAGCTGGAACTTTATAGTCTGGTGGTTCCTGTTCTTTTCATGGTTTTGTTTCAAATGGTAGAACATGAATCAAGAAACATTCAATAATGTTAATTTCTAGTTTTTTCTAGTTAATTTCTAATTTTCAAATTCTCAAGAATTTGAGTCATGGCTCTTCACTTCGCCTTCTCAAGTTAGTAACATAAGGCCTCATTTTGGAATGTTAAAAACCCATGGTTGGCTGCATTATGCTGATCCGCAGCGCTACTTCAAGTACCATGTTTACGGATAGGTGCAAGAAAATATAAAAGAATTTCTGAAATTCTACAAAAGACTGGCTTTCAAGTCCTGAGGCAGTGATCAGCAGAGACTTGCCTAGCCCTGTCCTTTTCTGTGCTGACACAGTAAAGGCTTCTTATGGGTCTGCTTTGCAAAGCTGTCTAAATTATTTTCATTTAAAAATACTCTTTTGCGTCACAGGGTTTATTAAATTAGGCAGGCAAGAATAATAGGAAGAAATTAGTAAGGCAAAGGGTATGTTGGGAATATGTTCATTGAGAAAAAAATCTTAAAAGTAATTCTTAGTTTAGTGCCTTCTTTCTTTTCTTTTTCTAAGTAACAGAGTTCTGTAATTCTAATTTTCTTGTGTCCTATAATTTCATTATTGAAACATTCTTGTACAAATTAGTAGTTTCACCCCTACAGGTGACTTTCGCCAGATCTTTTGTCAAATATGTCTCAAAGAAGAAGCTGGATCTGAACAGCCCTGCTTTATAAGCAAGTTGATGCTATGGGATGCAAGACTTCATAAAGGTTTGTGTATCCATATTACTATAAACTAAAGATTTGTCAAATCAATTATTCATGTGTGTAACATATAGGTAAATGTGTTATGCATGTAAAATTACATTTCTTCATGGTTTTTGTATATGGTTTTTATACAGCCTTAATTTTTACATCTTAGCTAATTTATATTTGGGATATATATTTGCCATCTCCATTTGTCCTGCTTCTGTATCTTGAAAAATCTTTTTACAAAATGTAGCCTGACACTGAATGACTTGATACTTACCCTGTGTTTTAAATACGTACCAATAAATGTCAAAACCTCCCAAAAAATTACTAACCGTATTAATATATTTCATAAGCATTTCAAGGCTCTTAATGATTTTAAATTATAGTTTAGTAATTGGTTCCTTCCCCCCCCCCCCATAAAAAGCTGCATCTTAGTACAACAAAGTGACGTGCATTGTATTGGCTCTTTGCAGGGGCAAGGAAGGTTCTTCATGAACTTATCTTCAGTAGTTTTTTCATGGAGATGGAATACAAAAAACTTTTTGCTGTGGAATTTGTGAAGGTAAATAGTATAGTTTTTATGCTATGAATTTGTACTAGCATTATGAAATTTCCCCCCAGATTGAAAATTGTTTCAATATAATTAATGAATTTTAAACAAGAAGAGCTTCAATAACCAGCTCAGCCTTTATGGAGTGCAGGTAATTCCCATGTCACTGGTTTGTTCCTTAAACTCATGTAAGGATATGCTTGTTTGAATGCCATGTTGTTTGTGTTCTGTGTACCTTTCAAAATGCTAGATGAACTGCAACTGAAATTGGCCTTTCTTTTCGAAAATTAGATACAATAATTAAGAAATATACAAAACATAAGACAAAGTTTTTGTTTTAGGGTGAGATTTTTCGATTCCGATAAAGATGATTGATGCTTCTTGATTCTTCTCTGGACTGAAACAAAGCAAACAAAGACTTTGTCTTTTACAGACAGTTGTTGAACAACTATCCATGCTCTTCACTGCAGGGGGGAGTCTTGTTTTATAAGAAGTTAATGTCGTTTTTTTTTTTCTTCAGCTATTTAATATTTTTTCATGGGAATATTGGTTGTAGGAGAAAAAAATGTTGGTTCCAATCTGGAAAATCAGTTAAATTTGTGTTTATCTTCAGTGTTAAGACAACGGGGGCAATATTGAATTGCTTTGGTGCATCAAGGACATTATGCTGTTTTTGTTGGAGCTACTTCTTTTAGTTGGGAGAACCACATTGAGATGTAATTCTTGTGAATGAAAAAGCAAACATTTTTATTAACATTTGTTTAATGTCCCCGATACTCTCTTTTTCTAGTATTACAAGGCATTGCAAAAGGAGTACATCAGCGATGATCATGACAGAGTTCTCTCTGTGACGGCACTTTCAGTTCAGATGTTCACTGTACCTACTCTGGTATGTACAGCCTGGCTCTGCTAGAGGTGTAAAATAAGTTTTGAGAGCTGCTAGCAGTGCTACCTTTGAAGATTGTTGCATTTGGAGGGAATCTTTATTTATTGCTGAATTGAATACGAATGATTTTAGGATTTGTTAAGGCCGATATGAAAACAGGAGCTTCAGTTGATGTGAAAATTCGTTCCAGAATATAGATGGAATGCAAATAAGTTTCTGGCCCATTGTACTCTGCATTAACTTCATGTTTTTATTTACTGCTCATGTTTACCTATGTGACTTTAAAAAGAGGGCAAGGGGCTAAAAAATGGTTAAATGTCTTCTTGTGGGGGTGAAATATGGGGAGGAAATATATCTATAAATTTTAAAGGTTTTATGTTTCTTGGCTGAGGTACTAATGTAAAAACTGTTTTCTACATGGTCTTTCTAGAAAAATAACCATCGTATCCGTTACATAGTTGCTGTCAGAATTGAACAGATACACAAAGTTGATAGCAGTTACCTTCCTACGCAATAAACGCTGTGGGAGTTTTTTATACTGGGCTCTTTGCAAATGCTTAAAATATTTTTTAATCAGAAAGATTGGATTCATAGGAAAAATATTTTTACAAAAACATGTAACAAAAATAGGAAAAAAAAAATTTCACTTCGTTCTTGCAGGCCCGACATCTTATTGAAGAGCAAAATGTAATCACCACCATTACGGAGACGCTCCTAGAAGTGCTTCCGGAGTACCTAGACAAAAATAACAAATTCAACTTCCAGGGCTACAGTCAGGACAAACTGAACCGGGTATATGCAGTAATATATGACCTCAGGTAAGGCTGAGAAGCTAGAGCAGCTCTAAAATATTGGTAGTATGATGAGGTGTTTCAATTCAGTCTGATGATAAAACTGCTTTAAAATCAAACCCAAAGCCCTCAAAAAACACAAATGAAATCTTAATGTTTTCTTTTTCAGTGGAAGCTTAAAATTTTAAAATACCAAAATTGCATTCTATAAAACCATTTTTTTGATTTTCAGTTATCTAATTGCATATAATTTACATTTCTATTTACTTACATTCTATCTATTAATGTATCTACTGTAAGACAATATGGGAAATTTGTCTCCTGTTTGCTATCATTCTGGGAAAGCTGTATAATCCTTATCTGCATAGAGTTTTCTACTTTTACTGATACCAAATTGCTCTAATAAGCTGAGTAATGTAAGGCCAAATCCCCTCAAATACCTTGGAATGAAAAAAAATCTCTTAATTTCCAATTATGGAGTCACACCAAGGTACTAGTAGTTCTAGTATTAGAGGAAATTTTTTTGAGTACTTTAAGATGGGGAGGGTGATGTAATTTGATTATGTAATTGATGGTATTAAAACAATTATATTTCAAGAATGCTTGAAATACAAGCATAAGTGAAGTCTGAGCAAAGGATGCTAATATTTTTTTTTTGGGGACAGGTATGTCTTAGTCAGCAAGCCTACAGTGTGGACAGACCATCTGAGGGAGCGTTTTTTAGAAGGATTTGTTTCTTTCCTAAGGATTCTAACTTGCATGCAGGTACAATACTTTTAAATAATTTCTTCCTAATATTCTGTTGCAAAGACATTACAGCTCCTCTTTTTTCCCATAATATTATAATGGATGTAAACATGCAATTACAATGTTAAATTCTTCAGTCTCTGTTTTGGGTGGGTGAAGAAGTCATGTTTATAGAAGTAATACTCCTCAGGCTTAGTTACATGTATTTTACCTTTTGATTGTGGAATTTTCTGTGGTGTTAAGCCTGTGATCACTGATTTAGACTGAGTGTTTTGTGGGATTTCCATTTCAGGGAATGGAGGAGATAAAAAGACAGATTGGTCAGCACATTGAGGTGGATCCTGACTGGGAAGCAGCTATTGCCATACAGATGCAGCTCAAGAATATTCTTTTGATGTTCCAGGAGTGGTGTGCCTGTGATGTAAGTATATCAATTTTCTAGGATTCTTGCATGCATGCCTTTTGTGAATCTTCCTGAGACCTTTTGAAATAGCAGCTTTTACAAAAGCTCAATATTGTTCCATATAGTTCTTCACAAAAAATTGGTCTGAAATAATTAATCCGAGTGTGACAAAGAGAGAAAGGAAGGACTGCGTGGTTTTTAAATATAACCTATGCATGTATTTTAAATTCTAGGAAGAGCTGCTGCTCAGGTCTTACAGAGAATGTCATAAAGCTGTGATGAGGTGCAGCTCAAATGGCCGCTCTCGGGAGAAGACAGTATTTCACTTATGTGGCCATACCCTGGAGAGCAGACCCTACAGAGTGTCTGCCGATCCTGTCAGCATACATTTGCCACTGTCTAGGACTCTTGCTGGTAAGTGATGTGTTTTGATTGCTGTTTAAACCATGTTTGCCATCCATCTCTATTTCTTTACTCCAGAAAACATTTGGATGAAGTGCTTCACAGATCAGTTTGCTCTCTGACTTCCTGACATTCTCATGATCAGGAAGACATGTTTCCCATATGTCCCACTAAGGGAAAGTTTTTCTCAAAACAACATTTCCATGGAGATTGGAGGATGTCTTTTTAAATGGAAGAGAGATAAATCGGTCAAGAAGGAGAAAATTTCCATTTTAATGATATCCTTAGTTTTCTCAAGTGTTTCTGGTTCTGTTTCTTATCTCCTTTATCTAAATAAATTTCCATTATTACTGTACTTGAATTTATTTTCCAGCCATATATATCTTAGGACTGTTAAAATGCTTCTCCTGAAAGATGTGTGCTTGCAAAATGCCAGGACAGGCTTCCAGTCAGAATACAATTGCTGATTTCTATAGAATACAAATGAAATTATATGCTATTATTAAGCTGTAGATTATTTATCATATCATTTGGTACCAAGATACCACGTGTTAAGCTTTGTAGTCTTGAAATTCATTTACTACTGATGTAAGATTTAAATGTGAAATTAAAAATCAGCTAATATTATATAACATCTCAATTTAGATGGTGTTCATTCATCCATTCAGTGTAAATTTATTCATAAAATAATGAATTGTAAGGCTAGTAAGAGCTGTTGTGATAATGTAATAGATCTGTCTTAAAAAAAGGCAAGTATGAAGTCTTTCCTAAACAAACTTGGTGGTTTTTTGCTGTGGTTCTCTGAATTGTAGATGATTTAGCTAACATTTAGAAGGGGTTGGAGAACCTTCACTGATTTTGATTTATTTTCTGATTTTTCTTCCTTGGTTTTGTAGGTCTTCATGTACGATTAAGCAAGACTGGAGCCATCTCAAGATTGCACGAGTTTGTTTCTCCTGTAAGAGACTTTTTTTTTCCCCAATGCTTTTCTGATTTATGCTCTGGAAAGAAAAAAGCCTCGAGCTATATCCTCTAACCTTCATGGCACACATCCAAGTTATTCTTCAGCTGTCAATATATCTTTGCTGATTAGGACTTAGGCTTTTAAAACCACTGGCAGATTTATTCTGAGGTCGTTTTTTGTGTTTTTTCCTTTTTTGAAATCTAGGAGGAGTTTCAAGTGGAGCTGCTGGTAGAATATCCTTTGCGGTGCCTTGTCCTGGTTGCGCAGGTTGCTGCAGAGATGTGGAGAAGGAATGGGCTCTCCCTGATAAGCCAGGTACTCCCCACAGTGGTCAGTGGTGAGCTGACCCTAGCAGTGTTTGCAAGGGTTGCTCAGCAGTGCTGCCAGGGGTTCATCCAGTGCAGAGTGAGGTCACAGGGTCACTCCTACAGTAAATAGAAATGTTTCTAGGTGGAAATTTAGGTTACATGGTTTTATTTCTGGCTTCAGCAATGGCTTATCTTCCTGTCTTAGATGGGTGTTTTCATCTCTGTTACAACTCTCTTACTCTGTGAAATGGCATTAATGTTGCTAATGTCTACTTGGAAGCTACTTTCAGATCTCATAATCACTGTATCAGAACATGTTAGTATTCTTGCTCATAACATAACAAGTTAGAAGTTCCTCATGGTATATGGAAATTTTTATATACAAAAGTTAAATTTTTTTAGTCTCTCACTAAACGTTTGAGAACCCTATAGCTAGGCATACAAACATTTTCTAATACTTGTAACTTCTATTGTAAGAGTAAAGGTAAAGGGAAGAGTCTACCCTTGCATTTGACTCCTTTGCCTTCACTTTGGGGTGGTTTTCTGGGGTTTTTGGGGGCTTTTTTCCTTCCTTTAATGGCAGAAATTCTCTGCTAACCTTGCGCAGGACCCTTTGATGAAATTAAAGTAAATCTTGGTGAACCCTGCAGAATTGTCTTTCTGAGAACTGGGGTAGAGAAGGAGGATGTTTTGACTTAATTCAGTAGCAGCCATTGGAGTTACATCCTTTTGGAAGGGATTGTGAAGTATGGCATAGACTTTCTGGATAGGTGGAAAAACTTTTTTCACTTCCATTGAAGTACATATTTATTTTGAAAGAAATATGGACTTTCTTTTACTCAATAAATGTGTGGTACATTTTGAAAAGCCTGAGAGATTAACTGATGCAGATTTGATAGTATGCTATTTTATATCTCTATTTTGTTTTCCTGTTTCTTAGGTATTCTATTATCAAGATGTTAAATGCAGAGAAGAGATGTACGATAAAGACATCATCATGCTCCAGGTATAATGTTCTGAATCTCACTGCATAGTGGTAATTTTTTAAAAATTCAGTTAAATCTGCATGATTTTGAAATAGCAAATGATGTTCATATTAACTTGAGTTTTTTGATAGATAGGTGCATCTCTTATGGATCCAAACCAGTTTCTCCTGCTGATACTGCAGAGATATGAGCTTGCTGATGCTTTCAAAAAGATCAAACCCACCAAAGATCAGGTAAATAGCAAATTTTTCTGCTGTTTGTCAGATTTGAGTATATAAAACGTCAATAAGAAAAACTAGCTACTGTTGATAACTGCATTTTTAAGGCCACACTAGAAGTCAGTAAACACAGGAGCTGGTGGTTAGATAAGTATTTTCTATTTGGATTTTGTGGAGGCTTCCTCAAAATTAGCAAGCAAGTTTTTTCCCTTTTGGATATTTATTTCATAGGGCATCTACCAAAATCCACGTAAATGGCTTCACTATAGCATTTTTATGTCTCTTAGTCCCTGTTATGTGCTTTTATTTTGATTGGAAGTTTCTTGGGTTGTTATGCTACTTGCTGTGGCTTGAACTTTGATATAACCCTTCATTTGGGATACTTCTTTTAGCTGTTTTTTCTTTTCTTGCATGTGAATCTTGCACTTTAGTTGCTGTATAATATCTCCTCTACCAGAGCAGGCACTTTTTCCAGCTTATTAGAATGGAATTTTTTTCTTCGAGTACAATGCTGCAGCAAAGTAGTAGGTATGAAGGCTGAGCTCAGTGTCATTTGATGGATGGATTTTTCTGCACTTCTGTTTTTGGTTTTTTAACCTGATTTCTCTCATTCTTCCAGGATTTGATTAAGCAATATAATGTTTTAATAGAAGAGATGCTACAGATTCTCATCTATGTTGTGGGTAAGTTTCTCTCAGTTGTTGTAGTAATGGATTATTGCTTTGAGAGAGCAGGCTTGATGGTTTTCTTTAACATAGTATAGAGAAGATACTGGAGAGGGCCTCTTTTAAATAGATGATACAGTAACACAAGTATTTGTCCGCTGGAAGCAGTAGGAATTGGACAATGAAAAGTTGTTGGATAACTTCATAATTGACATTAAAGTAGAATATGAAGAGTGTCCATCTTGACCCATTTTGTTAGGAAGCTAGGCTAAGAAACATTTTTACTCTCAGCCACTTGGGATGGGCTTCTGACAAATGCAAGCTTACACAATGAAACATCCCAGCAATATCATTATCATGGTGCAAAATTCAGATTTGCTTTATATCCATCGTATCTGCCATTCTTCTCCTTTTGGTTCATTCTGACAGGGGAACGGTATGTGCCTGGAATCAGTAATGTGACAAAAGAAGATGTAATAATGAGAGAAATCATCCATCTGTTATGTATTGAACCAATGGCTCACAGTGCAATTACCAAGTCCTTGCCTGAAAACGTGAGTCCTGATTTATTTACTTTTTTCCTTTATTTACTTTCTTGTTTTATGTCTGTCTTCTTTAGCTTTTATATCTTTATATGGGAGTATTTCTAATATAAAGCTTAAATGTTGATTTGTGAATTACAAGGTGGCATGACAAAGGGGCTTACACACCTTACTGATGTAAAGGTAGATGTCATAGATTCAAGTATGGACTGATCTGAAAAGGCCTGTATGGGAATTATGCTTTTTGATTAAGAGCTGAATTTTTTTAGAATATTCAACTGTAGTTCTTCTAGATTCAAAAAGAAAAGTTGTGAAATTTTCTGGTTTGGCCCTGTAGGATGATGGAGCTGGATTCCATTCTGCCTTGTGTACCACTGATAAATTTAAGCCTGGAATTGTGTTCACTTAAACCTGTGCAGATCCATTTGAAGTTTTGTACATGTCTATCGGAAGACAAATTTCCTTTCCATTCCATTACAGTTGTTGAAGATTCAAGCAAAGGCGAGGGATGTGGATTAGATTTTATAGTCTCTGCAAGTGTTCAGGGCCAGCAATCAATACAAAAACCCCTAAATTTTTGTTGTAAATGAAATATCCTGAAGTATTATAGTATCCACATTCACTGTTCTAAAATATCTAAACCTTATTTTTTCCCCTTCGTTAAGGTTGGGTAAGCATTGACCTGTTTCTAGAGATCAGCTCTGTTATTAATGAAGTTCTGCATCAGTAAGGGAAAGCATTCTGTATGTTTGGTACTTCCTTGGAACTTGCCAATTATGAGTATCTGCTTTCTGATGAACAGTGGGCAAAGGATGATAGTTTATGAATTAGGGAATTACCTAAATTTGTTTGTCTATTTTTGTTACACATAGCATAATACTGAGGATATTTGAGTCATTTTATGTTTATGACAAACTTAATTTTTTACCAGGAGAACAATGAAACTGGCTTGGAGAATGTAATTGATAAAGTGGCTACATTCAAGTAAGTTCTTAATGTTGCTTTGTAAGTAGCTTGAAGGTGAAGTAAAATTTCTTTGATTATTTGGATTAAACAAGCTGAACGACAGCCTCTGTTTAGCTAATATTTTGCTGTCTGGAAATAAATATATTTGCAAATAGGAATAGGAAAGAACAGTGTGGAGAATATCCTATGCTGCTGCTGTTTCTCTCCCTTTGCCACCTTCTTTCCACAAATTCATTTTGGAGAGTCTCAAGAGTTTAGTAATCTCAAGTCCTAGTAGGAGAATCTTCAAAAATTCTTCTTTTTTCAAAGACGGTTAGGAAAGTTAAGAACTCGTTGTACCTTTGACAATCACCATCTAGTAACTGTTGTAAGTGTTACTTAGTTGCTAATCTTTTGAAACTTTGCCTTCTTTTTTCCTGGTTTTATTTTATATATAAATATATTTGTGTGTGTGTGTATGCAAATGTACAACAATAAATTGTAGTTGAAAAAAAAACAGTTCAAATGTCTGCTATTTTTGTGAGAAAAATGTCTTATTTTAGTTATTTTAGTATACCTCATT
>JANRGV010000094.1:35075837-35124764 GCA_024734035.1 Alethe castanea
GGTGTACCTAGCAATCTTACTTTGGGAATTATATGAACAGTTCAAAAAAATCTCACTGGGTAGAAAGCAGCAAGTATTACTTGTTTTATACTTTGGCCAAAGAAAGGATTGAATTTATGCAATAACATAGACTAGAAATGTTTTGCTGCTGAATTGTTTGCTCCTGTAAATCCTGTCTTGAAACTTTAAGACTCATAACTGTACTCACTCTCTGCTTTTAATAAGTTAATGAGTAACCATTACAATTCCTGCTTCTTTAAAAAACAAATTGTATTTGTTTGCATTCAAAGATGTGCTGAATATACATTATTAATCTGTATATCGTGAAATATTTCTCTGTAAGGAAACCAGGTGTGTCTGGCCATGGAGTTTATGAACTGAAAGATGAGTGTTTGAAGGAATTCAATATGTTCTTTTATCACTATACTAAGACCCAGCACAGCAAGGTAAGCAGTGTAAAATTCACTCTCAAAGGTTGAAAAAATAGTACATGCTTATCAATGTTTAAAGAATTTTTCTGAATTAATGCAGTCTAAAGAAATTGTTTCAGTAAAGAGTATCTGCAACTACCTTGAAGACTAAATGTTCCGTGAAGTTAAATTTTTTAGTACAAATTTACGTGGTATGGTTTGCATTAGTGTTTCCTTTTTGGCAGCTTGTGTATTAACTCTGTTAACTCTTATGTTGAGAACAAAATGTGATAAGATTTATCTTTGCTCTGCAAACTTTCCTTTTGTAACTCTTAAGCAAATATGTCCGATTATTTGTCTTTACTACAAATTTAAATGCAAAATGTAATACTGTTAAACATGTTTCAGACAAAATTCTAGTACACAACCAGGAATTTACTATATATCTCGCAGTATTTCTAGTGTAGTGTTTCTCATACTTTCATTAATCTCATTATTGTGTACTTCTGTAGAGGTGCTGATACAACAACACTCCTTTTTCTGTAGGCTGAACATACACAAAAGAAAAGAAGAAAACAAGAAAACAGGGATGAAGGTAAAATTCTAAACTTAGTGGTTCAACAAATGTGCTGATTTAGTAGTATATGTAGTTGTGTATATAAACTGAGCTTTGGGAGCTGTCTTGTGACTTCATAGTGGATAGATGAGTTCATATTAAATTTGTTTTGATTTGTAGTAGTTGTCATTAATTAGCACTTGGCGTTTAATTTGTCTTTCTTCTTTATCATGGACAGTAATTCTGGAATTTTTAGTTTAATTTACATGTAGGGAAATAAACATGACATGACATGACATGACCTGTTGACAAAGCCATGAATTCAGAGATTTTATGGTGGAGTAACTAACAGACAAAGGTTTTAGTGTTTTTTTTCTAAGCAGTTTCTTTAGCACAATGTTGAGACATAGTAATGGTGTGTGTAGAGAAGATTGCCACAGAAACTAAGGCTTATATCCATTCTTTAATACAAGAATGAGACTTAAGTTTTAGAAATATTTTTTTTATAAGCTATGAAAGAGAAAACAGTGAACCCCCATGTTTCTATTGTAACACAAATGTTATTTCCCTTTTGAGTTTACTTTTACCCATTCAAGTCAGAAGCATTTAATTGAGTTGATTTGAGGAAGACTTGGTAAGCTGAAAATATACAAAATAAGTACAATGAACCAACTTTGTCCCTTCCCCTTTCACTCTGGCAGCTTAAAATGTTATCAGGGGAATTAATTTTGTAAACATTTTCAAAAATGTGGTTATTTAGATGTAGTTGTCGGAGACTCATGTAATTGGACAGTACAGTTCCAAAATACCTGATACCAAGAGATCTGTTAACACTGATGCGTGTTCCCCTGAGGCTACATTAATTGTTGCAGGTACTTCCTGTGTATTATTTTATGTGGCTGTGTTATTCTTTGTCAGTAACTTCATTCAGCCTAAATTGTCAAGAGAATGATGGTTTCAGGAACACTGCATTCACAGAGGTCCTCTGAAAAGAAGCAGTCTGAAAATAGGCATCCAGGTAGCTAAAGAAGACTGAAGTCAGTGGTTCTTGGTAGGGAAAGGCTGTGACGTTAAATGAGGTGCTGTTAGTAGATGCCAGGATTCCACATCAGAGTTCCAGGATTAGCTCAGTAAATGTACATAACTGGAAATGAATGGAATGCCAGTAGCAGAAAAAATTTGGAGCTCCAGACATGTGACACTCTAGTGTGGGACACTACAGTCTGGAAACTCTGCTCTTCACTTTTGTTTAACTACTTGAAAACCTTTTATCTGATGCAAAGCACCAACTGTATGTTTAGTAATGAGACATAAATAAGGCAGTTCAGAGTCTTAAAAATTTGCATTTAGAGATGCAACTAATACTTGTGATTGATTGTTTAACTTAGCTTGCAATGTGTTTTATGTAAGAACTTACTAAAAGTACTTAGTTTTGCCAAAGAGGGAAGTTGACTTTCATGTGTTTGAGCCTGGTTATATTTAAAGGTCCAGTTTTTCTTTCAATGAAATGAATATGTTTGTGCTCTCTACTTCTGGGTAGGATGTCAGTTCATTGATATGTTTGCACATCTGTTTCCTAGCATTGCCACCGCCTCCTCCTCCAGACTTCAGCCCTGCATTCAGCAACGTGGTGAGGATTCTGAACTGCGATGTTATGATGCACATCCTGCGGACCCTTCTGCAGCGGGCAGTGGAGCTGGAAACCCACCTGTGGACTGAGGCAATGATCCAAATGGTATGGTTGGCCTTGGTCATCTTCTGGTCATTCCTGTGCTGACTGCTTATAAGACCAAAATATGTAAAGATTAACTTAGAATGATTTTGTCCCTGAACCTGTTTTTATAAATCTTACTGGTGAAGAAAATATTTTTATTATTAATTATCTATCTGTGCTGTAAAATAGAAACATGATACCTAATAATATTAAAGTTTTCTATTTTACTTTTCTCCCTGTGATGCCTCATTACTGAAGCTGTTTCAATATGTAATTCTCCTTACCTCATCTTTTTCTTGAAACTTCACAATTAATAACTCTTTTAATAATTGGAATTCCTTCATTTTTTGAGCTACAGAGTCTCCAAATACATAAATGTCTTTGGGGCCTCAGTCATGAAATAGTAGAATTTTTGTAAGTATTTAAATGTTTAATTTTACTGCAGTGACTTTAGTCTTTTAAAACATTGTTGAAATGTTCTTTGGAGGCATTGTTTGTTTGTTTCTTTGTTTTAGTAGGGTTGTTATTTTAATGTTTATAGAATTAGGACCTGAAATTACAGAAAGTTTGAATTAATCAGTTTTGTTAATGTGTATAGATTAATTGCCTTGCTAGTCCTGCTAATCTTTGGATTATGAAATTAGCCAAGTACAGATTTTGTATCAGCAGAAGGACAAGATTCCACATACTACTAGTATAAAGCATGTACAAGTTGATGAATTTTAGTGCAACTAATATGCAGTAAATTTGTGTTGTGCTTTTATTTCCCCTTCCATGTATGATCTCTGGATTTTCCTGTGTTTTATCATTAATATAATCAATATATAATACAGAACTGTATTTAAACATCCTTATTTTATATTCCAGTTTTCCATATCTTAAATGTTGAATGAGACTTATTATTTTTTTCTCTCTTTTTTTCAGGTGCTTCATCTCCTTTCTTTAGGGTTACTAGAAGAGAAACAGCAGTTACAGAAGTCTCCTGAAGAAGAAGTAACCTTTGATTTTTATCACAAAGCAACACGTATGTTTCATTTTCCTTAAAGCACAGAGTAAACTAGGCTGACTTGATTTTGTAAAGACTCAAACTAGAAGAAATTACTCAGTGATTTAGTCAGGTTTTATTTTATGCTATATAATTAAAACCTGATAATTTTAAATTTTTTTAACAATTAAGAACCCAGGTTGGACTAGCTTCCTCTGTTCCCGGTTGCCAGGTAAGTTGAAGAGGATATGTGCTTCTCTTCTTGGGAAAGAAATGAAAGTAGTAGTAGTGTTACATAACTGAAAATGGTTTTTCCTTCACAAGAACAGCATTGAAATGGAAACTAAGAACTCTTTGAAAAATGGCAGTGGATTTAAGTGAACTCTGGTCCTCTTGAGCTGTACAATTACTGATTACCTGCAAGTTAGTCTTTTACTATGGTGGTGAGAATAGAAACAGAATTTAGCGGCTGTGGTGTATACCCTTCTCTTTTTCAAATCTCTGTTGAACATTTCTTAATGTTACATTCAGGACTACGATATTGGAATCTGCGTTATCTAAATAATCTTCATCTTCTCTAGAAGATGCTTCTTTTGATTCACTGTGTAAAAATAAATTTTAAAATTCCATTATCAAGCTAAACATAACTGTCATTTGCGAGATGCAACAGAGAGAAGAATTGTGAAGCAAAATCATAGAATCATGGAATTGTTTGTATTGGAAAAGATCTCGAAGATCATCAAGTCCAAATGTTAAATCAGCATTGCCAAGTGCACCACTAAACCATGTTCCTAAACATCAAGTCTATATATCTTTTGAATACCTTCTGCAAGAATAAATGCATAAAAGTACCGAAGTCCCTTTATTTAGTTTTTAAAAATTGTTGTGTTTGAAAAGCACTCCCAATGCACTCTATTTTTAAATGTTTTCTTACTGTTGAGAAAGGAGAAGTATTGTCACACTGAAAGTATTTCCATTAAAGAAGCTTCATGTCAACCATAGAAATAGAATAAAAGTAATGATTATAACTGAGATGCTAGAGAATGCTTCGCTAGCTTTAGTTTTGCATAAAAACCAAAGCCCCATTTACATGAAAGTGTAATCTGTATTTTTTGAAGAAAGCTCTTTTTGAGAAAAAACTTATTTAAAAAAATAAATTCTTTTTGCAATGTATTTGTCTCTCTACTAAAAATGTAAAATTAATTCTGTATGGAAAGTGCTGCAAAAGAAATATTGAAGAGAATGGTCTCCATTTTAAAGCATTCTTGTGTTAGAGAAGAGCCGAGAAAGCTATGGACTCTCACCAAGTTGTGAGGAAGGAAATAATTACTGTAATTGCAATAGCTTTTGTAATTAGAAATAAATATGTACACACTAAGCTGTTAGCAAACTTAGGTAAGCTCTAAAGAGCTTTACTGTTGCCTTCTGAAGTGAAAGGTGATTCTTTTTTAAGCAGACATTAAGCAAAAAATTCTTAAAGCAGAAATAATTGATCTACAAGGGGGTAAATTATACTATATGTAACTGGAATAACCAGATGGAACTGTACCAGAAATGTAACTACACAGTTTGTGTTCGTGTATGTGTGTTATATAATTAGTGATATTTTAAGTTATGTCCATGTTTGTAACTATATTAAAATGTTAAAGTTTTATTTCCCTAAAGGCCCTTTTCTATTTTTCACTTTGTAAAGGAATGGGAAGCTCAGCCTTGAATGCTGTGAATGTGTTAATGCTTCTGGAGAAATTGAGGAGAGTTCCTCAGTTAGAGGCACAGAAGGACACAGTCAATTGGATACTGCAGGTACACAACGGAGAGATAAGTATTATCTGATTTCAGTCGTATAGAAAGCTAATACGAAAGATGTTACGATTCCTACATATAATTCCTTCATATAATGCATTTACAGGTGCAATGATTTATTGAGAAATTTAATCTGTTGCAGCATTGTACTTGCTACTTGTACTTTCAAGTATTGGATCAGTTTTTGCTTGGGTGACTCATTCCAGTAATGACGTTTTTATGCATATTCCTCATATATCTGTTGCAAAGTAACAGCAAATAATGAGTAAAGCAGTGTTCTGGGAGTGCACATAGTCTTGAGTGTTTCTATTATTTTAGGAGTATTGAATGGTTTAATCCATTTGAAAATCTGAAAATAACGTGAACAAAATACCAAGAGTTTTACTCCTGTCTATCATAGAATAGATTGAGTTGGAAGGGACCTTAAAAATGATCCAGCTCTGAGCCCCTGCCATGAGCAGGGACACCTTACAATAGACCAGATTGCCTACAGCCTTATCCAGCCTGGACTTGGACACTTCCCAGCATCCACAAATTCTCTGGGCAGCCTGTTTCAGTACTTAAATATTGTAACATTGGACAGGTATTAATCTATATTGTTATAAGAGCCAAGTTGAGTTTTATTTTTAACATCTAAGTTTCTGTTTTTAGATGTTTGACATGGTGAAGAGATTGAGAGAAAAATCTAGTTTGGCAACAGTAGGAGCTGCATCAGGCTCAGAAGCTACAAAAGGGGATGAGGTAATGATAAAAATAAAGCTTCAGTGGGAAGCTGTGAATTTAATGTTTTGAATAGTTATTTTCAATAACATCTGAATTTATTCTTGCCTAAAACGATGATTTTTCAAGACTGGTTTCTGATATGTTGTCTACAACTAGGATTTAGTTTCCAAGAATAATATTTTTAGTCAGTGGAATTTGTGCTAAACGTGTTTCATGGAATTATTGGCAGCTAGTGTGAGTTTTGTTTGTACTGCCATGTTAAGCAATTGAGGGGGCTGAAGGTAGTAATTTGTGCTCATCTTTCCATTTCTTGTCTTTGTGATTTGACCACCTTTTCTATTATACTGTCATTGTCCAATAATTAGAAATACAAATCCACTTTAAATGATGTCTTGTAATTTATGTTATCTGTCAAGAGTCTAATGTCCTTTGCCCTGATTGTGTAAAGACCTGAGCCTTAAGTAATTATTCTGACTATCAGTCTCTTTGCCCTTCCCTCAAAGTAATTTCTGAATCTAGTGGTCAAATGACACAATGAAATGGAAATTTCGAAGATGACCTCAGTCCCGTGGAGTAGTTGTGTTTTCAAATGGCTTTTGAACAGAAAAGAGGAATCTAATTACCGTTAGCCAGTAAGTGAAGACAGACCAGTTTGCTCTTACACATTTTGTTTGGCCACAGCTTGCTGCCCAGCGATCTCTTGGCTGGTCAATGCCTATTTCTAAACATGCCACACAGCATATGCTGTGTTTCTTCTTTGAGGTAGGTGTCATATGAGATTTGGTATGGTATCAAACAAAATACAGAAGTCAGTAAGAAATTAATCTCTTACAGTTCTACTTGTGGAGCAATTTGTTGTTTGATTTCCTGGGAAAGTGATGGTGCAGTGAATGGAAACCTTGTGTATAATGTTGTATTTGTCCCTTATGTAATTGGATGGGAAGAATTAGGTTTTATATGTTTTAATAAGGCCTACCTGTATTTTTTTAATTCTGTGTTTCTAAAGCATAGAAATATGCTTTGTGTATGATTTTTGAAAATATGATACAAGAGTAAATATGGGAAGAACAACAGTTTTCCCGTGTACCATAAAGAATAATGAAAATACAATACACAGATGGGTAAAATGCTGACACGTTTGTTGTGTCATGGATAGGGAGTTCAAGATAAAATTTTCTTCAATTTTTGTAAGGTAGATACTGAATACTCACTAGGGTTTCACTTACAGGAAGAGTAACAGAACGCTGGAGAAAGCTTTGATGTTCACCTCACTAAAATTTCTTAAGAACAGACAAGTACCTAATTAAAATTACTCAGGTGTTATTATCTTATCTTTGGGCTAGGGATTGTACTAATGACCTTTTGTAGCACACAAAAGTCCAGTCTTAGTTAATGAAATTAATCAACACGTAAAGATTTTAGTTCTACTTATTATTATTTCAGATACCAGTTAACCTTTTTCCTCATTAAAGTGTTGTCAGTTAAGGAATTTGATATCAGTGGTTAGAATGCCTATAATGAGGAGAGAGTCTTCTCATTTTTTGATGTTCTTAGTTGCCTGTGATTGCTTTTTTCTCTTACTGCAAGACACAGAGCACTCAGGATAAAGAGAAAGCTGAGCGGAAGAGAAAGGCGGAAGCAGCAAGGCTGCACCGTCAGAAGATAATGGCCCAGATGTCTGCCTTGCAGAGGAATTTCATTGAAACCCACAAGCTCCTCTATGAAAACACACTGGAGTCCCAGGGGAAAGGTGATGCTATTATGGAAGAAGAAAGGTAAGAAAAACCAGACATACTTTTAGTGTATGACCTTGTTAGATGTCTGGAAGAATTCAGTTCGTTTAGAAAACCCAGCTGATTATTTTGTATCTGTGTCACTTCTGGTCTTACAGCATCTCTTCAGCAGTTGATTACTCCAGAATTGCTTTGGGCCCCAAACGAGGTCCATCTCTCGTTGAGAAAGAGATTTTGACCTGCATTCTTTGTCAGGAGGAGCAGGAAGTAAAGTTGGAAAGTGCTGCCATGGTATTATCTGCCTGTGTGCAGAAGTCAACTGCCTTAACTCAGAACAGGAGCAGAATTCTTGAACTCTCAGGAGGTATGTGATTTTTTTTCTTCTCAGACTACAAGCAGTTCTGTACCTGGAACTCAAACTCTTTGAACCAATGAAATGTTTGTTTGGTCAGATTGCTAAATAGCTTACCATCCTTAAGAAAAAAGGGTGCAAACTTTTGAATTGCTTTAAAATCCATGCTTTAAAACTTAAATGAGAAGTATATGAAGATTTAGGTTTGTTGTTGAGGGAAATCAGAAAATACTTTCATCTCACAGGATTTAATAAAACATGTAGCTTTGGTGATAGTAGTTACTTTGGAGAAAAGCCGAGACTGTTCACAGTTCCTGTTTATTCAAGTACAGCTGCAAATTTTCTCAATATGGAGGAAATAAATGAACATTATTAGAGGCCGATATGCCAACCTGAAAAGGATTAGAGTGTTTGTTTGGTGTTTTCTTCCCCTTATATGTCCAGGAAGTAATAAAAACAACACTATAAAAATAAAAAAAAAATCTAAGCAAGGATTATAAAATATCATCTGTTCTTTTGTAACTAGCAGTTAACTAAACATGGTGCAAATTTTCGTCTATTGTGTAAGAGAAAGAAGTAAATAAATGCAAGAATAAGTGAGAACTTACTCTTGTAAATAATGGAAGAATATTATTGTCAAGAATAATATTGAGTACTAGCTCACTGACATTTTTATTCTCTTTTTGAAAAAGGACGTTAGTAATACTTCAAGATAGATACTGTTACAATTTGTAGTTTAAATTCCTTCTTATTTTCAGATGTGGGGGTGGTTTTTTGTGGTCTGTGGTCAACTCAGAGCATAATGAATGTTGTGTCCTATTTTTCTATTGACACTACTATGTAGTAAATACCTTTAAATTCTGTTTGTGCAGTTCATTATTCCTGCTTTAGTTTAGAAGTAAACTCTAGATTGTTATCAGAGGAAAGTTCATAGTTTTTTCGTATTTCTATAGGGTATTGCCCTATTTTTTATCATGCTTACAAATCATTACCAAGTTGTTTCACTAATAAGATGTTTCATTTTTTTCTCCTCTGGATCATTAACAAGTACTGAATAGTCCTAGGCCTAGGACAAACTCCTACAGAATCCTGCTTGATCCATTTTTCTTTTTATCAGCAAACTACTGGTAATGGCATTTTTGAGCCAGTCGTATAGAATTTTTATCTAGGTCATATACTAATCACATTTCTTTTCCTTCTTTCTGTAGTACCCTGAAGTACAGATTAAGTCCTATGCTCTTGTAGTCAGATATACTTGCAAATTTTCTGTAGTGGCATGTTGGGCTATTGAAATAATTGATAAAGAAGGGAGTGGAGTTTGTTTTTCTAAAGCTGTTTCTGGACAAAATTTATAGTACTTATACGCTACTGCATGGTCCTCTGCTGCTCATCAGTCACAAGGAAGCCTGTAAGAACTTTTTTCTTGCAAGATCTAAATAAATGGAAAAATGCTTGTTCCCACACAAGTGCACATAGTGGCAATTCAGTATTATACCAAGGTTTACTTTCTTATTTCAGTCTTCATTTGACTTAAGGCAGCTTCAGCTGCTGTCAAACAGAATTATTTTCAGTGCAATTTAGGTTATTTTTTTCTTTCATTTTGTCAGATTCAAGTGTTTTTGTTCAAAGTCATGAACAGTCCCCCAGATGAGACATGGAGGACTGCTGTTGTTCAGTATTATTTAGATATCTTAAAAGTGAAAGTGGGATCCCACTTTGGGTGTACATACAACACGAAGACATCAGTACATTCTTATAATGTTTCTGTTGTTTAAAATTGTGCAAGATTAGTGAAAAACTTGATTTTTGTTATTCAGCAGTGCTTTTTGTGTCAGTGGTTTGAAAATATATGGGATTAGTTGGAGAAATTATTCATCCGACTTGTCCATAGTAGTTTCATTTTCATTTAAAAATAAAGTAAGAAAGACATTTAAAGCTTCAGTGACAATGAATCCAACCACAGATCTGTTCCAGTACAGAAGCACCCTTTTTCTTTTTATCCAATTCGAGTCTTGGCTTTTTTTTTTATATGAAAAGCCTTCAATAGTTTATATGGGTACTCTTTGTCATTGCTCTGCTGCATGATTGGTCTGGAAAAGTCAGCCAGTGGAGCTTTAATGTGGCTGTGCAAACTGTAGGAAAATAAGATCTGAAGGTTCACGTTCTGTGTATATTGTTGTTCATTTCTGTTCATACTGATGGGAAGTTGTTTTACTGTTAATTCAATTATTTTTCTGCTATGTATTTCTAGATACACTAGATCCTCTCTTCATGCACCCTGACTTACCTTGTGGGACCCACACAGGGAGCTGTGGTCATGTAATGCATGCAGCCTGCTGGCAGAAGTAAGGATGTGTCTTTGCTGCCTTTTAATGGTTTTTAATAATCTGTTTTCCAAATCATCTTAAGAGTACACTGAAAACAAAGTACAGTAAGTGGATATTTAATTAAGGGATCAAAACTATTTGTACTCATCTAAAAATGAAATATGGAACAAGAGATGTTTTGACTTGATGATCATCAGAAGTTTTAGGGCCTTCTATGACCCAGAGAAGAATCTGTAAGGGCTTACTAATTTATGCAAATGTAAACAATGGAGTAAAACTGGTCAAGAATAAGAAATCGTATTGAGTAGGTTTACTTTTGGCAACGCTACTCTGAAAGTCTGCCACCAAGTCAATACTTCAAGGGTGAAACTGATCTGTTCCAGTGAGTGTTTAGAAGAAATCTAGAATAGAGTATGAGGAATAATGTAAGGACTGCTTGTCTGCATCTTAATGAAATTTATGAGGAAATTATAAGCAAGGAGAACTTGCCATCATTTTCCCATCAGTGATATACCATGCATTTTTGCATGAATTATTATTTTCACATCCAAGCATGTAGAAGAGTTACAAATCAAAGGAAAATACTTGTTTGTTGGCTTGGATAAGTGTTTGCTGTGTATAATTACACTTTGAACCTTTGTGTTTATGTTGCATTTGAGCCATTCCACTTTCTAGTAATTTCTTTTTTAATGTCATAGGTACTTTGAAGCAATGCAGCTGAACTTCCGACAACGTCTGCATGTTGAACAGATATTTGACTTGGAGAATGGAGAGTATCTTTGTCCACTTTGCAAATCTCTGTGCAATACTGTGATTCCTATTGTTCCATTGCAGGCTCAAAAAATAAACAGGTGAAATACCAGATTGGATAACCTCTTGTTAAAAAAAAACATAAGGAAATACTACTTTGGGGCTGGTCAACTTTCCAAGTTTTTGGAAAACTTGGTTGAGCTTTCTTGTTTGTATAAAATACTGCATATCTCCTTATTGATTGTTTGGCCAAATACACTTCTTTTGGCAGTAAATATTTAATTTTTTATATAACATTCTTGGGTTGCCTATTCTTTGGAGCTGAAATCAAATGAGGAAGTACCTAGAACCTAGTATTTAGCCTTACACTCCGTTTTGTACTGTTTGCTCAAAATTTCTGAAGCCAGTAAAACTGAGCAAATACTGAGTTAATTTGGATCTAATTGTGTCCTCTGCTTTTTAAGTTAAGGTGGTTCTCTGAGTGTTTAAGTAAAACCTGCTTTCCATTTTTGTTTTCAGTGAGGATGCAGAGGCAGTAGCTCAAATCCTGTCCCTAGCTAGGTGGCTGGAAATTGTCACAGCCAGGATATCAGGCTACAGCGTGAAAAATGCTAAAGGTTTGTTATCCTAATTTTTAAGCTATTCTGTGGGGTATATGTCAGTACGTGTTTGAACTAGTACCAGCAGAAGACTTCAAATAAAGAATATGTTTTGCTCTCAATCAAGACAGTATCAAATCAAGCTGAGGATAAAAGCTATTGCCCTTTCTGAGTTGATGTCTTGAATTTCAGTGCCCTCACCAATTTTCTGTCTCTGGTTAAATTATTTCCATCTTCCTGTAGAAAAAAAATTATGTGCACTTAGAGAGGATGCCAACAGCTAATGCTCATGATTAGTTAAACTTTTGTATGGACTGTGAGATAGTAAAAAAGAGTGGAACTTAATTATAAAGGACAAAATGAGAGTAGGTATGAGTATGTAGAAAACAGAAGTCACAGAGAATCTACTGTTTTGGGGAATGGAGGGAAATGTTACTTAGAAGAGGAATCGTGAAATATTGTCTGGCTGGTGAGGTGTGTTTGCAATTATTTTCAGATCAGTTTCACATAAAAAGACTACTCCCTGTTTATAAACTGCTGTAAAAACTGTAACAGCTTCTTTGCTTTTTAATGTGGATTTATTTTTTTTTTCCTGAAGGAGAAAAACAAAATCTTCCACCTTTCACCAACAAGGGAACAGGGAACTCTGCTTTGGAATTCCATTCCATCCTTAGTTTTGGAGTTCAGTCCTCGTAAGTGTTACTGGAAGCGTTCTCTGCACTATATTAATTTTCTCTTCAATATCCCAGGTA
Source organism: Alethe castanea (assembly GCA_024734035.1). Taxonomy (NCBI): domain Eukaryota; kingdom Metazoa; phylum Chordata; class Aves; order Passeriformes; family Muscicapidae; genus Alethe; species Alethe castanea. The sequence goes on from JANRGV010000094.1 coordinate 35,088,542, forward strand.
TACTTCAGAATTTTTATATTGAAGGAAAGACATGTGATTTGTTTGTATGACTAGGGGTTTACTTTTTCTTTTTCATAAACATTCACGGAGTATTGAATCTGTGAAGAGGCAGGTGGACCTTTTGGTCAAATCCAGTCTGGTACTTATGTTCTTGGTACAAAGCTAGAAGTCTGGAATCTTCTAATCCACAATTCCAGTGATTTTGGTTACTTGCTGTGCCTCTAGGCAAGGTATTTCTCGTCTGCCTTAACTTTCCTACTACTTATCAGTTTTGGACATAGATTTCAGGTGGTTTTGGACACGATTATGCAATGTGGATCACTTAGGGGAATAGGACTGTTGTCTGTTTCTATTTCTATTCTAAATTAAACTCAATTCCAGCACTGAGTTTGAGTCAGCAGTTAGTGATCATGTTCCACATTACTAAATGTAACATTAAGCATGTTCAATTCCAGTGGGCAAAAACATTTGCCCACTAAAACAGAATGAATGGGTAGGTACTTTTCAAGTGAGCTCAGCTGTCCCTTATTTTTTTTTAGGTCATGCTGTAAGTACTCTGCTACTTCAGACTGATGTCATAGTTATGCAAAGTACCCACATATATCTTTTATTTGTAAAAAAAAATTTAAAATGTTCTATTGTCAACAAGTTGAATCAAATTTTTCCTCGATAACTGATCTTCATGAGAAATATTCTGTAGTTTAAACTTAAACAGTGTTTTTTAAGTGTAAACCTAGCTAAACTCCAGATTTTGTTATAAAATTGTTTTGTCCATAAAGATACAGAGAATTAATACAAATGCTATAAATTTTCAGAAAGTTCTGTGTGTGACTTGGAAAAAAACCCACAAGTCATTAAAACTGTTACACACTTGTTTACATAAAACTACATTTACATAAGCTAACCTAATGAAATTTGAAAAGAGCTTAAATGCTAAAAAGTATGTTTAAGAACACACTTGAAATGTCTTCCATTTTTAGCACCTTATTTTCACTTCAGGACTTAAAATTGCAGTTTCTTACAAAGTTTGTTTTCATTGCATTTTACTTTGAAATGTTTGCATTTTTCTAATTAGTGAATTGTAATGTAATACACAGAAATAATATCTTCCAGCTTGTCAGCTCTTAATCTCTCAATTCAAAAAACCTTTTTTGTCAAGGTACTTGCTTACTACTGAAAACTAGGGATTTTCTTCATCTGTGTCCAGACAAAGGGTCTTTGTTTTCAATATTTCTTCCAAAAATAACTGTCCTGGTTTAGACTTGAACTCTGTAAGTGATGGATTAACCAGTAAGTAATTAACACTATTAATAATTGAGACTGAAATTTTTTCATCTTGGTTTTGCAGAGCCAAGTACTCAAGCAGTATCAAGGAGATGCTTATTCTCTTTGCCACCACCATTTACAGAGTTGGGCTCAAAGTTGCTCCAAATGAAGCTGATTCCCGGATTCCTATGATGACCTGGAGCACATGTGCTTTTACCATCCAGTGTATAGGTAAAGCATAATTTCAGTTTGTTCCCTCTCGTGAATTGAAAATATTACAGTTGCTTGATTATTTAATTTTATACAATGTGATTGTACAAATAATACAATCACATTGTATACAAGTTTTACATAAGTATTAGCCATATGTAATGGTATAGCAAAGTAAATTATATGTAATTGCATATATAATAACAGAATTATCTATAAAGCAATATAAATAATAGGATGTTTTTCTTAGATAGTAGCTCATGAAATACAGTATGGAATGCCAACATTGAGTTTAATTTGAGACTGCAGTTAGTGATCACGTTCCACATTACTAATTGTAACATTAAGTATGCATGTTCAGTTAATATCTTCACGCTGCCAAAGATCATTGTCCAGCAGGCATCTCCTACGCTAAATATCCAACAGCTGTGAAATAGTACTCCCTGTCTCATTTGTTTGAAATAGTACTCCCTGTCTCATTTGTTTTTGTCTGTGTTCTTAAAGAATTTTCATGAGATTTGTGGAAGAAAGTCTCTTGTATTCTGAAATTGTTAAGTAGATACCTGGTAGAAAAATAAACAAACAAAAATCCCACCGAAAAAACTACCAAACTTTCTCTGCCATGAATCTCTGAAGGCAAAAAAGTTACCAGAAAAATGATCTCATTGTTTGGGATAATATACCTATTTATCTCCTTTCATTTATGTACTACATACACAATTAAGTTTGTGTAATAAACGTGAAGCTTTGGATAAATCTGTAGACGCTTCCAGGCAGGGAAAAAGGCAAGATGATCTAAAATGCATGATAAAGGGATTGAGAATGTAATTGTACACGTCCATACATGTGATTTGCCAACTATGCCAAGTATTTCTTCTTAAAGATGTTGAAGTACAAGTTTAGTCTACCTTAAATCTCTCGTGGAGTATCAGGAGTTCAGGAAGTTTTTAGGTGGATTGGGAATAATCTGATAAGGCAGAAACAGTCACAACTGATTGCATCCTTAGTGGTGGATTCTAAATTTTCAAATAGATTGAGAAAATACTGGAAGTCACACACTTCATTAACATTACTGTACTTAATGCTGTGCAGGTTGGTTTTGTTTGATATATGAAAAAAGATATTGGTGGCTGTCAAGGGGGAGTCTGCCAGCAAGTGCATAAATGCAATAACTTATTGCAGGTGTGATATTGAAGGCCTGTCTTAGTAGAAGAACATTCAGGTACTCTTGAGGAGAAGAGTACAAAGCCAGAGAGACCACTGTGACAGTCTGAGTTATCCTGGGCCACATCACTTCCTTGGATTCATTTTTGTTTGCAGCCAGAGCAGACTTCTGTGAAATTGTAAAACAAGACTGCCTGCACAGCTTCAGTATGCTGGTCTGGAGTCTAGTTATAGTGTGTTATTAAAGCTGTTTAATGGGCATATAGACAAGCTGCCTTGACAAGGAACTTTAGAGGAACCTCTAGAGGAGGTTCAAAGCATATTGACCCAAGGGATGTTAATTGGGATCACTGCCAAAAGCCAGATTCCTGAAAAAAGAAACAAATTCCAAAAAACCCCACCAAACCCAAAACCCGACAATAAAAAGCCTCCAAACCAAAATCTCGCAATTAAATAAAATTTAAAAATTCCAAGTGTACTGTTTCATCTCCAAAAAGTGACTAAAGTACAAAAACATTTGAATTGATACCTTTTTACTCAATTGAGTTGATTTCTTATTTTTATTCGCTTATTTTTTCCTTATTATTCCTTCAGAACCAGTGCACTTAGGGAGGAAAGATGAACTGTATTCCAACTTGGGAGTTCTATTTTCAAAGTATTTTCTGTTAAACTGCAGTCAAATGCAGTAGTGCAAATTTTGCCAGGTTGCCAAGGCAAGTTGTGGCTGCCCCAGCCGTGGCAGTGTTCAAAGCCAAGTTGGATGAGGCCTTAAGCAACCTGGTCTAGGGAGAATGTCCCTGCCCAAGGCAGGGAGTGGGAGTTAGATGATCTTTAGGGTCCATTTCAGCCCCTTAACATTCCATGATTCTATGATAAATTTGAGAATAAGATGGCTGCATAGCATCTCTGTAAATGTAACTTGATGGTTTTGAGCATTGCATAAAGGTAAATATGAATCCGCAGAATGAATATTTTATCATCATTCATGTGAAGCAGCATTCCTTTAAATCCTTTGTTAGTAAGGTCTGAAAACTGAAAATTTTAAAAAAGCTTACTGCAGTAATTTATCTTGGAAATTATCCATTAAGAGTTCCATTTAAGAGTTTTTTTTCAAGAGCATTCTCTTATAACAGTGAAGTTGAGTTTTAAAAAGGAGTTTGTATACTAAGAATAATAAAACTAATAAATTAATATTAGATTGTGTAGAAAAAACCGGCTTACTTTTTCTGTGTTTAATTTTAAGAAAACCTCTTGGAAACAGAGGGGAAGCCTTTATTTGGATCTCTACAAAATAGACAGGTATGGATGAGTAAGATATGCAACATATTTTAAACAAAAAAGCTTATAATATATGTGCGTCTATAAACCTGTCAAAACTGCTAAAATCAAGATAGTTCTCTGTTGAGGGATCTCTAAATGTTTGGATTCATAGCAGAAAGAGCACTTTGAAAGAATAATATGTCTGCTTATATATGGATGTTCATATTAAATTCATTTATAAATGTTTTTTATGTTTATGTAGAAATAGATATGTTTTTACAGTTCTCTATCACTATTATATTTGGCCTTTTTTCCCATTCACCCATTTTCTCTTGCGCTCTAGCACAGTGGCCTTAAAGCATTAGTGCAGTTTGCAGCTGCTCAGAGAACAACATCCCCACAGGTCCTGATTCAGAAGCATCTGATTCGTCTCCTAGGAGGTACTGTGTTCCTTTTATTTACTACCTTTTGTGTTGTGGGAGTTTCTATTCCAAAGTGGCACACAGGTTGACACAGCGTAGAAGCAAGGGTCACAGTACTTGACAACAGTGCTCACTTCAGCTGAAATCAAGGGGTATACACTGAGCTCACCCCAGGTTACCCAAGCCTACAGATTCTCAAGTGTGGGACAGATGGGTCCCAGCTGTTTCTGGCAATGTTCAGAATTACCCAAGTTCTCTTCTAAACAGGTGAATAAAGCCACAAAATAATCTCTTAATTGTGAGACCTATCTTCTCAGCATGGAGAATGCTCTGAGAGGCTTCATTGCAGCCTTCCAGTATTTTAAGAGGGCTTATAAAAAGGTGGGAGAGGGACGTTTTATACAGGGATAGGGGCAGGACAAACGGGAATGATTTCAAACTGCAAAAGACTAGTTTAGATTAACTATAAGACAGAAATTCTGTACTGGGAGAGTAGTGAGGCAATGAAATGGGCTGCTCAAGGAAGTTGAGGTTGCCCCATCCCTGCAAGTGTTAAAGGTCAGATTGGATGGAGCTCTGAGCCTGATGGAACCTGATGTGGCAAGTCACATTCCTGCCTTTGGCAGGGGAGTTGGAACTGGATGGTCTTTAAGCTCCTTCAATGCAAACCATTCTATAATTCTGTGACTTTCAGTACTTTGAAAAGGCTGCTTGAAGCCTAGCTTAAGATATTTCAGCCTCAGGGAGAGATAGTTTGAGGCATGTAGCTTCCCCCATGTTTCTTATTGATTTTGTTAGTATGGTGGCCTTTCTGAATCCCACTCTGATTTGCTTTCTATTAGACAAGACTCTTAAGTGTGGTTCTTAGGCTTTCGTATTGGATGAGGTTGTGAGGCATCTAGTGTTGAGGTGCCTAAGGACCGTCACCCTTAACACTGTGTGATTTGTTAGATTTGCTAGAGCTGGAGAAATAAATACTTATGTCACAGAATTTTGAAGATATATTCATTAAAATTGTCAGCTGTTTGGGCGTGTGGAAATAGCTAAACATGCACAATCAATTAAGTCAGTGGTAAGCAGTTAATTAAATGGATCCTTACTTTAGAGATCTGGACCTTTGTTTGATGAAAACACAGAAATTATAGAGGCTCTAAAATGAGATTCTCATAAAATAGTTCAATCCAAAAGAGGAAAATATGTGCTAAACGTATAACTGATACCTTTACTTTGTAGTTCTACTACCAAACTTTAAAGGGGAGGACACTCCATCACTCTTAGAAGTAGATATGTTCCACATTTTGGTAAGCTGGTTCATTTTATTCTTCATATTAATACTTTATTTTGAGCATAAATTTTTGTGTACTGTACTCTGTAAATAATATCCATTCACTTGCATGAGTCAAATTATTATACATGAGCAACAATCAAATTATTTCATGACTGCTATGTAAGTTTACTTTTAGTTCTGCTAACTTTCAAGTCTTTGCTGTCTTATTCTTATTAAATTTAATTCTTGGATTCTTGCATTCTACTACTTTTGTTGTTATTAAGCATAAAGAAATAAACTTAAGAAATCCACTCAGTTTCTTTCCTTCACTTTCCCTTCGTCTTGATCAGTATCTCATACCTTCTGATTCCTTCACATTGTCTCTCACTACCTTCTGTATTTTTCTTAGTCACTTCTTTCTGTTCTTAATACAAATCTGTATTATAGATTTTTCTGCTGTTAAAAAAACCCCAAGCAAGCAGAAAATGACCAACAAAACCAAACTCACCAAATAAGATATTTTGCCGCAGCTGCTCTTCTGTTTAATGCTTGGTCTCACTTCCCACTTTTTTCAGTGTGCTTTGTCTTGTGTCAAAGACCAGAAATTAGGCTTTTTGTGAACTGGGCATGCACTCTAAAGTGGCAATTACCATGCAACTCTGTCTGAGTTTCCTACATGCCCTAGTGCACCCATGGTTAATACTTTCCAGTGAGTTTTTGCTAGGCTTTGTATTAAAACTAGCAAGACAGATTAACATACTAAGACTCCAGAAATAAAATACAAATGTATAGTGAGAGTATAATTGCTACCCTTGTATCTATTACCAAAGTTTTGACACTTTAATGTTTGCCTATTCCTTTTCACTGTAGGTGGGAGCTGTGTTATCCTTTCCATCTTTATACTGGGAAGATGCTGTAGACTTGCAACCTTCATCAGTTAGTTCTGCCTATAACCACCTCTACCTCTTCCATCTGACAACACTGGCACACATAATGCAAATCGTCATCTCTTTAGCAACAGGTAGATACATATTTCTGCTGCATTTTTCTGGCATTTTTGCACAGTTTCTTAAAAATAATGGATTGTTACCATTAGTATATTCTAGGTATAAATGTCCTCATAGTAAATGACACTTAGGCCTAGGTAGTAATAACTGTTTTCTTATAAAAATTAAATAGCACTACATCAAGTTCAGAGCATTTTATTATATCACTTCTGTGTGTTTAGGCTAAGAAAACAAAGTACTTACTGATATACTAGTACTTGCTCCAGCCAGTCATTTTGGATGGGTAACTTTCCCTTCTTCACTCTTTGTAGGAGAATCAAAGTTCTGCCAGCACCACTGGGCTGCACAGTGATAATCAATACAGATTTGGAAAATAAATCTTTGCCCTACAACTTAGTAAACACTGAGATCCGAAATACAGAATCCTGTAAATGGATAGGAGAAAATTTGATTTTTCTCTCTATTTCTTAACATTGTTAAAATTTATCAGTATCTTACAGACTTTCTAGCTAGTACTTTGTTTTTTGGTCAGGATGATAGGAATTTAATAAAATCTAGGTATTTTAAAAACTTGCTGTAGCTTAAGCTGTGTAGGACAACTTTAAAAGTTCAAGGGAAGGAAGAAGTTCTTTACGTGAGGATAAGTGGTGAAGGAGTAATCCTGATTCTTCCTTACAGATTCAGTCTTAGGAGAACAGAAATAAAGAATCAGAAGACAGAAAACAGCAAATAGAAAAAAAAAAAGCAAATTAAAGCAGGATTAATTCTGTAATGCAGTTGAATAATAAAAAAAAGTGGTTTTAGTATTTGTAAAAGAGAAATGTGTCAGGATGGAGTGCATTTACAGTGGATTCATCTTTTTGTATGCAGAATCCCCTGCTGCTCACTCATCTGACAGCAGTGAGGAGGCACAGTCTGCACAGTCTTTCTGTAGAGAGGTTTACCAGTACACTAGTGGGTAAGTAGCAGCTCAATTGTAGCATTACATTTTCCTGGAAAGACAGCAATTCATAGGATTGACCAGGACAGCACAGAAGACAGGAAAAAAACTGCTCTTTTTGAATGGGGTGTTAGACAGTGCCTTGTGTTTTCTTCCCATGCTCTTAACTAAATGCTTTAGTTAAAGTGGCTACTGTTTGTACGGCAGAGTAAATCATTAGCCTGAGGATGAAAAAATACCTGTATCCATTGTGGAGAGAAGTAAGTGTAACTGCAATATTTATTTTTTCTTTGCTTTGATTATTTTGGTTTAGATGTTTTGTGTTATAAATGGAATCCAGAAAGAAAGAAATTACCCTACTACAAAAGGGAGATAAGTGTAAAGCTGAACATTGTTGCTTATTTAAGCATTAGTGCCCATTTTCCAGACTTTTCTGACAGGTACAGCTGTCTAATTTGAAGACTTAATAGAAGTGTGGTTCATAAACTCAGTCTCATTCCTCAGACAAAGGGGAAGTTGGAAGTTAAGTGCTGGTGGCTTTGTTTCACAGAATTTGGGGTACATGAGGGTTGCTTCTACACAGCTACCATTCTACGAATGCTAGCCGAAACGTGATAGTGCTAGAATGATTTACACTATACTACTGTAGCTATTTCTCATTTGTGTTTTACAGTTGCTTTAGTCAGGATATTCCAGGCTGGCTTGTGTGGGATTGTGTTAAAAAAGGCATCATGCCTTACCTTCGTTGTGCTGCTTTATTTTTCCATTATTTGCTGGGAGTTTCTCCACCCGAGGAACTACTGCAAGGTAAATATGAGAAAACAAATGTATGCCCTTCTTTGTCTTGAAAGAATTAAAAAATGTTCACAACAACTAAACAATAGTCAGTACATGAAAGTAAGACTTGGAAAGTAAAGGAATTACTAATTTGTAAAGGAAGGGACAGGCGTGTGAAGCCAAGTTGTCTTGGCCGCCTTTGCATATAAGAGCATTGCTTCTGAGTGTATGCAAATATGTGAATTATCAGTGATGTATTGATAGAACGTACTCGTTGATTAAGATTCAGCAGTTTAAGGATAATTTCAGGAATTTAGGTTACATCACCTGAGAAATTGCCTGAAATATATTTTAAAAACCCAGTGTTTATGTGTAGTGCTAATGTTGGTAAATGCTAAAGATACAGGGATTGAGCAAAGCAAAGCCAAATAGATACAAAGCACATTATAAAACTTAAGCCTCTTACTTGGAGGATCCTAATGCATTACTGATACTAACCCCAGAAGTAAATATTTAATCATATCTCAAAATGCAGTGAAACACAGAATCATATTTGGAAAGAAGGACAACAATTTTTATGAATAACTGAGACAAAATATAACATGTATAACAACAAAAATACAAAATTGATTTATATAAACTGTGAACGAAGTTTGAATTCTGTTAGGATATACAAGTCAAAATCTCTGCACGTTGGAATATGCTGTTATCCTTAGCAGGAGTCTGGATCATTGGTTCTGTAGGGAGGAGTCTATCTGGTGAACCAACAACATAATTTTCTGTAGCAGAGACAATAAATGTTCATCCAGCAAACTATAAAATTAGCCCAATTTTGTGTAATGTTAGCATTGGCTTGATTACAGCAAAACTCAGTATGATTGAGGACTATCGTAAGGATAGTGAAAAACTAAAATGTGAGTACAGAAATCTACTGCACTTGTGTTATGTTATGCAGTAATTTAAGCAAGGAATTCTGTTATTGCAGTAACTTATGCATTAAAAAAATTTTAATAATATATATCAAACTTGTTTAAACAGGTCCTCAGCTAATCCAAATTATTATAGCTCTGATTAAGTTGGCAGAATAATATCCAATTGTACTATGTAGGATCTATGCTGAAGCTGTAGGATACAGACTATTCAATGAAAAAGGGATCGGGAGGTTTCTAATTTGAGTGAATTATTCAGCATTGCTGAAACACATAAACAGTTGTTCGTGTTTTCTTTTGCAGTTTCTGAAGAAGGGCAATTCAAGGCACTTTGTAGTTACCTCTCTCTACCTACAAATTTGTTCCTGCTCTTCCATGAATACCGGGACACAGTAAATCCTCTGCTTCAAAGGTATTAACTGGGACTGAACAGGCTGTGTTTTTCTGTTGTGGTGGCCCTGTGGGAATTATAGATCAAAATTGATAATAAATGACTGAGCTCAAATTGCTGCTGAAATTCTAAATATTTTGCACAGCTACACTGAATCTCTTAAAGAGCTTAAAAAACATAAACCACTCCCTATTTTATGATAATTCCAAAATTAAATAATTATAGTTTAAGGGACTAGTGCTTGCAGACCTGTATGAAACCATACAGACAGAAGTTATTTTAAACCGTTACTTGTTTGACATGCCACTCAGTGTTCATTTGCTCATTTTCAATCTGTCTACAGCAAAAGTGCTGATTACACAAGCTATAAAATGAAAATGTAGAAAATCACATAGCTGGCAGAGTGAGGCTTTGTATTATTTCTTCACAGCATAAGCAAAATAGACTAGTGGATGTTGAAATTGGCTTAATGGTTAAAAGGTAAAGTTTGAGCATTACATACATTGCCATCTGCAGTCATGGAATCAGAGAATGTTAGAGAGTTGGGAGGGATCTTAAAGATCATCTGGGTCCAACCTTCCTGCCATGGCCAGGGACACCTTCTGCTAAACCAGGCTGCTCCAAGCCTTATTGAACCTGGCTTTAAACACTTCCAGGGTTGGAGTATCCACAACTTCTCAGGGCAACCTGTTCCAGTATCTTGCCTTCCTCAAAGGAAAGAATTTTTTCCTAGTTTCTAGCCTAAATTTCTCCTCTTTCAGTTTTTGAAAGTAGCAGTAAATAAAACATTCTTTCTTTAGCAGTAAAGAAACGATTGGTTAAATTCTGCTTTCAAAACCTCAAATTAAATTGCCACACCATCTTTCATCTGCAATTAAGAATCATCCAGCTATATTGTGCTGGAGAATTTCTCTGTGTATTTCACATGACCATTTGAGCGCCTGGTGGCAGTAATGATTATTCCTGGTTCTTGGCAGAATTCTCTGACTCATGTTAGCTTTTACTGCATTGTTGTTCACTTGGGTTTTTTAACCTCTGATTGTTTTAACCTTTGTTGTCTAGATCTCTTCAATTTAGGGACATTTTGAGCTTTGACATTTTGATTTCCAACAGTCCATATAGCTGACCTAAACAATTCCCTACATACAGTTTTATGATCAATTCCATTTGTAGTATATATTATTGCTTATAAAGTAATAGATTAATTTTTACAAGTAAACTATTAAATAAGTTTGTCTTACGTGTTCTTACATATTTGCCTAAAGATGTAGAAGTGTGTCTAAGACAACACAGAAATAGTGCTTGTGAACTATTGTGAAAAATCACTAGAAGCAGGATTATCAAATAGTTACAATGCTACAGAAAGAGGTTTCAAGTAGGAGGCTGCATATTTAACATAATAGTAACAGTTGCCAAATCATCATGCAGGTTCCCATATGTTTTTTCATAGAATCTTACTTCAGAAGACTAAATTTGATGATTGTTGAGAAATGTGTTAAATGAAGCGTACTAGATTGACCATCTGCTGCAGTTCTTTCTCCCTTCTCCTTTTTTTTTGTAGAAATGACTTAAAAGACATCTTAAACATACAAGTTCCTCTATTCAGAAACTGGCCAATACTTGCCATTGTTTTAATAGACACGTTTGGCCATTCTAAGCAAGCACACATCATACAATAAATGACTAAAATAACCATTAAGTGATGATTATTTAATAAAAACAAATGTTCTTCTGTTAGAATGTACAATATTTATTTATGCTGTACCTTTTAGTAATGTATTAGCATGTATTTCAATGTATTACATGTATTAGCATGTATTTCAAAAGGTGCTGTGCTTTGTAGCCCACTCTGAGAAACTGAGTATGTCTGGACTGCTTGCATTTTTTAACTCTGTGTAAATCTTGTGGTTCATGTACATGATGATAATTTTAAGTGTTTTTTTCACATAGGTTTTGCCTCCTGTACGCAAACTTAAAACAGTCTCTTGAAGAAAACTATAAAAAAACACCCCTGTTTTTCCTTGCAAAGTTTTAGGTAGAACTATCAATGCTTTTATCAGTGTTTTGTGTTTGCTTATCACTTCCTAATTTTGTTTAATGAACCTAAGTGTATATTTGTATCAAATGCTGTCATCTACATATGTCTGTTTGAAATAGGTGGTGTGCTGATCCAGTGGTGTTAAGTTGTTTGAAAGGGAAAAGCATTGCAGTAAGGTAAGTTTATTGTTGTTGTTTTTGTCTGTTTTTGACTTAAAATACTTAAAAGAATGAAGTGCTTGTGGGCAAGTTAGAGACTTTGTGTTTTATTCCTTCTGCTCTACTACGAGAATTACATTTTTTAAATATCGTTTACTGTTCCTCTTACAGTGACTCTATTGAGATTGTACAACATTATTAGACAAGTAGTCTGTGCTGCTCTAGGAAAGAACAAAAGCCAACTGAAATATGAAATGTCTTCATGCGTGTAGGTTCTATGTGAAATTTATGTTCAACACTTTTGATAGAATATAGAAATATTGAAGCTCCCATGTGGAGCATCTCACTTGGGATTCCAGGACTGAAGAATTGCTCTAGAATTGTGGACTTTTGCAGAAATTAGCAAAAGCTTAGCAGGGATTTGTGGTAATTTATTCCATGGTTTACTTTGAACTTTATTATTCTCATAATAGTTCTATTCCACTTATCCAGATATCCTAGGAAAAGAAATCATTTAATAGAGCTTCCTGAAGACTACAGTTGCCTTCTGAACCAAGCCTCTCAGTTTAGGTAAGATGTGGCATATTGAGTTGTCTTCTTAGGTGTTTTGTCACTTCTAGTGAATTTTATGTTCTTGCAATTATTGTAACTGGTGTTGAAAGAATACAGAAATTATTTTGAAGTGAAAGCATTGTTGTGGTTGTACTGGCCAATACTAGCACCTGTTTATTTAAAGTGTGAAACACAACAGCTTGCTAAATGAAGTCACTTGTGATTGATAAGACAGCATATAAAATTTTTATAGCTTAGTTTGCTGGTCATTTTTCTCCTATGCAATGTGCATTTAGTTTGGCCATAAGCCTAAAAATTATTTTTGCACTGGACACAACAAGCCCAAATGATGGCACTGTTTTATGCCAAGAAGAGTGAATCATAGGATAATTGAGGTCAGAAGGGACTTCTGTTGATCATCTAGTTCAGCCTGCTACTCAAAGCAGATATCTTGCAGATAAATCATTTCAAGCAGTGTGAAAGTACAACATAAGGGGCAGATAGGTGAAATGATTGTGACATAATATTCGATTTTTGTTTGATTGTGATTCAGGGTTTTTAATTGGTTGGATAGGTCTTTTTGGGGTTTTCTTGAGGAACATTAACCTTAGTGAACATTAACCTTGGTTAACATTTCTTTTAAAGTTTTAATTTCTACTGTGACACACTGGTTAAACTTCTTTTAGATGCCCACGATCTTCTGATGATGAGCAAAAGCACCCAGTATTGTGTTTATTCTGTGGGGCAATGTTGTGTTCCCAGAATACTTGCTGTCAGGAACTGGTGAATGGGGAGGAGCTGGGAGCCTGTACTTCTCATGCTCTTCAATGTGGAGCTGGAGTCTGCATGTTTCTTAAGTAAGTAGCCAGAATTCAATGTGTTAAAGAATAAAGGGGAATATTAGAAGGACAGAATTCACAACATTGTCAAAGCATTTGATTCTTTTTGTTTGAGATAAAAAAACATGACTTTGATGTAAATCATAGCTCACCAAAAAGGGAAGAGCCTGCTTGGAGTTGTATTTTAAATGTAGCTATTCTTTGCTTTTAGAATCAGGGAATGCAAAGTTGTCCTTATTGAAGGTAAAACCAGGGGCTGCTTATATCCTGCACCCTACTTGGATGAATATGGAGAAACAGATCCAGGTCTGAAGTAAGTGAATGCTTGACTTCCTAACTTTCCATTTTTATATCTTTTTCTTTCTTACACTCATTGGACAGCCCATTCTTCTGGCTGGTGTGTACAGCACTGTATGTAATGTGTCTCTTAGCCTGGGGAATGATGGCAGGCAGTTTCCAGTCAGGAGTGGATAGTTTATAATGAGAAAATACACTTTTTTGGAAACGTGTGAGAACTGCCATTGCTGAAATGTCATCCTAGAAATGGCAGTCATTGCTTGTCACAAATTGAGATATTTTTACATTTCAAATTGACTAGTTGGAATTTAATTAGTATTTAATTAGTCTAGTGTTAATGTTAACCTACTGATTGGACAATTTATCAGTTGCTATTCTGATATGCTAACTGGTTGTTCTCTTTTCCTCTCTGAAGAAGAGGCAATCCCCTGCACTTGTGTCAGGAGCGGTACCGGAAGCTCCATCTGCTGTGGCAGCAGCACTGCATCATAGAGGAGATTGCCAGAAGCCAAGAAACAAATCAGATCTTCTTCGGATTCAACTGGCAATTGCTCTGAGTCTTCTGATTTTAGTGAAAACTGTGGCAGTGTTTTGGAAAAGGAAAGGAGGGTGGCAGTAAAAAATCTACTCAAGTGGTTTCTGTAGTTCAGACAATTAATTGATGGATTCTCTAGGGTGGACATATCACTGATGCATTGAAACAGAAGCTCATATCATATATTTTCCTCTTTTTTTCAAGAAAAATCACATTCTGTAATTATTACTGAACCAGAAATATTTCCATTTTTTTCAGAAGTTTGCATTGTTTCTCATGTGTTCATGAGGACAGTTCCCAAATGCTATGTTTCAGAGCACATAACACATTTGTCTCTTCCATGCCGTGAGAACGTATCTAAATGGTGTTGCCAAGGAAAAGCCTCCTTTACTTTCTCCCTGGATTCTTTTCCCAAGCTTAGTGAAGCTTTAAATAGATCGAGATAATATTGAAGTGGAAGTGGTACCAGGTCTTTCGTCACCTGCAGCAACAGGTACAATAAAGAATAAGTTTTACAGAAAAAGCTTGCATTCAGATATACCTTGGGATTTAATGAAGAGTTTTCATTGCTGAATTCTTTAAATGAGAAGCGTGGGATAGAAAGTGCATGGGGGTATTACCATCTTGCTTGTTGCATCAGAAAATTAAGTCTGTGCTTTTTGCATTGCCAGAACTGCACTTTATCTAATTAATTTATCCTCCATTAATGTATATTGTAAGAGTTCCGGGGCTTCACCATTTGCCTAGGTTGTGGTTAGTTTTACTTCCTTTACAGTTTGTCTTCTGAGACCTTCCCTGAAAATCAAAAGTGAAAATACGGAAGGTAGGTAGTTGTAGTGTTGCTCTGTAAGCTGTAGAAGAGCCAGAGACCTCAGTAAAGTAAACAGCCTTCAAACCTATGACTGGACTAAAATCAAGGCCCAAAAGCGGCAAGTTTTATAACCAGAAATAAGTTTGCCCATATCTGAGGGATTTTCCACTCATCCTCCGCCACTATTGTTTGAAGCATGTTTTAGAGTCTGCATAAATGGTGTGTTTTAGGAGGCATGTTCAGTGGTTCAATGCCAGGTAGAGCAGAAGAGGGAAGAAAAGGTGGCTAAGTCTGTCTCTTTGCCCTTCAGTAGTTAATAGCACATTGTGATTGAACTCTCTCTCAATGATATGTGATTGTGTTTCAGTTCTAAGTGTCTGTTGTTCTGTTTTCTGAATTTCAGCCATAATATACATGAGAGATTTAGTAATGTGGAGGGTAAAATCTTTTTCCCAGGAGATGCGATTTCCGTGTGAAAGTTTGAAGTTGTCACTACCCTCAATTTCCCTGCCCCTTTGCTATCTGAATTCTTTTGTGACACTTTAATAAGGCTTTCAAGGGGAGCTTTTCAAAGTAATGTCTGAGTGTGGTTTTGTATGACTTTTTTTGTTTTGTTTTCTTATCTCACAATTACATGAGAGATAGTAGAATCACAATGATTTTGATTTAAATACCATTCTTCTGGGGTTATTTTTAAAAATGTTTTTGAGTATGTATGTATGAGTGCATTGAGCAGCGCCATAACTAATCTAAAAATGGAATACCAATGATCTCAAACATTATTGTGACTTCAAATACTTTTTAAGAACTTTTGCTGTAATCCTTCCCCAGTGATATAAAAAGTTGGCTTTGGTATATTTCCCAGGTATTCTGTTTCTTGAAATGAAGACCATTCTCTTTATTTTGATTCTGTTAGATTTTAAACCTAAATATTAAACTCTTTAAAGACAAACATTAATTCTGTTAGGCTTCTCTAAAAAATGTTAAAATGCATACTGAGTTTAGAACAATTGTCATGAAAACTTTTGTGCACTGGTGATTTTTATGTCATCAAAACATGGCTTGCAACAAAAATACTGAATTAAATACTGACTGGCAAATGCCTCATTGATACCAAACTTGTATTCTCTAATTGTTTCCCTCTGATATTTACATATTCAGTTATCAAAAATTACATATTTCAGTTATCTTGCACTTCACTGATACAAAATTTCCATTATCCAAAATGCAGTGAGATCACTTAATTATTTTGTTTTGTGTCTGAACTGTAGTAACAAGGACAGGAGCTGGTAAGAGCAAGTGAGCTCCTTTAAAGCTCTGGAAATTTCTTTGTAGCTAAAGAAATGGGAGAGGAAAGTTGCATCTTTCTTTACGTTTGCACATACTAATTTAGCAAATGGGCTCCCATATCATTCACTGACTAGTGTGGTCATCTTTCATTTCATAAATTACTATGCAGTTTTGTTCACTGTGAGTATAATCTGTATTTAGTGACTGCAAGATGCTTATGCCACTTATTTCTGTTCCATCCAAGCTGACAGAAGTTATTTGATAATGCACATACTGGTATCTTAAATTGCAAAAATGTAAATTTGAAACTTGTATAATGTTCTTGTGCTTTTGAAATAAAATATCTTGTATATGTATATTTAAAAAAAAAGGAAATAAAATAACTTCTTGTAGATTATTCAGTTTTTATTTGAAGGCACTTTGGCACCTCACAGATCATTTTATAAGAGTATTATAGTGGTGTCTGTCAGTATGGGAAAGGAGAAGAGCTGGTAAATGGTTGGTAAACTCTCAGTTATCTGTGTAGGTGGTATCATGGTCATACCATAAGGAATGATAGCATGCTTTGCTTTTTCTTCTGTAAAGATACACTCCACTTGAAACATCCTAGTATTTTACCGATCCAAATTCCTGCAGTGTCTACCTAAATTTCCAAAGGAAATCTTAAGTACAGAATTTAAATTTACATGCCCTGAAACTGATCTAGTAGAGTGTTTGTGGTTTTGTATCTTCTCAAAGAACTGGCTGGACTGTTTGGCAGATACTTAACCTCTAGAAAGGGAAACTTTGTGGTGTTGGTCTGATGTGCTGTGTGATGCATACTTTCAAAAAAGTGGTTTATTGTAGACCTAAGCAAACAGTCAAGACATCTTTTATGTAGATATGGCCAGTACTTCTTGCTCTTCTTTATGTCACAGGCTGCTGGTTGTCGTCATGTCCTCACTGCTTTGTTGAAGCTTTGGGCACCATTTGGGTGTTAATGATGTTGCTCTTTATGCTTATTCTTAGTAAATTGCTTTTAAGAACTAACTCCTAGGAATGTGAAAGGTAGAGGTAGATAGATTTAAGTCAACTAGCAAAAATGTTCTGAAGAAAATTAGAAGAAGAATCCTGTTAAATAAGGGAAAAAAGAAAAGCCATGGCACTGTTTCTTGTGTAATAAAAATCTCAATGTACAAAGTTACATAGAGGAGTATTTTTGATTTCATATGCTTTGCATTATGGTTGAAATCCACTTTATTTTCAAGACAATGACCTTGAATAATCTCCAATGTAAACTAGTCAGGTTCATAATGCAACATCTAAGTTGTTACTTCGATTCTTCTAACCTATTACTTGACAGGGTGTTCAAAGATATTTTATCAAAATTAGAAGTTGTTTCATTTCTGTGGTGCAGTCTTTGTTTTTATCAGTATTTTGCAGGTAGACTAAATTGGAATGTTGATACAGGAAAAAATGGCTAATAATGAAAATCCACTCCTTACATGTGTCTCAAATCTAGTTATTTCTAATCCTAGCTACTTTTCTCTGAAGTTGCATTCAGTACAGTTGAAATCATACATGAAAGTCAAGTTATGTAAAGGAAATTTGCATTGAAGGAGAGCAAGCTGAAATTCCAAGAAGTGATATATACATGATTTTGTGTAATGGCAAGTAAGAGACCAGGTACAGAGTTAAACACAAGACATAAAAATGGGACCTGACTTTTCTTATTGCTCTCTGACTGTTGTTCATTAGATCCGTGTCAAAAAAGGAGTATAGTTTGTGCTGTATAAATACAGGTTGTCAAACAAGTTACAGTCCATCAGACTTAATTTTAGGAGGTTTCCAGGCTTCATGCTTGAGTGAATGAGCTGCAGCAAAATGTGAAGCACTAAGTGGGGGCTATGGATTTCATGATGATTTGAAATCCTTGCTGTATTTGTGAAGATGTGTGGTTAGTCTTTCAGCAGACTGCAGATCCTTACATTTCCTTCTTAATTGTGCCTGAAATGTAGTATTGGCCTCTTAGGGTGCAAGTATTGAGATGCTCATCACAAGGTGCCAGAGTTCCTGATTGAGCTATGTTCATTTTAACAAAATCCTAAGTGTGCTGCATGTTTATATTTCTTACTGGTTTTTTTTCTGTGATCAACATAAAGCAAGTGTTTTCAGTGGCAATCAGAAAGCTTTAAAGGAAGAGCATTGGACATGCAGTTTCTAAAGAAACTCACATAGTGCCTTTACCAGAAACTTAACATTACAATGTTTCTTTTAGTTTTTAAATTAAGAAATTGATAAAGAAGATTATTTTATGCATAGATGAGTTCCTTACTCTGGAATTTGTCATATTGTAAATTTTGGCTGGACTAGGTATTAATAACAAATAGGATAAGAAGTGTCCCCCAAATCGTATTTATTTCTGTATCTGAGCAGATGCCCTGGCTTAAAGGCTTGGCTCACTAATGCCATCTCTGTCTTTATAAATTACAGAGAATTAAAGATGAGAGTCTGTACTGCCACCTAAGTTTGTTTCCTTGATCCAGTGCCTCTGGTGTTAAATACTGCAGAAAACCCAAACTATTGTGACAGGTGGTGTAATGGAAGCTGGATATGTAGGGTGTAGCACTGCCATATTCTGAGGAAATCAGTAAATACAAAGCAAAGAAGAAAGTATTTATTAACAAAAGCAAATTTTATCCTGATACTGCGAAATGAGCGATTTTCTTTTTGTAATGCATTTGTATCGGTGGAGACTCTGAATGCCTAGAAAGGATAGAAATTAATAGTCTAGTAACTAAGTAATTACTATTAATAGGTCAGACTAGGACTGTTCCCTGTTAGATGTATGCTGAAATAAAGTTAGTTTCAAAACAAATCACATTCCACTGCTGCAGTTTAGGGCAGTTAGCTGAGAGACAAAGATTAATGTGCTAAATGCTAATTAGTCTTATGGTAAAATGTGGTTTTGTCATATGCAAGTAAATGAGCTTCTCTGGCCTCTGTGGGGGCCAGAGAAAATTGTGTATCTGGATACAGCTGGATACTTACACCTCTGCTCTTTGTTGTAAAGTGTTACAGCAACTGCTGGATGACATTTCTTTGTCTTGACAGAGATGCTCAGGCTGGATGATCAGTTCATTCTTCCTTCCAAATCTGGTTTTTCAGAGCAGATTCTTGACAAATCCATTAACTAGAAAGCTATCAAAAGAGTAAGCTCACAGTTCTTAAAATTCTGCAAGCTTAAGTTATTGAGGTATAGGACTGTTTTACCAAAAGTAGAATAAAATGGTGTTGAGTAAGTGACTGCTATTGACTGACACAGGTGACACTTGGCATACTCATCTGAAAGAAAATATACTTCATTTAAAGAAAAAAAGTATGCAAAATCTGATTGGTTTGCAATGCATGACTGTCTTTCTTCTTGATCTCTCAAGGAACTACAACTTTTTGTATTCTCTTTCAGCCTGTATCAGCTAATTATAGAGCTGCTGGTAAGTACTTCTGGTCCTCTGAAATGGCTGAAGGAATTACACAGCAGTTAAGTTTTAATCCCCCACTGGGCAAAATGATTGCAATGAAGACAAGAAATAGGCATACAGGTAAGTGCAGTGCAAAGAGAAGAATTAACAATTCTTTTTATAAATCTAGTTATTTGAAGGGGTTTTAACATACTTAAGGGTAGGCCCAACATGTAGGCAGTCAAGTTGAAATTACAGTCATGCGCATAGCCTGCATGAATTACATTACGGATTATTACATTGCACAATTTATTCACAATATATCCTTGTAGTATAATTTTTGCTTTTTCTAGTGTTAAGGAATGCAAAAATATGTAAAGAAATTTTTACTGTTACTCTGCACAGTTTCAAAAGCTGGAATGATTCTATTTCAACTATTTCAGTGATAAAGCTTCTTGATTATCTGCAAAGAATGCACTCACAGCAGTAACAAGTAAAATACTTTATTTGATCTTTCCACCTGTTTTGTACTGGTACTTTTTTTCTGCTGACTGTTAATGAGCAGTTACAGTCATAGGGCATGCTGTAACTACAGGTGTTTTGGGCATTGAAGGCTTTCACTCCATGCATTGACAAAGCTCCTGAGCATTGTACCGGGCTGTAATGTGGGAGCTGTCAGTCCATCTGCCTTCACTGATTTCAGGTAATCCCTTGCCTTCCCACCCCTGGATCAGTGTGATAAGTACTTTTGAAATGAGGAGCTTTGAAGTTTCTAGGATCATGAGTGTTTTGTTCATAGGAAGTATCTACTTGTTTTTAAACTTGTTCTAGCACATGCTACTTGGAAGTTTATCCCTGCACAAGCTGGCAGTTAGTTTTCTTGAGCAGAGAGCTCCTTTCAGCTGTACCCTTTGACTTTCAGGGAAGTGGGGCAATTGACTTTCTCTAAACTATTGGAGGGGGAAAATGAAAAGATACTTCAGACATTTTGGGAAAAATAAGTGTAATACTTTTGTGATAGCTTTTATTGCCTTCACCTGAATTTCACATACCTGGTGGATTCTTGTAGGCTTTATTATACATATATTTTTGTTAAAATTTCTCCTTTACTAAGTTGCACCAACAGAATCTTCATTTCAGTTTTTGTCTTTTTTTGTAAAGAATCTTTAAATCCAGTGTAATAATTTCTCGTGGGATTTCCCCGCTCCTGGGATTTTTATAGGTGTAATGACAAACTTCTTTGGTACCTGTTCAACTAATCTGTATGTTAGTACATGTAGACCCATCCTGTCTGAAATATTTGCTTGTGCATAATGATTATTCTGGTGCATTCAGACCATGATAGAAGTCTAAGTAAAGGAGAGAAAGTGGGGGAAATTCCAGAAGTTTCATGTAGTGTTGAGAATTAGGGATTTCACAAGTAAAAACACATCCATCCAAAGAAGTATCAGCATTTTGGGAGATGTCACCAGTCTGTGGTTTGTTCAATTGTTTTACTAGTTTTTCTACCCTTTTTTTTCCCCCCACCAGATAAAATCTGGTGACTGTAGGACTGTAATAGAGCAAAGTTACACTAGTCATGTCATTTCTTGGAAGATTTGCCTACCTAGCTGCAGGGATGGATTTTGTCGTAGTATTAGTTTTGTCACAGTCTGTGTTTTGAACATTAATGTTAGGGTCATTCATGCTTGACACAGTGGAGATCTGGTTGGCTTTGCCAAGGTTCTTAATGATGCTGATGTTGTATTTGGCAGTTTCCACAAAACTGTTTTCTAGTAACCAGCCATCTGATTCACCCTCCAGATCTCCTAGTAGAAGAACATTCTTCATGGCTGTTTGTAGGTACCGGACACCAATCAGTACAGAGAGCTATAAGAAACAGTTAATGGTTAAACAGTTGAAATTGCAGCCTCCGTCCTATCACTCAGTCAGTTTTCTGACTTGTGTATTTACAGGCCTTGTGACTGAGTAAAGCAGACAGACTCTTTATCCTAGCAATATATCTAACCACTTTTCCAATTAATTACATTTTTAAAGAAAGATAGCAGAGAGAGATGGATTGATTCTTCATTCTTCAGGTAAAAATGCCCCTTGCATGTTATTAGTACATAAATACCTAGAATTACTAGTGAACCTTCTAGCTTCAGAGACTGCAACTAATCTATGTAGAATGGATGATCAATTAATGGAACCACCAGTCAGTGGGAAAGAAAAAAATCGTAGTATGTTAATTTCAGTGGATTTTTTTTTTCACTGGCATTGATTTAATCAATATTACTTCCAGGGACATTTAATCGTTCCTGTTTAAGCCATATGTGTCCTCTACATGCCAAGGCATGAAAATTAAGAAGGATGGCCTATAGCAGAGGCTCAAGTCTAAGTTTAGGAAAAAACCTCACTTTCATAGTTCTATTGGAATCCAGATCAGCTTGTCAATATTTAAAGGAGCACCAAGAGCTGGCTCACAGCTTTTCACACGCTTCAGAGGCCTGTTATTTCTGGCACCATGACCCTGCCTAGCATTGCATGAGGGCTGTTGTGAAGTACTGTAATTACAGTGCTAATATTTATGCAATAGAACAATAGTCAGAAAATGAAAACATACTAAAAAGGGAAGAAAACTGTATTGGAGCCTGTGCCATTGGGAGGTCCTTTACTTGCAGATGACAACATCCAGAGAACTCTTCTTCACAGATGTCAGCAGGAACTGCAGCTTTGCAGGCATGTAGCTTGCCTGTGATGTGCTTATTTTGATTGCATAACCAGCAACACAATCTACTTTTAGAAGGATAATATGCCACGATTGCAAGTACTATCTATGTGGTGAAACCATGTAATAAAAAGGAGGCTTTGAGATATTAATAAATTCTCAATTTTAATTATAAACAAAATTAATGCGTTGAGCCAAAGACCTACTCATATTTTATATATTTGTTAAAACTGACTTAAAAGAACTCAGACCTTCTCACCAAATTTCCTTGCAGTTGTGTCACTGCATGTATCATCCTGTATCTGATCCCATAAATGCATCAGGGAAGGGAATATGCTATATTCTGTTGAAAAAGCTCTATAAATATACAGAATTATATATGGTTTCTGATAGTTCTCATCCTCAACAAGATTTCCTTCTGCTCTGTGGACTTTGGGAAAGTTGTCTTTACTAAGGGAAATCCTTTTACTAAAGGAAAACATTCCTAAAGAGCTTGTGGACTTTATACTGGATGCTGAGGCACTTCTCATGTGTTACACTGCCATCATTTCCCATCCTAGAGAGATGGAAGATTGATTGATGTGATGGAGACTATTTTTGTGACACTTACCTCGAACAACCAAATAAGCAATGCTGCAACGCCAATGGATCTCATGATACCAGTGTAGTAATCCAGCAGGGCCTCTCTGCACCCCTTCATCCAGATATTGAGCTCCTCTGTCAGGAAATCGTAGTTGTAGTGAGCACTGTTGTTTGTCAGCTGGTACTGGATGCAGGGCCGTGGGGAGCTGGGGTTGCAGCAGCTGAAGGGGACTCCATCCACCAAGAACTTCCCATCAATGTTGCTCTTCAGACGGCTGCAACAGGACAAAGTTTGGGCATTACAAACCTGGCGTCCGCAGCAGGCAGTGCCTGTGATCTTAGGAAATGAAGCAACATGACTCTGCTGCAATGTAGCCCTCTCCAACATAACAAAAGGAAAATGAGGATATGCTTTCTACTGGAAAGGTTGTTTACTGCAGGAAAACAGAATATTTGATTTGCTGTATTTAGGTGTGATACAGCACAGTACCTCATGTGGTTCTTTGTTCTATGCCACAAGACGTGAGTTCAGTGTTCAGGGAGAGGTTGCCTTTTTAGGTTTCTTTGTGCTGAATGCTAAAGACAATTTTTGAACTTGTTTATCTTGGTGGAATTCTAATGGAAGTTATATCCCCAGAAATCCTGTGTTTCACAACTTCTGGATTGATTTTTCAACACAATCATGCCATGAGAGAGATCCTAATACATTAACAACTTTGTATGCCACAGGAGCCACTGGAAATCATCTGCTGGCTTTTTGGCACTGTGCCCATTGCAAGGGCTGGTCCAGCACATGTTTTGAGACTAATTTCCAAGGGAGTTTCTGCTTCTTGTAACTTTACTTTCTGTAACTTTAAGAAATGTATTTATTGCTAAAAATTATTCCTTTCCCTTCTCTATAAGATCAGGAGGAAAACAAGTGGTGAAAGAGGAAAGATAAAGAGGAATAAGAAAAAAATCATAGGATGGGAAGAGAACAGAGTTTCAAATTAACCAAGATTTTCTGGAAGTTAGATGATTCTTTGGCATCTGTTTTCTTCAGCTAAAGAGATTTTCCAGAAACAGGACAGTATCTAAGATGCTGAGAGAGACACCTTGGGGAAGCAGCCTCTAAACATGTATCTGTTTTCATGCTTAGTGGGAAAGGCTGATTTCCTGAGAAATCAGGGCCTGATTTTTCAAGTCCAGACCCTTTGCCCTTTGTAGGGGGGCCAGAATACATGAAAGACAACTTTCACTTAGTTATCCAGCTTTGACTGTTTTTGCCAATAGTAAATTTTCTAATACTTTCCAAAACTTATTAATTTATTAATATTTGCAAATAATATTTTTCTGTTCCACTACAGCTGATCTAAATGAGAGGGAAGGAAATCATTACAGGAGGCTCATCAGGTAAACAGAAGGAACAGAAACACTGTGGTCTAGTCTTGATCTGGAATTTGGGGCTAAACATAACCTTCAAATGAAACATAAACTGGTAGGAAGCTCAGTTTTTGTGGCAGTGCTGTGATGGCAGAATTGCTTTTACTTTATTGCTGTGAGCCTACTAAATACAACCTCCTTTTTTGTTTCTTCTTTTCTTCCTCCTTTTTTTTTGGGCTGTAGTGTGTGGTTTTTTTAACATAAAATTCTCCCAAAAACATTTTCCTCAAAGATCTTTCCAGGTAAACTAGGAAGTTCATCTG
Organism: Alethe castanea; assembly: GCA_024734035.1. Classification (NCBI taxonomy): domain Eukaryota; kingdom Metazoa; phylum Chordata; class Aves; order Passeriformes; family Muscicapidae; genus Alethe; species Alethe castanea. The sequence continues at coordinate 35,113,112 of JANRGV010000094.1, forward strand.
CCATTTCCTGCTTAGGAGTGGGATAGGCATGAATTTTTCTCCATTTTCAAGTCTAGCTTTTCATTTTGTGGCTGTCATATCCCTGGTGATTGCAACAGAATGGAGTCAATGCAAAAGAGTCCAAATAATGCACTGAAAGTAGACTGAAGTGTGTAAGCCATGTCATGGGCAAAGGCAAAACCAGGCACTGGAAGGGAAAGAAGCCAGAGAGGCACAAACCAGAGAGCTCCAACGTGAAAGGAGAAATCTCACAGAGGAGAAGAAGACTGGCACATTGTGAAAGGGAAGATGTTACCTGGGCTGGCAAAATGTCATCTTTGTTTCAGGGTGTTATATATATTTAATGACCCAAATATAGTATGGCATTTAAGATGGTTGAAATTCAATCTCTTAAACTGGGTCTTAAATTTTTCTTTTTATCCCAAGCATCAATTTAAATACTTTCTTTTTTTCTGGATGTGTTGTAAAGAGAATCCTCTTTCTACTGCCAACTATAGCAGTTTCGAAACTTGGGCAATATCATCCTGCCACTGTCCCGCTCTGCTAGTGGCAAATTTTTAAATTATTTAATTTATATCTTGGTAGTGTTAGAAGGGAAGACCCCAGTGAAAGAGTTGGTGGAACAAGACAATTTACTGCTATTTTCTGTTGCAATTCAAAGTTGTTACAGTATTGTAAAGCAAAACCTTGATTTTAAGCAAAGATTATTTTTACCTGACCAAAGGAATGGTAGGATTGTACTGCTGTGACCTCCCTCATGTTGCTACCATTATAACTGACTGTTTCCATGCCTTGTCGAATTGTGGTGCTGGCAATAGAGCTGTAGAAGAGGGGGGCGGGAAAAGGGCTTTGGAAGAAGGTGAAAAGTTCAGTTTTGCAAAGGTTACATGTGAGTTCACCATATGTCAGATCTTACCTGCTTTGCCTCTTGATCTACAAACTATTAACTGACACAGAGTACAAGTTGAAACCAAGAAAGATTTGATTCTTTCTCCATCCTTTCAGAACATTACCAGCTGGGCTTTTGTTTCTAATGATTTCGTATCAAATATTTTACTACCAGATTTTTGGAAGTCATGGTATAATTTTGTGATACAGCACCAACTTGGATTCTGCCAATCAAGATGAAATTAAGCAATCTGTCTGCAGCAAAAGAATTTCAGAAACTACTTTCCTCATGCACATTTCACTGTCGTCTTCTGCCTAAATGGGGCAAAAGCTAACTGACAGTGTATTGTCAAAACAATGGCAGAGCACAGGTGAGCCTGCAGAAGAAAACACAGATGAATTAAGACTCTTGGTAAAACATGACTGTTTCTGCCTCTCTCACAGAAATAAAAGGCGGTATAGTTTACTTTTGACCTCACAGTAGGCTACTACTTTTAGATTCCTAGGGACCATCATTGTTGTCACGTCACTTTTCAGCATAGATCCAAGACTTAAAACAGTTCTGGGTCAGTCTATTCTGTGTGACACTTTCTAACTTCTCTCTTGAGTACGCATGTATTGCTTTATTTCCACAGACAAGTGTCTTCTGTATGCTGATGCCCTCTTGTTTGTATTCTCCTAGGTCCTGCCCTCTGGTATATTTGCTGCTCTCTATATATGTTTTGCTATGATGGTAGTTTCAAATTGTGAATTGTGTAAAATTAAGACCTTTGGCCTCCCTTCCTCTGGCTTTATTGCCACTCATTTTTTAGTTCAACAAAATGCAGCGTTTGATAAATGCCAGTCAAGCTCTTTGCATTTGTCTTTCCTGGGAATACAACTCTTTTTCAGCTTTAGAAGAATTATTACAGACTGGATTGTCCACTTTTGAAAGTTTTTAATTTTTACCTTGTCTGTAAGTATTGCCACGCTTTTTTTTGAGCATATAATTTCACAGTTGCTACATCATGTGAAGCACCATCACCAAAAAAGAAAGGGGGGATTTCTGCTTTTTTATGCAGTGTACATGGTGTTTGGCAGTTTCTCATATGTGAATATACAGATTTGAACTCAGGATTGCAAAGTCTAATACCTTGAAGAAGAAGGGTCTTTCAGTGCTTAGAATTGACTGTACAGTGTACTGATAGTACAGTATTTTTTCTTACTGTTATCAGCTTACTATAAATTAAATTAAAATTTTGAGGTAGCTAATTCACCACACTGAAAAAGGAGATACATCTTTGCTTTGCTTAGCATCCCTAAAGGCTTAGCAAAAGACAGCTATTGATTGTGCATGTATTTAGCATATTTTGTGAGTAACCTGGTCATTCTTCATTTTTTAAATTAAGATGCAAAGGTCCAGCAAAGAGGGCTTTCCAGCCTCAAAAGAGTATTTCTCCTATAATTTTTTTGCTAAGACTGATAAATACTTACTCGAGAACCTCCTTGGAAGCCATATTCAGATAACGAGGAGATACCCACTGAATTTCAAACCAGTCTCTAAAGCCATTGTTTCCACAGCAACGGAATCCAATTTGTAACAAATCCACAGTTTTCTTTAAGAAACATCGCCCAGGTATGTCTGTGTCCTTGTAGAACTTAATGGCATCCCTCAGTCCCAGATAGAGAGACTCTTCCAGCTCATTCCTCATGGTATAGCACATGACAGCACCCACCAGGATGCTGAATGTAAAACAGAAGGTACATACGATGTATGGCAGCATTACTAGCTTCCATCGAGAGAACTTGTTTGCATCTGAGCAGTCATAGCAGATTTTGCCACCCAGGAAGTTGATGATACATGCTATGACCCCTACAGAGATCAGCATGTTGGGGACAGAGTTAATGTCCCCTTTTGCCATCACTTCACTGCGCTTCTTGATCTCTATTTTCAGAAAGAGGCCAAGGCTGAAGAGAATGATCCCACTCACTACAGAAACCCAGTTGAGGATCCATAAGATCTGAGCCAATTTGTCCCTCTTGGTTTTGGTGAATTTGACTTTGAGGACAGCCATAGTCAGACGCGCATTAGGAAAAGATGCGTAGGTCAAGGGAAGCTCGTAAGCTGATTAGGAGCATGGATCCAAGGCGTGCAGTAGAAATCTGAAGAAGAGGGAGAGAGATTACTGTCTGTATGATCAGGTATTTATAGAGCCTACAAAAGAACTTCCTGTACAGCCTCACGCACTCTGAGTCCTGCCAAGGGAGATCCCCAGTGAAATTTATTGCTTAAATTTCATAACAATGTGAATCACTTAAAAAAACCTCTAAGGACCAACTAGAGCAATTAAAAATAAGTGAATAGTATGAGCAGAGACTCTGGATTCCTATGAATTTTTGTCAAGACCAATTTTCTGTGCAGACCTGGTACCTAAAAGTGAACTGGTTTGCTATCTTTCTCTTCAGAAGACTCCCAGTGTCTTTCTCTTCTATTTGTTGTCTGTATTTTTTTTAAACAATTATATATGTTTATTCTTAGATTCCTGTCTTATGGTCAGGTTTGTGTTAAAAATTTAATAAACAAGACAAGCATATATACAGCCTTCTTTTTTTTATTTTCTCTCTAGAAAACTTGCTTGTCTTGTTCCTAATTGGGCATCTTCTCATTAGAGTGATTTTATACTGCAAAACTCTATGTTATATAATTATACACTAATGAATTCCACTAATACCATGGCATTTATAAACAGGAAAGTGTAATCCTGTAAATCTGGGGAAATAGAGATGTATGAGCAGCATAATATTTTCTAAGTTAGTGAATGCTATTACTGAATAAAACTTTTATCAGTTAAAACAGCATGAAAAACACCTGCAGACAGACAAGCTGGACAGAAGTAGGGCTACACTGACCCAGTAAAGGATCCTCAACTGCAGTGAGGCTTAGCATTGGGTAAGCAGATTGTTGCAGAGTTGAGTTTTAAAAGGTAATGGAATCCCAACATCTTCATGTGTTTACATCGGAAGGAAGCAGTTCTATTTGTACAGGTGAGGAATAGGTTTTGTGATTCATATTAGGGTAAGGTTAAATATCTTCATACATTAAGATTTTAAGGCCTTTGAGATCTAATTAATTCAAGTTGCATTTATTTTCTCCTGCATTTACAAAGAAAACTAATTCCCCTCAAAGCTATTCAGCCCTGTGGTTTTTTTCTACAATACACAGAATAGTGTTTTTTCTTACCAGTCTATTTCCAAAGGTGTTTAGGCCAGCAACTTTCTGAGTTTGAAAACAGGGTCCTAATTTTAATGATTGTTAAGGCTGATTATCAGTTATGGCTGAATATTGATTGTGATAATCATATAAATGATAAACACCTTACAGAGATGTCCAAAGGATAATAATGTATAAAATTGCAACACTTGCTTCACACCATTCTTCTCTAGTATTGTTCAGACCTCATTTGAAGGGATCATGATCTGCTGGTGCAGAATTAAGCCTCCCTATGAATTCAGCTGACAGCATGAATAAGCCTGCTAAGCCTGGAGACAGTATCTTTGATTGCTTCACCAGTTAAAGCAGTTCGTGACTTGTAAATGATGGCTGCTGATAGAATTATTTGCCCCTGATACTCAGGTGTCAGAGCTCACAACAGAGAGAATCTGTTGTGAAATTTACTGATTGCTGATACACAGTTCACATTCAATGGCCAGCACATATGGATGAACCAATTCAGTGTTTGTTTCTATGAAACACATATACATATTTGAACGCTGCCTCAAATTGTTCAGCACATTTAGTTATGGTGTCACTGAAAACACCCTACTTGCTAAACATATTCTGTTTTAACATTTGGACAATAGTTCTACTCTACTCAAAATTCATCAACTCCAGAGGCATTGTTGATTTTGGAAGATTTAGGTTTGAGACTTTGTCATATTCTAGCCATAAAGAAATTTGAAGTTGAGTTCCATAAGCAGGGATACACTCAATCTCATGTAGCTATTCTGATATAGCTCCATCCCCAATATTCAGATGCCTGAAGTTGAAAAAAGTAAGAAATTTCTGTGGAAGAAAAATTTTCCTAGCAATTCCTTGTCTCCAGAAATTCTCATGAGGTATTCTTAGCTTCCTTTATGAATTTTTAGTATTGTTGTAGGATCAGATTTCACAGAATATTGACATTTATCTAACAGTGCTACCCTACCAGCAGCATAAGATCTGTGATTGCATGGAATCCTAGTGCCAGAGGAAAGGGATGGAATGTCTGATCGTTGTAGTTGAAAGACCACTTGCTGGCTGACCCTGGTTGTCACTGATATGCTTGGGATTGATCTTTGGGGGACACTGTGCTTCTCATGAAACCTTGAGTGCATTGAGTCTGGGACAGAAGAGCAAGTTACCTATTGTTCCTAGCCTTCTACATAGATACTTATGTTAAGATTTTCATCTACGCTAACAGTTTACTGAATTTATTTGAGGTAATAAGACTCTCTTCACATCATAAAGAATTTTATAAATGGATCATGACATTATTCTTTCCCTGTTTAATAAAGTATTGAATACATTCATTAGCATAAGATCTATTGTAACACACACCCAGCTGCGTAGTATAATTTTTGAACAGCATGTGGAAAGTCTTTGCAGCTGAAAAAACTGAACTGCAGTTAGTCTTGCTCTGCAATATCTGTCTGTTTGTCTCCAAGTCATATTTGGCAGCAGGTTACTGTAAAGCCACAAATGCTCCCAGCATTTCAGTGGAACTAATACCTCTGTAATAGTTCTTAGAAACCTTTGCACGTGAGTCACTCCAGATCTATGAATCATATACACACAGACATATTTTCCCCAGCTATGGGAGAGCAAACTGGATTTTATTCTATAAAGGGAAAAATACTGCTTTCAACAAAAGACGACAAATAAATGTGGAAATCTCTCCCATATTCTCAATACTGTTGATTTCCTTGTCTAATTCAAATTTATCTCTGTTTAAACACAGCTTCCATCACCATACAATTTGCTTCCAAGATGTCACCTAGCTCTTCCTTTGCTATCAAATTCCCCTAGCTATATTGAACAAGACATAGCACAGCTATTTATTTTTAATACTTACTTATTAGATACAAATTGTTCAGAGAAATTCTGCAAATTTTGTCATAAACAAACTACATCTTCTCTTACTTGATTTTACTAAGATCTGCTATTTTAGCTAAACATACATTGCTATTTGTGATATTATAAAAGAAATTACTAACCTGGTTCAGAGGACTGAACAGGATCTTGAAACTGGTAACTTGTTGAGTACCAGGGAGAAAATACCTGAATTGGACATTCTGAGGATGACTGAAATACTGATTTCCTGATGTCTCTGTAGTTGCTCTGTCTTCACACTGGCTCACTAATGGAGATGGAGAAAACCACTTCAGCTCTCCTGCCTGTGCTAATCTCTCGTTCATCTCTAATCGTAGCTAAGAGATTTATTTCAAGGTTCTTATGCCACCAGATTAAATGCTGCAAAGCAGGCCAATTGACTGAGTGTGAACTGAGATATCACCAACAAAATGGTTTCTAGGACTTCTACCTTTTACCCTGCTGGAGATTTGGGCTGATAAGCAACAGCACTGTTTTTCAGTACCTGCTAATGTCTTCAATAGCTTTTAATTTGTTCTTAACAATAAAAATGCCTCCAAAGGATAGAAGAATGAGAATAATGAAACTTTGTGATTCTATGGGAGGGGAAAAATCTCTCTTAGGCAATAATAATTTATATCCACTATTATGTTCCTTACCCATCATTCCATATTTCGTTGCTTTGGATGCAATTTTCTGTTCTCTGTGTATTGAATGTGATTGTCCAAGAAAATAATTCATGTAACCAAGAGCAGTTGGATCATCCTATATGATTCATAGTAGGTTCTGGTTTGGGAATCTTTCCAGGTTCAAGAACAATCTAGTAGAAACCTCTATCCTAGTCTCTTATCTAGCTCTATTCCAAGCCAGAAGCAAAAGCTAAAGTGTCATGTCCTCTGGCATTTCTGAGCCCAGCAATTTGTGGGACAGATGTATTGGTTTGTGTACTGATCAACTCTACAGAAGTATATTCAACAGGTATAATGTATTCCTTGGGTACAGCACAAGCACACTAACAGATTTTGAGCTATTATTTGGCTGGGATGTGATACATAAGAAATCCTGGACAAATGTCTGAAGTATTTTTCCATGCTTAAAAAAAGCTCACTTGTGAAAACTCTCCCCATCTACATAACTCCAAATGTGTTATCCCTGAGCATTAGAAAATGTTCCTGCCTCAGTAGCAGAAAACTGCGGCACCTTCCCTGTGGCTGCTTTGCAACACAAACCTCATACTTGTGTGCATGGACACAAGCAAGCAGGAGATGGCAGTGCTGCAGTATGAAGTATGAAGGCTTTTTCTACGATACAGAGCAAGAAGCTTTTTTTTTTTTTTTTTAATTTGTTAGAGAAATTAGAGGTCGTTCACACAGCTAATGGAAGCTCAAGAATGCCCTATTGTAAGAAATTACTTAAATCCAATTGTAAGTCAGTTAGAGGCCAGTGCTACCTGTATTTTTTGTTCCATCTCATATTTGGAAATGACTTCAGCTGCAAATGTAGTATCAAAAGTTGAATTATTCAGAAATTAGTTCTGTGTTATGGCAGCTTATAGTTAACCATGATGTACTTTCTTGCAGACCTTTGGGAAGTCTGGGCATCACAACCAAGGAGTAGCATTTTGTAACTTGCAGGAGTGGTTGTACATGGGAGATTGCATCTATCACCCAGTGGTATAGAAAGAAATCAAACACTTTCCTGCTAACAGTGGAGATAGCTGTGATATGGCTTAGGATCCATAACAGGTAAATTTAACAAATGTTTGCCCAATTACTTTCCTATTTAGTATCATTCATATATAAGTTCACAGATAAGAACAGATGTGTTATGAATCAGTGTAATGAAATAACTAGTTGGGAAGATGCAACATTTAACTTTACATCTAGTTTCCAAAACCTATTATTTTATTTTTATATTTGCATGGCTTTTTGTTACATCCTGTATTTAATGTAAATGACAACTAATGATATGAGATTTTGGAGTACTAGATGAAAAGTGGAGGCACTTGGTGAGACTGATGGAAACAAGAACTATACAACCTTTCCTTCTGAGCTGAGGTAAGGCCATATTCAGGAAGAGATTCTCACTGATGTGTGATAATGGGGAGAGGACATGAACAACCATCTGCCTTTTTTGGCTTTTGTAAAGTTGTGAACCACATGGTAGAGAATTAAGTTGTTAAGCAGATAGAAGTAACTGAGTCTTTGAAGAGCCTTCATTTCTCAATTACATATTTGAACTTTTAGGAAGGAAGTATAGTGGTATTTAGATGATTACAGTTGTTGTAGTAGATAAAGGTACCTACGTTAAGTCACAACATCTGAAATTCTTATGGAATTGCAGAGTTGGCAGGAGGAATGCCAAAATTTAAAGGCAAGAAGTAATGGCAATATGTCAATAATTTAAAAGGACTCAGTTTGTACATTAAAATGACACAAGGCTTATTGAAAACGAAGTTTTTACAACTACAACTCTACGCTCTACTACAGTTGTACCAGAAAAGCCACTGGACTATGTTCCATGAAAAATGTGAATACTATAAATGTAGCTCATCTAATTGCCTGAAGAACACCACCGATGAAACAAATCAGAAAAAGAAGTACTATGTTTTTCAGGTGTGTAAAGGTTATTATAACAATATGGATGCTGAAATCAGTCTCAGGCAGAAAAGGAATTTATAGCAGGCCTCCATGAACTGCACTGTGTGTGTACGGCTTGTCATTAGGGTTCCTGTGCATTGCAGGAAAATCCATATCAGTACCTGTCAGGCTGGCTCTGATTTCAATCCATAGGAGCTGTACTGTCCACAATCTCTGAGTCATCCACTCGTGACTCACGGTGAGTCATTACAAATGGAAAACTAAGGCACAGAAATAGTGTATTCACCGTAAAATCAGACTAGCAGTCTATAGTACAGCTGGAAGTGAACATGTATTTTAAATTGCCTGGTAACCCTAAAATTTCCATCTTGGCTGTAACTTCTTTCTGAAGACTAGAATCCATTTTTACAACCTTAATCATAATTAGACCATGCAGAAATCTCGCTTTTCACTTTTGTACCTTTTGTACCTAAGGATCTTATCCCCACAAACCAAGTATCAGGAAGCTTTTTGCAGAATGGAATTATACACATTATGAGGGCTGGCAGCAGAATTCTCTTTACATAATGAGGTTAAATTTTCCTTTTTAAATTCCGTATCTCATAGCATCAATACTTTGGTGCACTATACTACCAACTGATCCTTCTTCTCCTAGCAAAGTAGTCAGACATAGACTGTCACTTTTCTCCTCAAAAGACCTCCTAAATTAATCAGTTCCTATTCTCAGCTTACTATAAACCTGATGTTGATGCTATTTTTCACACTCCAGACATAATTTGAGCTGAACAATATTACTCAGGGCATATTGTAGGGAATTTGAGATTCTTTCGGAAATAAAAGACAGTTATCAAGGGGGAGGAAAAAAAAAAAAAGGGAGAGGCTCATGGGAGTTTCTGAAGCTGTCAAATAGACAGAAGCCAGAACCCAGATACAGTGCTCTTAGAGCTTTTCCAAGATCCCTCTGTCCCCTAAGTGGTGACTTCATGGTTATTGACACTCTGTCAAGAACTCACAATTTGTGGGAAAAGATTGAAGGAACTTGGGTGCCTTAGTGTAGAGAAGACTGATGGTAAGAGATGAAAATAGTGTTCAAATAATTTTATAGGTAGTTGCACAGAGGAAAGGAATAAATTCCTTCGGTGATAAGATATGAGCAGAATAATAGATGAAATAATTTTTAGTGAGAATAGTGAAACAGCCCACAAGAAACTCCCTGATTTCCCTAAACAGAGTACTTTTAGAACAGGTTGACGAACACTGGCCAGGAGTGTGGTAGGGACAGTTGGAAAAAGGGCTGAAAGGAATGCCTCAAGGTTTGTGATTTGTCATTTGCTATTAACGAGATATCTGTTTAAACATCTACAAAACTCGGTAAGGGCTTTCTCATCTTTGGCCAATTCTTCCTTTGCTCCTTGACTTTTGCCAGAAATGTGAGCTTATAAAATGTTTTTACCTTTCTACCCTTCAGTGAAAGCATTGTTTCCACCTCCATTTATATATTAATTTTATCTAAAATTTTTAATGATTTTTCAGTTCTAGGAGTTTGTGTGCATTAACTTATTGACTAATCAAACCTGTGAATTAAAATCTGGTCACCCTGCTATCTATTTAATTCTTTAATTTTTTTCTTTCTTTGTTTCTTTCTCTCTCTCTCTCTATCTCTTTTCTTTTTCCTGACATCTGACTCTCCAAAAATTTTTCTGGAGCTTTGTCTTCTGCAGTTGACTAAGCAGAAACATTATTCAGAACTTCTGACTCATACAGAAATAAATAAATATCTCCAAGACCCCAAAGTCCAGGCAAGGAAGTTCCAATTGAAGTGTTTGAAACCAATGAATCTGGACTTCGCAGAATGAGTCATCTACTGCCATATATGTTGATTTGAAGAAAACAGCAGAGTTCAGTAGCTCTTGCACATTGCTAATCATGTCACCCTCTCCATCACAGATATAAGAATATGTTTGTGTATAGGTGCAGTTTTAAATATTTAAAGATTCCTTGAAGAAAAATTAGATCATTCCTTTCAGACAAAAACTACTGATGAAAGTTCCCATATCTCCCTTACTAAACAAAAAAGATTTCCAGGAATTCAAACTTATTTTTCCCCTAGGGAACCAGAAGTTGGAAGCATTAGAAAGTTGTGTTCCATCTCTAGACATTCCTGGAAAATCTGATCTATTTTTTAAAACAAAAAATATATTAGAACTGGGTTCCCCATTAGATATGTGGGTATTTTCTCATTCTCTGTTCTTTTTTAAATTAAAAAAATAATAACAGCTAAAGCTGTGTCTAGCTGTGCCCAGAAATAGTTTGCTGTCACTTTGGTCTTTAGTGGCTTGTTTCTATCTTTTTTTTTTTTAATTAGACCAATTCTATTTATTGCCTCATTATATGATTTAACATTTAGGGAAATGAGAGAGAAATAAAACCTGAGAGAAACACGATACACACAACACCATTGTTCACCACCCACTGACTGATGCCCAGCCTGTCCCCCAGCAGCCATTGACACCTCATGGCCAATCGCTTCCTCATTAATATACTGGGCATGATGTTCTGTGGTATGAAATATCCCTTTGGACAATTTGGGTCAGCTGTCCTGGACATGCTCTCCTCCATTCTTGTGCACATCCTCACTGGCAGAGCACGGGAAGATGAAACATCCTTTATTTAGAGTAAGAACAACTCAAACCCAACTAAAACATCAGCCTGTTGTCAACATTATTTTCATACTAAATCCAGCACTGTTCCAGCTACTATACAGAAAATTATCTCTATCTCGTCTGAAACCAGGACAGTTTGCTTTACTGATTTATTTTGCACCACCTGGGATACTTAAAAATCTCCAGAAGAAACAGAGTGGTGCCCATTTGCTGTGGTTCAGGGCTGCTGACTAACAGCTGCAAAAAGAGACACATTTTTACATCAAGATAGCCAACTAGGAGTAACAATGTAAGAGCTGAACAAAAGGCCTAGGACAGGTTTTCGCTCAGGGTAATTTTTTCCAAGGGAAATCAACACAATGCATCTGAGCTTAACTACATTTAACTACATGTAC
>JANRGV010000094.1:35134122-35213282 GCA_024734035.1 Alethe castanea
ATCTTGGTCTTAGTAAATAGGAATGTAGTTATTACTACTCTTACATGTATTATTTCTGTTCTAGCTTCTGCTATTACTAAAAAATCCCTGACTGTACACAGATTTCATCCATATAATTGAATGTTTCTTGTTTCTCAGTAGAAATTTCATAACTCTGCTTGCCATATGATTGTGTATCCATATTATGGTCTTATAGAGTAGAAATTAGTTGTTGTTTAAATAACAATTTCAAAATGCAAAAGTATCTCACCACAGTTTAAAACTGAATATGCTCCAAGTAAATGTAATGACTGTTGCTGTTTAAAAAAACAAAAAAAAAAAAAAAGGAAAATACTTACAACTTGTGTTGATAGAATTGTATTTCCTTTATGTAAATTCAAGAACTTAGAGAATACTGTTATCAGTGTAGGGTTATTACACTTCACCATTATGGTGTGATGTGTAACTGTTTCCATATCTACAAAGTTAAATCTCCTGTCAGTCAATCTGAAATAAAACTTCTAGTTTTAGACAAATTATTTATATAGATCAAGTGTAAAAATATTTGAAATATGCAAATATGGCAGGTTATAGGTCAACAATACAATCAGGATAGATTTTGTAGCCTGGGCTTTAATTTGGAGAGATTTGCAATTGAATGTCTTTATTTACATATAGCCAATATTTCCTAAAACATGTAACACTGTTATCCAGTGCTTTTTGTTATTTAAGTGAGGGATAAAATGAAAACCTGTAAAGGTTTCTGAGAAACTTTGCTATTTTGTTTTTAGGAATAATTGTACATTTGTTTGGAAGATAGTTAAAATCTGATCTTGCACTGTTCACTCTTCTGATATGTAGGAAATTCTTATAATTTTTGAGAGTCTCTTGATCCCCATGTTTGTAATACATAAACTTACTGATTTTCATGCCTCATTGTTCTGCCATAGCTTTTTGGTTTGGTTTTGTTTTGTTTTGTTTTGTTTTTTTCAACTGATCCCTGGAATGTTTCTTCTGAGCTTAAGACAGTCCCAGCAAACTAAATATGCCTAGGATAATTGTATTTTCATAATGAAATATGCTTGTGTAATTAACTTTCAAAGACAAAAGCCTCATCACTTATCTCAATCTGACTGTGTGAAGACCAAGGGAATTGTGATTATTGAGGATAACTTTATGTGTAAAACCAGCTTCGCTTGGACTTCCCTGACTTGTTTGCTAGCAGTAGTTGAGTAAGAGCATATAGTGTAGAAAATCATTGTGTTGTCTTTTAAGAATTGTCAGTAATGAGGAATCCACTCTAAGAGTTAGTGAAGGTTTCTATTAGTAGAGTATTTTTATTAATGAAAATTAGAGATCTTGGAGATATTTGTATGTGTTTAAGGAATCTAAAGATTCAACCTTTTACTTGTATGGTTTGTGTGTCAGAATGAAGATCTTTTACAATTTCCTTGACTAAAGCAATTTCTACTAGATAATCTGAAGGAAATGGGCTTCATAATTTTGGACACCACAGCTGGATATAATATTCTAGCAGCAATCCTACAGTGAGCAGATAGAGAGTATCTCCTAGTATTTTTTTGCCTTTTCATTCATAGTTGTCATAACTTTAATACTCCAGCAAATGCATGTATCAGAAGTGACTGATTACTGCATTTTGTTAGGTGATGTTCCCATTTATTCTTTGGTACTTGATGAATAATGTTTTCTTGTAGCTAAGTTGGCAGGTGTGTAGTTTGACTGCTGTCTGTGTAACCTGTTGATGCCATTTGTCCTTCATCACTTCCTGGTCTCAGTATCAACTACAAACTTCATAACTTTTTCCTGAGGAAAAAAATGTTTCAGTATTAAGTGAGAAATTGATTCCTATGGGAGTAATTAGACAGATATTTGTTCAGTTAACTTATATTTTGGGACCTATTACTTAACGTGTGATCAATTGATTTTCTGACAGAAAGAGGCTGTACTGTGTGATATAAACTTAGATGTCTTACAGAAGTATAAGTGCCATAATAACTATTGTCCTCATAGGCCAAACTTGTAATGCCGTAGTAAAAAGTTAGTTTGGTAGGAAGGGGAACTTAATTGAATGGCCATAGTTATAGTGTCCTCCTTTAGGTCTTTATTAGTCAAGTTCCCTTATTTGCATGGAATTGATGTCGAACTGGTGACCCATAGTGACAAAAGCAGTTTCATTTATCCTTTCCAAACTTTAACATCAGTTATCTTCTTGAGTGTTCTATGTTTCAGGAACCTTTAAGTCAGAGATCTCCTTGAAAATTCCTATTAAGATATAAGTTATTCAAGTGCGTCCTTCTGAACCGGTGTGACCTAGTAGCATCTGACCATATTTGTGGTGGGCTGGAAGGCGCAGCGCGGAGCCGGGGGGCTCGGGGCGCCGCGCTGGGCTGGCCCCGCTCGCTGCCCGGCCGGAGCTGGCCAGGGTGCTGAGCCCCGGCTGGGGTGCCCGTGCTTCCAGAGCCGCCCTGACAGCCGGCAGGCGCTTCGAGGGCTGCCGCTGACAGGAGCGTCTCTTTTTCTCCTATCACTGTATCCTGCGACTTGCACAGATAACCTATATGCCTTTGCTACTTATATCAGAAAAACACCCAAAAATCGACTGTGAGAGTTTTCCCTGAGCCACAGCTTCTGGCTTTTTAACATCTCCAGTCGTGCTAAACTCATCATGAGGACCAGATTCTTTGCTGTTCAAATTATACCAAATGCGCCTATACCATCCACAAGCAAGGGAAATAAACCTTTGCCAATGCACTTATGTAAATGATCACTCTGCATTATGGTGAGGTTTCAGACAGCGTATAAAAGGCAAGAAACATTATTTTACCTGTAGCTTAACAATTTTCACAAAGCACCTCAAGAGAATCCTATAAACAGCCTCCAAGGATGAATCTGGAAAGTAGCACTTAGCATCTATAGACAACTTATTGTCTCTTCCAGCTTATTGCAGGTATTACTTTCACTTTTTCCTCCATGACCCAGAAATTCTTGTGTCCTGTCTTTTTTTCCATACCCCTTTTAAAAAAAAATAAATATTGTAAAGATGATCAGTGATAGCACTAGTTTAAATTGTTATTATTATACATACCCCTCTCCCATTACTTTAGTAATTCACCTTAAAAAATATTATACTCATTTGGTAAGTGTTAGGCCATATTCATTTTAATCTATATGTAACTACACTGCCAAATTTGCTGTCATTTTTTGTAAGTATTTATGGTTGAAAATGTGAATCCTTATTTGCAAATTGCAAGGTTCTGTATTTCTGTAAAAATATATATGTAGTGTACATGGAATAACTATGTAAATAATGTAAACATATATCTGTATATCATAAAAACATATATGTGTAATGTATATATATAGATATGTATTAAAAAGTGTAATATGTCATATTCTTTATTTAAAAAGTATCTTAGCATAGCAATGTTATAAAGAATACTATGTTTCTGATTCCCTGAACTAGTTTATACCTGAGAATCTTGGCCAGAGTAGAAGCTCTTTGATGGCCACCTCAGCAATTTTGAGAAAGTAGAAACAAGAAATGTGAGAGAAGCATGAAGGGGTTTGAACATCTAGCGTCTTTCTCCTTCTCCTCTTTTCCCATTTAATTCCTTTTTCTCAGGCCCTTTCTGGTGAGAGGTTTGGATGCCCTTCAGCTGTGCACCTTGCATGGCTCTCAGGCAAAGCTGGGATTTCTTGATGTGGCTGCTATACTATGCAGTGTGAAGTCAAAAGGCTAGAGCAAAGTGTCAGAACTGAAATGTAAGGGAACCTGAAGGAGGCAGATGTAGATGTATAAAATGCAAAAATAGAAGATTAGTCTATTTATTTAGGCTTCATGTGTGTGAATTGTATGTTACAGTCTAAACATGGTGACAGGAAGTAATTTCCTTGAACTGTGTTTTTTTAAATCCTTGGCATGTTTTGATAAACTTGCTTCATTTCTTATGCGTCACCATATGCGTGGCAATTTTAGTTCACACGCACACAAAAAGAAATCTCTAGCTAATTGATTGAACTATTTTAATATTTTAAGAGTATGACTACTGCTCTATCCATGAGTGCTTTTTTCTCTTAGAAGTAAATGTAAGCCTCTCTTGTAGTTTTTTTTTTTTATTTTCAGCTTTAAAATTATTACTGAACAATTGTTAGTGGTTATTGAAATCTTATTTACTAGCTGCCAGACTAAAGCAAAGCTATTGATTGAAGCTAATTAAAAATACTTTTTTATAATTTGATACTGCAGCCATCAACACTTAAATAAAACTTCTGAAAATGCACCTGAAACTTGAATCTCTTCTCTTGTTCCCATCACCAGCTACCAGCTCAACAAAATTTCCAGGAACAGATTGTCCTTTTGTCAGCCTTGACAACTGATAGTGACCAACAAATGGATTAAAAAGCATAATTTTGCCCTGTTTTTTTCATACTGCAGAGTCTTGTATGGTTTTAAATATTTAATGATGTGATAAAAGCCTAATCTCCTTGGGGAAGGAAGTTCTATATCTATAAAAGTGTGTGATCACTCCTCCAGCAAACAATGTGGAAATCTTTGTAGAATTCTTTCTTATATGCAAGTAGTGCCATATCATAAATAGGTGTATATGTGCTGAATGAAATTAGGGAAAAAAATGCCTTAATCCAGAACAAAGAAAGCTTCCATGGTACTGGATGTGGTCAGGATTTGCCTCTAAAGTGTTTTCTATGGGAAAGGTAGAAAATATTAGAATTTAGTTAAAATTCAGAGATCCCTTATGAAATTATGTTGAGGAATATCCAACCAAAAATACTTAGAAAAGTGAAAATAATGTTAAGATATGTGATTATTTTATCAAGTGGCCACAAAATAATGGAAATTCTTGTCCTTTTTTTCATCAGTTTACATAGTAATTTATTTGTGGAAAGAGAGTCATTAAGTCTTTCCAGTTCTTTTACAGCAATTGTTTATGGCTGCTTGTAAGAGATTTTTTAAAATTTTTTATTAAAGTATTGTAAATTAAACAAAGTGTTGAGAGTTCCCTGAAGTAACAAAGTAGGATTCAAAAATCACATTTATTGTGGGTTTTTATCCCTTTGTTTCTCTTGATGATCTGACATTTAGCAGTCTAAAATTTTTGTCCTGTCACCGATATAGAAATCATATGTTTTGCAGCTACCAGATGTAACAACCAGTTTTTACATTAAAGTTCTTTTTTTTATTCAGACTGTATCTGTCAGTGATTTGAAATGTATTCTGTGAATTTTCATTGTCAAAAATCTGACCCTGGATGTCTGCACCAATTTTATTAAGATGAAGATAGTCTTGAGGTCAGGCAAGCTATCAAATTATTTAAGTATAAAAATTAGAGGCCTTTCCAAATCTTTTCTGAAGTTAGGTACAGGGAATAAAATCCATATAGAAGCACTGAGTCAACACTAAACCCAACACAAAGTGTAAGGGACAAAATGTAAAATAGAAGTTGAAGTGATAGAACAAATGGATTTTGGAGTTCCTGAGTGTTTATCATATTTATTTTCAAAATAACTTCACGTAAGTGCCAGAAAAGAAGAGTTTACTTGAGTTGAATTGGCTTGCTTTATACCATTCCCACAACAGCTAGCTAGTCAACAGTTTTAGGGTGGTAGCTTCTTTCAAGTAACTGACAGAAAATTATGCACAAGATTTTGAGTTGGATCTCATCAGTTCAAATAATTTGAGTTTATTTTGTTACAGGGAGCATAATTTCTCTGTCCTCTCTCCATCTTCCCAAACATAATGTATGAATATAAAATTGTGGGAATTACCTGCACTCCATAAAGGCTGAGCTGGTTATTGAAGCTCTGCTTGTTTAAAATTCATTAATTATATTGAATCAATTTTTTTTTTAATACAGGAAGGGCTAGAATTGTATACAATACTCAAGGTATTGGTGAACCATGGATATATGCATGATCTTCGTGGTGTTGTCTGCTTGGTCTGAATTCCTAAGATTTTTTTTTTTTTTGACTACTTGAGTTGCCATCTTTTCTTACTGTATGTCATAACAACATCTTTTTCTTGATTGCTGACAGTTTCTTATGTGTTTAATGAACAGTTAGGATATGTTCATGTGTTTAATAATAACAGCTAGTTCTGATATACATAATTTTATATGTACACACGTAGAACCTCATTTGTCATTTTGTCTCCTGGTCATACAGTGCCATGAAGTCACTCAGCAGTTCCTCTCAATTACCTCTTTAATAGTTTGGATTGGAACTTTAAAAGGTCATCTAGATCCAACCCCTGCCATGGCTGCCAGTCTGTTCAAGGCCCCATCCAGTCTGGCTCCTGCTTTTGAGGAAGCTTTGTGTTTAGATACCCAAGGAATCCATTCCAAATTTGAAAGCAGAGCTGTTAATGATCTAGATGGAAGATGATGAGTCAGGTTTTCTACATATGAACACTTTGTGCAAAAAAAATATTTTTAATGGAACCTCAGTGGAAATATTGATCTTAATAAATGATAGCTCATTAGCCTAAAAAGGATAGCTTTCTGTGCTGTACTGTATATTTACAGATGATCTAGACAAGATGCAAATACTGAAATTACATAGTCTGGTGATACAAGGGTATTAAAATTATCAAATATGAAGATGGAAGAACTGGAGATAGATCTTTCTACTCTGAGATAATGATGAATGAAAATTATCATAAAGCAGTCCATATAAGATAATTAATTCTAAAATTTACAGCAATGAACTTCTTTTGAATGTGGTCTTGCAGGTTCTGTGAAAATAACAGGTTAATGCTTACTAACAATGCTGGTCTTCACATCTCAGAGGGGACGTAGTAGAACTGGAAAAAGCACACAGAAGATCAAAATCAGTGAAAGACCAAATAGCTGAAGAGGTAAATGAGGGGGTGTATGGTAGGGGTGTATTCCCTGTGTAGGACTGAAAGGTGAACTAGGAGCAACTGTACACTGCCTTCCTGTGCAAGGGATAATGAACCTCAAATGTAACTAGCAGAAGACAAATTTGAAACAAAGATGTGCTTCCCACAGCGTGGAATTAGGTTACAATTTGCTTTATGAGTGTTATGGGTGATAAAGTTTTCATGGTTCAGAAAAATTCTGATGAACTTGGAGACAAAAAAAATCTTAAATACCATCTTTGGCTCTGTGTTTTGGGTCCCAGCTTGCTATACTCCCAGAAAATATTTTGGCAAGGATGATCATATGCTTTCTGTGTCCTTGTGTTTTCCCCTAGACATCAGCTGCTGGCTATAGTCACGAACATTAGATTGCAGTAGGTGGATCTTTGGTCTGATGCAGCCTGTCTCCTCTTCTGATTATCTCTCCATGCTCTCTGCTTTTCTCCTGTCTAACCTAATTTTTTTCTGCTGCAAATTAAGTCGGTATTTTTGGATTTGTCCCAACTTCAAACACCTTTGCCAAAATTCCATTTTGGTTCTTTAATACCTATCTTCCATTTCAAACCATGAAGGACCTTGGATTTAGGAGCTCAGGTTTCAGTCACTGTTGCTTGAAGCCTCCTTTAATTGCAGCTATAAAACAAGTGCATGCTCTGACCAAGCCACATTGCTGACTGGAACTCCTGTACCTTTGTAATTTCCAGCACCAATGTTTTTTAGGGACAAGCTATTTAGGCAGTCTTTCCTTTGTTGTTGTGTATTGTACTTGTAGATTTGATGTCTGAGCCCATGTGATCATTGTGGAATATTCTGCAAACAAGACAGACTTCCTGGCACTGCCTAGAACCTCTCTCTTACAGCCATGTGAAACTGAAGATAAAGTAGTAACTTGTGAGCTCTGCTGGCAGTATATCATATGTTTATTCACCTGCCTTAGTGCCACTTTCCTTCACCAGGGCCAGGCACCAAGCCATTTCCCACCTCTCCTGTCATTTGGCAGTGCATAAGGACCCACTTATGTGGCTGTGTCCTACGCTCTGCTGCTAGGAGTGTTGACAGCAGTGCTGAATTGGTCTTGGCATAAATGTTGCTGTGGTTTTTCATCTTGTGCCTGACTTTTTTAGCATTCTTGGTCTGCTGCTGAAAAGTACAATCCTCCTTGAACAACTGAGGTATCTCCTGAAAAATTGTAATGTGAGGGTGTGTCTTTGCTCCTTAACTCTTGCAGGGATTGCTGTGTTGTGTGCCAGGATGGGTGTACATTCCCCTCATTGAGAAGGCCTCTCAGAGTTTGCTAGATGTCCTGTGCTCCTGTGGACTCCCTCGTGTTCCATCTTCCCGTCTGCTGGGCTCTTCTGGAGTCATCCTGCTTGGTGTAGTAGTTCTGTCCTCATTTCACACATTAGCAAAAAGAAGAGCTTTATTTAAGAGCTGTATTTAAGGAGATGGAATACCTATGTATTCACAGCCAGTGCCTTCTCTTTATCACAATACTGCAACAGATTTAGTTACGTGCCCTAAAGATAAGGATGCTAAGAGATCTGACATTACAGACTGAAAAAAGATCTTTCCCTCTGTTCTTTTTTCCTATTCTGCTTAGCAGGCTGTCAGGTCTCACTCACTGTGTTATTGTGATGTGCTTTAACCATTGATACATCAAGAGAATTCTCAGATTTTTTTAGTGAGGTCGCTTCATGGCTGGTGCGGCAGCCTGAGCACAATGCTGTGAGAGCAGTTGTGTGGCTGCCAGCTGGGCTGGGTCTGTGCCACTGGCAGCCTTCTTGATCTCTTGAATGCTGTCAGTGCAGACAACATTTTGCTATTCACATGCCATCCATCTGAATGTCTCATCAAAGTTTTTTTGGCTATTTTATTGTATTTTTAAAAAAGTTAAATCTTATTCCCATTTATAATTAGAGTTCGCCCTGAACTTTACTTATTTGGATTAAGCATTTAGCTGTGTATATACCCTTGTTTCATTCTCACACTGTCCTTAGCAGCAGCTCTTCTTCTCTGTAAATTGCCATGTATCTACTCTGAAAAGTTTCATAGGCTTTGCAAGAAGTTCTTCAGAGCAGTGTATTGCTTGCCTTCTTGTCTGCTCTAGTTGTGTGTTGTATGCATGTGCTGGGCATTTCTGTTTTTCCTTGCTGAGAAAGTGGATTTATGAAATAATAGAAATAGATAGTACTAGTTGAAAGGTCAATAATTTGGAGCACCTTAAAACATCAATTTCTGTTATTACTTGGAATATAAATGGTGAACTATTAATATTGTGAGTTTATCCTAAGAGGATAATTTACTATTCCGACATTTCAAAAAACTGGAAGCAAAGATTTTAATTTTGCTGATAAATCCAGACTATAAGTAGTTTGATATTATAGCACTGTGCTACTGTTTAAAATATCTTAATTGTTTGACTTCAAGCTGTCTTTGTTCAAAACCACACTTCACTACCACTTTCTTACAATGAAAGTTTTCCTAGGATCTTGAAAAATTATTATTGTAAAACCTTGTATAATTAAGGTAATTGCAGAACTGACATTCCATTTTCAAGTTTCTTTGAAGGAGACTTGACAAGTGAAACAAATTTTTATAGCAAAAATCCTAGTTCTATTTAGGTTTGCTGTCAATACCACAACAGTCTTAGTGAATCTAAGGCATAGAAATACAGCTTTTTTTTTTTTTTTTTTTCAAACAAGTGACACTTTTAGGGTTTTAAAATTAATTTTTGAGTAATTAAAAAGGTTCCAGAATCCTCTTTTTGATTTGGAACTCACTCAGAGTTGTGAAAAAAAAAATAAATTTGAGAATGAATTCCGCTTCCCCAAGGATTAGGTTTCCACATTAGTATTTAAGGCTTTGTGCCTGAGGTTGAAGCTCAACAACTGGTTGAAAGCAACTCAGTTGTCAGCCCTTCCCTGTTCCCTACAGCTAACTTCCATTCTTTCACTTTTTCTGACATAAGCCTTTGGGCTCTAGTGGAACAGATCAAATTATGAAATTAACTCATACATCTGAAAAACAGCATGGTAAAAATGTCATGGACTAAATAGAGTTTTTGATATATGACTCATTCTAGTTCTCCTCGACCAAAATTTTCTGGTTTTCTATAGGTAATAAATTACATTCTGTTTCTCTGATAGGCGTCACAACCATATAATCTCTTCCTGTCATGCACATACAGATGCTTTCCTTTGTCTATGGCAAGACATGGAGTACCCTTTATCTCAGTTGGTCTGATTAAGAAACACTGAAGTTTACTTAAATGCAAATGCTTTTAAGCCAAATTTAATTTTCAAGTTGTGAATTCTATTTTGGACTTGAAGAGGGTTTTGTGTGCCTAAAACTTGTATGGGTTTGCTACATGAATTGGTTGGTTTACTGAAAGATAGTACACTCCTTTGATGAATCTGCCTTACTTGGGTTTTCATAATATTTTGGTACTAAATTCTCTTGCAAACTGAAAACAGTGTGGTAGCTTGAAATACGTATCTTTTTAAAAATAAAACTCAAAACTAAACATTATATTTTTACCTCTGTCTTCAAACTGAGAAAATATCTCCACCTTTGTAATAACAACTGCAGAAGTTGCCAGAAGGAAATACAGACTCTTTGGCAATAGCACACAAGACAGTTGGGAGCTTTTCACACCTGGAATCTGCAAGTGGTGATGAGTATTTTTGGCGAGCGCTTGAGAAAGGAAAACCTAAAATGGCATTGGTTCTGTGTTGAATTTTTTAAAAGATTTTCTTCACGATCAGTAGAGTTGGAAATTTAAGTCAAGGTCTGAAATTTAATTTTCTCATTGATGTGGTGAATGATGATTTTCAAAACACCAGCTTTTAATTTATGTATTTAGAAAATATTCAGGTTTCAGTGTAGGATGGCTTTCTAGTTTGGATGCTCAAATAGACATATTTAAATAATTTCTACCCCTAGAATTAACTATTTGAATGTGTTCTTCGCCTTTCTGAAACAGTGGACTTTAACATAAAAGTGGTGAAATTAGGACCTTTGAACATTTCCTGCCCTGATTTTCTCTTTATGCTGGCCTTTTAAAATTTTTTTGTTCCTTAATTTTTGCTTAAAAACAGAAAATACAGAAATGGAAACCATCTTAGGTAGGGTCCAGTTAATTTACTAGTTTTTCAATGAGCTGAAGGCATGCAGATAGAGCTTGCTCAGGGAGCTCCTGATAGTAAAAGATTAATATTATTCCATAGTGAAGGCAACAGGACATGTATTCCTTTGTATGGAACAGAAATAATCTTCTGTGCTCCCTTTCTTTGTCCTGGAACTTAGAGTACCTCCATTCAGCCAAAACCGTCTGTACTACTTTCACAATCTTAGGTCTGAATTTAAACATCTATAAAGCCTGATAAGCAGAGGTTGGCTTCAGTTTAGGCTATCTCTAGGGGAATTATATACATGCACACAAATTCCTTTAAAAGATTGCCTTTTTTCTGGAAATTTTACACTGTTCTTTTCTGATAGCATATAATCTCTTTGTACTTGGATGGGGTAAATACATCTTTTACACAGCTGATGTGTAGTTAAAATCAGTTAAAGTGGATAGAAGGGTTTTAAATAATGGATGTCTGTTTGTACAGTATTCTAGATATTAGTTCTAATGTTCCTTTACCTGTTCTTGTTTTATACTGTAATCAGTTCACAGCAAAGGCTTGTGCTATGGAACAGTCTATCCTCATTGTGTTGTCCTAGTTACTCCATGACCTGTCATCTGGAAATAATTTTGACAGAGGACTAATTGTCTTTAGTTGTGGTAGTTGTGTTATCTTGAAAGGTTCCTCTGAAGTAATAAACTGATGTGATAAGAAAACGGATAAGTTAATGAATACAGAATTTAATGAGAATTTTATGAGATATATTGCAATTACAGTCACTGATACTTTTTTAGGAGAATTATAAAGATGTGTTTGTTGTGCCGAAAATAGCCTTACTGCCACCTAAAAAACTGCACTGCTAAAGGATTCATCTGCTGAATGAGTAAGGGAAATCTTGCACCTTAACTGTGTGTCATTAATTATTCATCTGTTTCAGTAGAATACAGACATGCTGCAGCTTTCTTATGTTAACATCATTGTAGCCTGTTAAAGAGCTATACTGAAAACAATGTATTGCAGTAATACAAATGCAGCTGTATTTACTTTAATGAGTCTTTAATTCATCTGTGAAATTTGGAATGGGCCGAACAGTCTGAATTAAAAGTCTTCCAAATTCAGAGAAATTTCTGTCCCAATCTTAACCTGAGAACCACCGCCAAAGAATGCATACCTGTCCAAAAGTCCTTTAAATGTAGAGATCTCTAATAATGTCCATTTCTTCCATATAAATTTGGGGAAGGTGATTGTAACCTAAATGACACTTACTAGAATACACATGATCTTTTATTAGGTAAGGAATATAAAGATATTTATCCACTGCAGTACATCAATAATTAACACATTTGCAGATTATACGGTGCTAGGACCATTAGAGAACACTTCAGAACAATGAAAGTCTGCCTAGATAAGATTGTGAATAAGGCCTTTAAAAACCTTATTCTTGTAGCAATGCCAAAGTGTAAGGATGGAGGTGTATAAGCATCTGATAAAGTTGTGATTTAGCAAAAGTATAAAGCCTTTTCAGACTTAAATTAGGGAAGTAAGACTTCTATCACAAAGAAATAATAAGAAAACCTATTTTCTCCATATTAAGAATTGGTATGATAGAGTCTAATTCAGTGTGGATGTCTAACTCATTGTTGCTGTCCATGCCACAAGAAGTGGAGCATGGAGAGGGGTTTTGAAGGAGGACCATGGTTGTGAAGGAAGGCTTAAAGCTAAATGTATTAATTTACAGGAAGTTAAAAATGGTATGTTTAGATGCTTAAATGAGGTGATATTACTGTAAATGGAATTTGGTTACCAAAACTGTAACCAAGTTGTGTGGTAAAAAGTTTAAACTTAAACAAAGAAAGTTATGCTTATAGTGAGGGAAGAAATATACTGGGGTGTGTTATCAGTGAAGGACATTTGAAGTCTTCCATATTAATAAGTGCTAATTCACTGAAAGGGGTTGAAGTTATGAAGTGGCCTGATCAGGTAAAGGTTTGAACTGATTTCAAGCCTTCTGGCCTTGAAATTTGTCACTGAATCCTTCTGCTTTACTTGAAGTCTTGAAAAAAACAGGTTTCTTTGAATTGACTTCAACATGTTTGTAATGCTTGCAACTGATTATGAAGTTTCTGGAGGCATTTAGCACCTTGTCTTCAGGGGCTCAGGAGAGAACTTCTGCCTCACATGCATTACAGTTCAATGACTCTTGATGTTTTTTGCTTTGAATACCTGGTTTCCATAATATAGAATAGATATTGTTGCTTTATAATGATCTGGGATGACAAGAGATTTAGAAAGATTAGAATAGGATTGAGGAATTGTGTACTAATGAAGATTTTGTTACCCTGGCCATGCAGATATTACATACAGTAATAATAGAGTACTTCTATGACAATTCTTAAAATACGTGTGTTGGACCTTTGCATTCTGGGCCAGTTGCTGATGCACTGTTAGTCTGCTCAAGAATCCACAAATGAGTAGCTCTCAGAAATACTTGTCAAAGTTGTGATTCTGAGTTGTAAATTTAAATATATTAAAAAAAACCACTTCAGTATCAAATCAGGAATCAGTAGGCTGATAGCAGTATTAACAAAAAACTCGGACCTGTCATATCTTTGATTTAATAAAGCATCTACTTTTCCTAGAGGTGATGAATTTTGCTTATGTTTGAAAGCTTCAGCAAAAATTTTACTTTCAATTTTAGATTTTGTTCTGGTGAGGTGAATAGTTTCACCATTACTTGTGTTAAGCAAATATTTGGAAAAATAAACCCTCTTGAAGTTCCAGTATAGAAGTGAACAATTTATTTGTGAAGGCCATCCCATGCTTTGATGTAACTGGCAGTGGTGGAAAGATAAGCAAACATTTGAGTTAGTGGAAAAGCCACTGTATGTGCTTTAAGCATGTAATTTTGGAAATAGACCTTTCCCCCTTCATTAGTGGATTTTTGTTTCATCTTTGCTCCTGACTGTGTTATGATAATTCTGTTAGAAAGGACAGTAAGTGTGGTCAGTGGTTAATAATTTTAGGGGGTTCACATAAATGGCTCTAGTTCTTTTTAGAATTTTGACCTTATCTGCAGGGAAGAATTTACTATCAGCTGTAGATTTTGAATTGGTTTAGTTCAACCTGATTAAATTGCAGGATGGGTGCTGTTACTCAGAGCATATGCTCTTAATTTGGTTCCTCTTCATTTGTTTGAATTAAACCAATTTAGGCTATGTATTCTGAATGAACACTCCTTTACAGCCATGTAATCCACCCTCATTGGGTGTAAATTTCAATCTTCAACTAATCCAGATTAATATTTCTCCAGAGGGGTCTGTTTCATTTGGAGTTGATTCAACTGTCATAATGTCCAATTGAAGCAAAAAGGCGTAAATATCATATGAAAAGGAAATATGAAAGAACATGAAAAAAACCCACAGTTATTGTGTCAAACAAATGTTTGTTTTAAAAAGCCAGGTTGTTTAAGCAGCAGAGTGTTTATGAAAAGAGCCTAATTTAGTCCCAGTAGTAAGATTGGCATTTAGCCACATGAAAGGCCATACTGCTGATTTAAATCAGAATGATTTTACCAATTTTGCATATCATTTGTGTGTTGATTCAGGGAGAAAAGCACTGTTCACTTGCAGTTGTGCTATTTTGAAAGCCATAGAAATAACCTAAAGCAAATATACTTTTTGAAGAGTATTGTCTTTGGATAAGAGTGCTTATACAAAGAGTTACGTTTGTATAATTACACCAGTGTAACAATAGGCACAGTTCTAGAAAAGTGCAAAGAATTGAAATAAGCTTTTGATTGGTTGTAGTAGTTGCTGATGGGAACCATTATGGATATGTTAATCTCCAAAGTAAAATTTTTTATAGTACTGTCTATAATCCAATTCAACAATGATTGCCAAAACCAGAAAATAAAAAGAAAACAAACAAAAACTGTCAAAATTACCAAAGACAGGGTTTTTCCTTACCAAAGACAGCTGTTTATAGCCTAACATAATTGTACTTTAAATGTATTTAATCAGAAGTAATCCTAGCTATGTGAAACACATTGTAAAATGTGAGTCAGTCTGTATCCAGTGCAACTGAAATTTAAGTATCCATTTCTAACATTGTAATTTTTGGTTAATATTATTTTAATGTTGTTATATATTACTATTAATTAATTAAACAATTACTTATTAAGTTGTTAATTAGATTTAAAAGGGATTATTAAAATTAAGTTTAAATGTAATTATGCCTTGCAGCAATTTGAAACTGCTTGTGGAATATACATCTGAAAATGTTTAAGTTCATTAGTTCTATATTGAGATTGGTTTCGGAGATTTGAGAGAGCAAGCTGAAAAATTAAGGAAGGATATCTTTGAATTTTATTCTGTACTGGAAACTGTTTGACTAAAATTTCAGCATTAGTCACTGTGGGATACGAAAACTAGTTAAGGTGCTGCGTGAGAAACACAACTTTTGCTGTATTTCTTGTTGTTCTGCTAATCACTGAGATCCCATCTTCTGCTCTCTTTCTGCAGTGACTGGTTAAATGGAAACCATTCCTGGGACCTGGATGGTTTCTACTGAAGCAGACTTTGCATAGCAGCTCCATCACCTCAGAAGGTTGCAATGAGTGGAGGAGGGGATCAGCCAGACATCCTCAGTGTGGGAATATTGGTCAAAGAAAGATGGAAGGTGGTGAGTATGCCTTCCTGCAATCCTGTATCTTCTTTGAAACACATTTTTATAAAAAAGTGGTTTGAGCTTTGAAAGTAATTTGAAAATTCTTGTGATAGTTTGCTTAATACTTACATGGAATTGTGAATGAGCTTTAAAACTACTTGTTTCTCTTACCCTACTTTAAAGTGAAGTTATGAGGATTTAAAGTGGGTTATTTTTTTTTCCTGATGAGGACCTAGGAGAACTCTTAATTCCCAATGTAGTGCCTGATCCAAGCACAATTGGAAGAGTACTGTTAGTATATTGAACTTGATCTCTTATTATGTCTGTTTTGGAGATCAGTCAGATGCCCTCCACTGAAACTATAGTAAATTTGTGAGATATGTTACTTCTTATAGGAAGATCTTTTAGGACCTTGCTGCTCTTCCTTTTGTGTGTTGGATTTTATGGCATAGATTTATTCTCAGCTGATTTGTATTCATTTGATTGTGTGCCAGCATTTGCCTTACTATAAATAGCTCTGTTCCCTTTTGCTGTTCCTATCCTTGATTTGCATCTTGAGGGAAACAGTATCCATTTGAAGCTATTTTTGCTGGGAGAAACAGGCTGAGTTCTCACAGTTCCTTCTCCGTTTCTCTTTGGGTCTCCATCACTTTGGTTTTTTTTTACTTAGAATTAAAAAAAAAAAAAAGGTAAAAAAAGGCCAGTTCACAATAGAGCATTTAGAGTATCTCTGTGTGTGTAGTAGGCTGTGAATGGATTCTGAATTTCTTGCTTTATACTACTCCCCTATTTCAAAATTTTTAGGACTGTAAGACTGAACATAGAAGATACAAATTCTTTATTAATTTTAAATTATTGAGAGAATAATTTTAACTTTCTTGTGCCTTGTCTTTCATTTAAATATGTAGGAAGCAGATACTAACTTTGTGTAGGAAATCTTTGTATTTCCTTTTAGATAAATAGAACCTGAATAGCTATCTCTGGAGTATAAGTATTTGTAAAATACCTTCTTAATTTCAACTCAATACAACAGTGAAGCAAAACTGGAAAGCATAGTCTTGAATAAGATCAAATAGTATAAAATACCATTTAATATACACTAATATACAACATACAATAGATAATAACATACTAATACATCACGATCCGCAAAACTACTTAGTTGCCTGATGTGTGCAACAGTTAGCTGTGTTTTCTTCAGGTTTATTTGCTTTCCTACGTAATGAAGACTGCTGATGACTTAAGTGTCTTCTGGAAAATTTTGAAAGTAGGCTGAAGTTCATTTCATGTAATTATACATTTTCACTTACATGTTTTCCAGATCAAGTATTACAGGTAAATGAGTGCCAAGTATTTCCTGTCAGTAACTCTTCAATTTCTTATCTTCTGTAGCAAATATTAAGGATTTCTTGATGGCATCCAGAAATGAATTCAGGATTTCGTAGGAACTGAAATGCTATTTTTGGATTTTTTTGCTAGCTGAGGACCTTGTTCTTTGCAGTTGTGAAAACCATATCTAAAATTCTTGCACATGAACATTTTAAAAAAACATGTTCAATTTAATTTAATTTTAACTTAGATATTATTTAGGGTGATTTTATTTTGCAAAGTAAGCATAAAAAAAGAAGTTATAAAATATTTTTCCCCAGTGATAACCTCTTGCTCTAGTGATATAGGTTAACATTTGCTTTTATCCTTTGTTGATGCCTCTTTTTTGCCTTTGAAACATTTATTACAATTCTGACTTGGAGAGACTTGATTGTAATGATAATTGGTTTTAGATATGTTTAAGAATGCCATTCAGCTGGCAGTGTAAGCGAAGGTGCCAAGATAAAAACTTGTTGGAAATTGTATGCTTTAGCCTGGAAGCATACAAAGACACAGAAGTCGAAGGGAGAATGGAGAGAAAGCTTGGGGTGGAAGATGCTGAATGCAAGAAAAGAAGGCTGAAACTAATGAACGAAGTGGGGAAATTGTAGTGCAGATGTAAAGAAGGGCAATGTGGGCCTCATCAAGGTAAAAGATGTTGAGCAGATGTGGCAGGAGGCCAGTATGGTTGAGAGGTCAACACCTGTGTGAACTGGAAAACAAAATGCAAGTGAACAGGAGGTGGGAACAGGGATGGGCTGCCCAAGATGAACATGGAGATGTTGCCTCTGTGTGATGAATATATGGGAAAGCCAGAGCTCAGCTGGCAGTTGTGACCGGTGAAGGATGTGAAAAGCAACAAGAAAAACTTCTATGGGGATGTTGACAGCAAAAAAAGACCAAGGAGAATATGGGCTCATTGTTGAATGTGTGTGATTCGCTGACAAAGGACATGGAAAGTATTTTTTTCTGCAATCAAAAGGAGATTAATTTGTGCCTGGAACTACTGAGTGATGTAATTATTGGGTGTATGCTAATGATTCTGGTGTACTTTAGCTGAGGATATAAATTGATCTGTTTATTTTATTGGTGGTGGTGTTTTTGTTTGTTTAAAAAAAATTTAAGTGTACAAGCAGAGAAAAAATCCCTTTCAAAGGCAGTCTTTCTTGGTCTGGCCATTTCTCAAAGCTGGTAAATGAAGTTGGATGATAAACTTGTCTACATTTGTGAGGGGGTGAGGATGGCTGTGTCATCTCTTTCCTTTTCCTCTCACCTTTTTCACCATGCATTCTCATTGGTGTACTTGTACTATGCTGAAAATTCATGTGTTATTTGTTATCTTCTTCCTTATTCATAGAGCCTAGGCTATTTTAAAAAATGTTTTCTTGCTCAGTCAAATGTCTGATGGTCTGGATTTGCAAATTTTCAGAATCTGAAGATAGGTCAGCATATTGCTGCTGTCTAGAATCCTGGACTGTTTAGATGACATTTTGTACGGTGTAGTCATATAATGGTAGCAACTGTATGTTTTCAGGTGACATTTAGAAAACCATGTCAGTCTTAGGGTAAATTATTTTTGTCTCCTTTTCTCTTTTATCAGCTTTAGAATGTTAGCCAGGGGAGGCATTTTGTGAAACAACGTTGACATTTTTGATACTGAGAAACCAAAGAAGTTTGTTCCCCATGACCACTTAAAGGAGAGTGAAGAAACACCTATTAATATTTACTCTGAATGTAGTGCAAACTAATTAGTAGGCCATAAGCATTCTTTTTACCTCTTCCTTGCATAGATAAAACTTTCAGTGCTGCAAGTTTCTTGAGTCTGTTAATAAGAATGGTATTGATCAATGTAAGTAAACGCGAGCAACATTTGAGATGTATATTCAAAGATAATCTTAGCCATTTCTTATAATTTATGATTTAGCTGCTGTGTTTAAGTCACTCCATATAATAGAAAATACTGTTTGTTTTTAGGAAGTACAAAAACTTGTATAACTTTATACCTTTATTCTTCAGTGTGCATATTTCTGAAAAGAGAAGAAGATGGCATATTTTAAAAATGTCACTGTGCATTTGTATTTGAAGATCTCTGGGCTGTGTGTGACTGTTTGAGGAAAGACTTTATTCAGCATCTTGACTTTGCCCAGATTCATGCTAGGAAATACTACTACACTCTTCTATTATGCTATATGCAATAGTGCAGATGGAGATCAGGTGTGTTCTCTTCCAAACTGTGGTTAGCCATACCTTGGTCAATTATTCAGTAGCTCTTTTATGTACTGTACTGTTATTTTAAAACCTTTTTGTAATACAACAGCGTTTAGAGTATGTCAGACAGAACAAAGAAGTATTGCTGTTTTATTTTCTTTCTTCTCCCCGCTTTAAGGTATGTTTTTGTTCTTTCTTTTTCCCCAATATAGTTGAGGAAAATAGGAGGTGGAGGATTTGGAGAAATTTACGATGCACTGGACTTGCTTACTCGGGAAAATGTTGCACTGAAGGTCGAATCAGCTCAGCAGCCAAAGCAAGTGCTGAAAATGGAAGTAGCTGTGTTGAAGAAGCTGCAAGGTAGGGCTGTATCTTGGATATGCAAGAAGTAGAATGTTAGTGTATCTTCTTTTAAAAAAAATTGTAATTAAAATAATATTTTGAGTAAATATTTCCTATAGTCTGCATGTTCTCGGTAAATGATTATTAAAAGCAGAATAGAAGCTCTTTCAGATTCTGAAAGTTTTGTTACAGTGAAGCTTTTGTTGGAAATGGGATGACATGGAAATAAAAAGAACAACAAAAATAATTCAGTTGCTGCAAAAGTCCTGATTCAGATTTACTTTATTCTGAATCCTTATCTTCTCTTTGTTTTTTGTTCTAGACCTTGTTGTTATTCTTGTTTTCATTTTTTTCTTCTAAGATGGTCTTTTTTTTCTGAACTGTGTAGCGTTGAATATTTGAGGGTCTTAAACATAGCATATGCAATAAGAATATTTGTTTTCTTTGCTGTGCAGCTATTGCTGAGAATTCTAATGCTGAAATGGGAAACATACTTTTAAAAATCTCCACAAGCAAAAGCCCCAACTTTAAAGTACTGTAACTTGTATGAGAAAACTACTGACATGTAAAATCCTGAAATACTTCCAGGGCTAAATTCCTTAAATCAGAGTTTGAATAGTCACACTCTCTTTACCTTTAGATACTTTAATGAAGCTATCAATACGGAGAAATATGCAGTGGCTTCTCTTAATTGCTTTTTACAACACAAGATTACAGAAAGGAAGTTTAAATAGTGACTTTTTCTTTAAAAATTTTTATTTTTAACCTGGAAGATTTTGAATAATACATGCACTCCTGTCAGCAGCCCAGTTTTTCCAAACTCCTAGTTTGAATAAAGCAAAGTCTGCATGACATATGGTGCTGCCTAATGTGCTGTAAAGGTCACACTGCAGCAGGAATTGACAGCCTCTATAGATTTAAGAGGGCAGGCGTGTCACATGTTATGATGTTAATAAACTGTTCCTACGCTTTTGTCTGTTTCAAGGATTGCACTACAACATCTAGTATTATATAGCTGAGCAAGGATTTTCTTTGAATTATAAAGTTTCTAGTCCAGAGATGAGTAGTAAACTTCAGTATTGACAATTGAAAGTTTGGAAAACGTTTGTCAGGGTTCTTGAAAGAAATTATCCTAAAGACAGTGAGTTTTGAAGAACAAAATACTCTGTAACTCCGGGATTTTTAAATGCTCAGAATTAATTTTTCCAAGAGTTTGTTGGTTTTTTTTCTTCACAGATGAGCTTGATTCTATTTTTACAAAACCGATGGTCTTTAAAATGGTATAGATGAAACAACTAAATGATAAGGATATTAATAGATCTGAAAGAAAACACTGGAATTTGGAGCTAGTGGTAGCACTACAATGCCAATGGATTTAGGAGAACATGACCTTATATAGGACTGTGTAATTGGAATGCATTTTAACTTTCTACTGTAAATTACAGTATAGTGGAGTTTCAGTTAGGATATTAGAAAAGGAATCTTTTTCTTAGTCAAAGCTTTTTTATCTTATGAAATATTTGTGGAAAAAAAAAGATTAAATATTAAAGTATTTATGTGTGAAAAATTGGCACAGGGCCTTACAGAAGTTATACTCTCAGAGGAATAGTTAGGAAAATATAATTCCAAACAGCCAAAGTCTTCCTTCAGAAGAGTCTTTGGTTCTGTTGAATCATGGGAAACGTCTAGATAAAAAGAACAGAACAGTGAAACATCTGAACAACACATTCACTGAGATAAATTATCCACATAATATATAATCCAAATAAATATTTCTGTTATTTATTCTCTCAGTGTTATTTCTCTGAACAAATAATAAAGAAAAGCTTTTATATAACTGAAACCCAGATATTGTACGAGATCTTTAGAAATAACACTTTGGACAATCTTTCTTATGAGAAAACAATCTAAATATATTATTTCTTACATTTTATATCTTGTTGCTCTCTTGCACAAAAAAAGAAAAAAAATTAAGAAAATTAAGTTGGTGGTGATAGTAACACTAGAGGTGACCTCCAGTCATTGTTGTGGAAGTTAACACTTGCTGCTCTAGTTTTAGATAGGGAATGTTGTAGGTCATCAGTAAAGCAAACACAGTGAAGAGATGGGTCAAATGAACCTTTTGCATATATTGTGATTTATAATTTGTGCAGATGCAGTACTTCAGTTTTACATTCACCTTTTTTAATTGATACTTGGAAGGTTTTTTATTAAATAAGGTTACGGTAGGGATCATTTCATGTTTTACAGAAAATTTTTGCTCCTAGGAGCCATTTCCATTAATTTCTTTACTTTCACAAGCTTTCAATATGGAAGAGCTAAAAATTTGAAGCATAGGGAAAATCAAGAAAAGTGGTGAGAATGGGGAATAAAAAACAACTTTATAATTGCTTCTCAAAGATTTTTAAATTATTATTCTTAAGTGCTTTTTTACCATGTGGAAATTAGTCTTATTTTCCACAAGTTTTTTCTTTTTGTGCAGATTAAAACCAGGTGAAATTATAAACAGTTCTTTTAGGATATTTTTGTAACAACCTGTTTTCATACATCCTCTGAGACCAACTTTTATCTTGTTCTTCTATCCCTTTTTGGTGTGTGTGTGTATGTATATATGTATATATATATAATTACTCTCCTTTTCTCAAAGGGCTTAGATTCTCTTCTTGCAAGGCATTCTAGTTACATTGGATATAGAGAGAAAGGAATAGAATTGCCATGAAAAATAGTTTTTCTTTCAAATATTTAGAAGTTTCCTCTGTTTGTAATGAAAGGCAGTGAGCTTGCAGTGTTGGTGAGGATTTTCTTGATGCCTGGATCTGTTTTTTAAAAATATTGCACAGTTCGTGGAATATTATCAAGAAACAGGCTTTTAGAAGAGTATAAATAAACAAGTGTACTATGTCTAGAGCAGAATAGCTCTTCTAGTCTATACTAGGCCTAGGCACATTCTCAGGGTTATATACATGCTTTTAAATGTACCTGTATCAGAATCTTATTTCACAGAAACTATGAAACTGAAATAAGAATAGCTGTTGGCAGAAGTGCAGGGATGCACTATTTCTTACCATTCTTTATTTTCAGAAACTTTAAAATTAAAACAGTGTGGTCATTATTGCGGGGGTAAAGTGAGTAATAACTATGTGGTATAATGAAGTATATAAAAATAGTAACTTTGTATATGGTATAGTGACTAATGAAAGCTTCAAATAAGCTCCTTTTAAGACTCCGTGCTAGCAAAACATGCTGGAATATGTGAGTAATTGTATGACTTCTCTTAATTATGAAGGAGGACTAGGCTCACTGATACGGCCATTTATTACAGCTTAGTCATCAATTACATCTTAATTTTTTTCTCCCTGCTGTCTCCTAATTATTGTTGCAGGATATTGTTTAACTCTTTAAGTTCCTTATTTTTGCTTTTAAAAAAAAAAAAAGAAATCTGCTGCAACAGATGGTTGTTTTGTTTAACCATGTTGTTAGGCCATCTGTTCCCACAGTCAGATGGGAGAAGACAGATTTATCACATCTCACTCAGTGAGAGTGAGACTCACTCAGTTGGTTTCTGTCTCACACAACCATACAGACTTCTCCCTCACTCATTTACAGCTCTGGAGCGTAATTTAGTGATGGCTGTGTCTGGTGTAGGCTGTAAAGCTGCTGTAGTGCTACACTGCAGCAGCCTGAGGAATGGCACACAGGCTTAGCACCCTCCCTAGGAGGTTTTTCAGGGGCAGAGTTGTTCCCTGCAGCCTATTACCATCACCTTCTCCCCCTGCAGCCCAGCAGTGTAGCTCACAGGTGTAAGGAAATACTGTTTTCCTGCTGAGGAAAAGGCTGTAGTAGGTGTGTATAGCCCCACAGGAGTGGTGGAGGATCATTCTATTTGAGTAAGATATTCAAGCTCTACTTCTGTCCTTCCTCTTTCCTCAATTTTACATAAAAGTTTCTAGGGAATTTACCATGCAAAATGAGTTGGTGTTCCAGTCAAAATGGGACTTCCCTGACCAAACTGAGAGTTGGACATTTACTGAATTTGTCAGATAAAGTCTGACTAATATATGTTTCTCTGAAGATGTTCTTTCAGAATACCCACAAGTGGCTGTAAAATTAATCATAAAAATTTGAGATGAGACTGCAGCAATGAATATACAAAATTTCATCTTGATAAATGTGCTACTAATCCTTTTTCTTCATAAAATTATACTGTCTGTAATATTGCCTTACTTGAACAAATGGATAGAAGGAAAAAGTGGAGGAAAATCAGTGATACTTAAAGTTTAGCACTAATGTATTTGCAGAAATGTAGAGATTTATTTTAAAATAAATTATTTTGATGAATCCTGTAAGATTTTCTTTATTTAAAAGGGCCTACCTACCTGTTTGAACTGGATGTGGCAGGCAACTTCCTGAGGAAGCAAGAAACAGGCAACCACTTTTCTGTCAAGTGAATTGAAAATATTTAAAAGTGGTAGGGTTAAATTTTAGGGTTTTGATGGAGCAACGAGTGCAGCAGTAGCAGAGTCCCCTCAGGTCTGTAGATAGACATTATGGTGTTTTGAAAACAGCAACAGAGGGGGGTGGGGATTCCCTGTTTATGACGTTCTTGTAATCCTAAGAGTAAAGAAATTCATGATACAAATACTAAATGTCATCTGTAGCAACCACTTGAGATCATCAGTTTTCTATTGGTTGTAGCTTCCAATGGTTTGAGAAAGGAAGGTAAATGGTCTGAGGAGCTTTAATCCTACAGTTCCCTGTTCTGTCGTGGAGTGGGGCAGAGTGGGATCATAAGGGGTCCCGGCTTTTCTCCAAGTCAATGAACACTGGTACCAAAATGACAGGAGGTTTGCCTTCCCCTTTTGTTTCCAACTGCAGCCTTTAGCTTGCCTTTTTCTGTGCATTTACCTGGGGAATTTCTGCTTTGACTTGCAGCTGCAGGATAGTAAGGAGATTATTTTTGACCTGTCTTCTCTGTGGTTTGCTCCTAGGACGGGAGGAGGCTTTAAAGAAAATCGGCTTAAACAAAACTCTGATTTTTTGTTTTTTTCTGTTTCAGTATACCTGAGCTGAATATATCTCCTGTAGCTAAACAGAAAAGATTCTGTTCTAGAGAAAGATATTAATAAATTGAATTAGTAGAATTACATTTTCTACAATTTTTTAATATAAAACATAACTCACAAGTAATACTACTGTTTTCTTTCATCATGGCAGCTGCAGCTTATAGAAAAGAGGAATATTAGCTAGGAATATGGTCTATTACAAACCATTACCTTTGTAAGAAAATAACCTTTTCTAGCCCAAAATACCTCAAATTTGTTGACATTTAGGCATGTTGTTGTGCTTGTTTTCTTATGGAAGAGTGAAAACTGTGGTATGGGAGAAAGCTTCTGTTTAATTGCAGGTAGAACTAACTTGGGTTTTATTGCTGTTAAACTGCATGGGGCTTATTTTGTTATTTTACATATTTTCCAGTAATTTCCTAGGTGTTTACAGGAATAAACAATAGAATTGCATTATTATTGGCTCATTTGCTTCTTTTTCTCTTAGGAAAAGATCATGTCTGTAGATTCATAGGATGTGGACGGAACGACAGATTTAACTATGTGGTCATGCAGTTGCAGGTTAGTGTGTCAAAGCACTTGATGTTTGCTTGTGTGTTTAGGTTTACTAGCCAAGTGTATATGAAAATACAGATTTTAGAGAATGCTAAACAAAACAAAAAAAACCCCAAAAGATCACAAATGCATTGTAGTAAGTGAACCTAAATTGAGCATATCTTTATATCTTTTTCCTTTTATGTCCTTTCCATAATCCTCTCAAAAATGAGAAAGCTTGCATCCTGAGAAGGACCTGACTGTTGGAAGAGTGAACTGTGATGTCTTCTGACATATTTTACGTTCCTTTTTAGTCTTCACTTGAAGATAGTCTAAAATGCATTATACTATTCTCTGCATCTTGTTGGCTTTTTTTGTAAAAGTGAAAAATCACTCTATGCAAGTGAAAGAAAACACTTCATTTTTTCTGAAAAAACTTGTTCATTTAAAAAGGGATTAAATAGGTGATTAGTACTTAGAGTTATGGGATTAATGTCCTTTCTCATCCAGAATATGAATACTGAAAAAAGTGTGTAGTAGTTCGTACGGTTTTTTGTCTGTTATTCTAGAAGTAAAACAGTTCTGTGATGTCATGGGGTTGCATTTCCTATATAATGTATTTTTCATCTGTTTGTTATAATATGTAATTAAATTATGTATTTTCCTGAAAGAAGTGAGTGTGAAGTTTTCTTTAGCATTTTCTCAGCAGCCTTTTTTTGGGTGTGGCACAAATACAATTTTAAATAATAGTGTTTGTACTGGTATTCTAATAGGGATTAGTTTGTTCCATGTTTTTAGGACTAGGAATATACTAAGGTTCATATTTAAAAAAAAAAATTCTAAATTTAGGTTGGACATACTTGGGAACATACTGTCATTACTTTTAGGTGAGATGTGTTACCCTTGAGTGTGAAAGGAGGTGTTGAGAGTATTTCATGGTTAATCATGAACAACTAAAATAGGAAGACTTTACAGCATCTGTGAATCTTGGTATTAATATTTTTTATGAAACGTCCTTTTAATTTTGTCAGGGTCGGAACTTGGCAGACCTGCGTCGTAGCCAATCTCGAGGAACATTCACCATTAGTACCACTCTGCGGCTTGGGAAGCAGATTTTGGAATCTATTGAAAGTATTCATTCTGTGGGATTCCTGCACAGGGACATAAAACCAGTAAGTCTGCCCATTAAATCAGAACAGGCAAGTATGGTGTGGTCATTAGATGGCTGCGTAAGTCAGAATATGTTCTATACTAGATGCTAAAACGTAAAAATGAGAAGGGATGGAAAACTGAATGTTTAATCATCAGGTAGGGGAGTTTTTTTCTATTAATTAATGTTGGATTGCAGCAACAGTAACTTTGGTCTTTTTCATTGTCTCCAGTTAAGGCCTCCTTGCAATTTGCTGTAGTTAAAACTTCTAACTCTTATCTTTAGCATCAGTAACCAAGAGTATTTGCCATGAGATATGACATAATGTCATGTAATAAATCTAAAATAATAGATACTAACTGTAGAGTGCATTTATAAATCCTTCAATAGTATGTGTTTAATATATTTTCAACAAACAAGGAAATAAAAGACTGTAGGAGAAAACTATTGTTTTATTGTACAATTCTTATTAGATATTAATATGTCAGTAGGAGGAGAGTGCCTTCCTAATGGTATCATGCTTTTGTTCTTACTATTTTCTATTTTTCTTTGAATTTATTTCTGAAATTCAATCACCTATTTTTAATATTGCTCTGTATGAAAAATATCATTAGAGCTCTGAACTGTCAGGATCTGTAAATGAGGAAAAAATAATAAATCTTTGTGTTTTCTAATAGATGCAAATATGGTTTGTTATATCTGACATATATTGCTAAGTTTCCTGTCAGCTTAATGTGCTTACTTGAAACTTCCAACAAGTT
The DNA here is from genome assembly GCA_024734035.1 of Alethe castanea. NCBI lineage: Eukaryota > Metazoa > Chordata > Aves > Passeriformes > Muscicapidae > Alethe > Alethe castanea. Next base: position 35,161,236 of record JANRGV010000094.1, read on the forward strand.
TCTGTACATTAGGAAAATTTCATTTGCATCGCTTCTTCCTGGCAACTTGTATAAAACTTGTATTCTCCCTGACCCATCCCCATTTAAGCCTTTATTTAATAGGAAAAGGACATAGAAGCTGTGAATGTCAAGTGAAATTGGTGAGAAAGAATTAGCTGGAGCTAATTGTGCTTTGTACTGAACTCAAATCTTGAAATCCTTGGTAGTTTGTTTTCCTTGTGACAATTAGGCAATGCTGAAATTCTGTGACTAGGTGACATGATTGGAAAATTCTTGCTAAAACTTAATATATTCTAAGTGAAAAATTAAGATGACAATCTCTTTGGACAATATAGACCACTTGTCTGATGGATGCCTATTTCTCTTAACAATGTTTTCTTCAAATTTATTGAGAGTTCAGTAGAAGTGAAAACATGGAAGGAAGGATAGAGAAATAGAATATAAATTTTCTGGTTGTGTTATTGCATTAATATGTGGACATATTGAAACCTGTCTGTATTCATCTATTGCTGTATTTGCTTTTCTTCCTAGTCAAACTTCGCAATGGGACGTTTTCCAAGCACCTGTAGGAAGTGTTTTATGCTGGATTTTGGCTTAGCACGGCAATTTACCAACTCATGTGGGGATGTCAGACCAGTAAGATTTTTTTCACAGTTGAAATCTGAATTCTTGAATGTGGTAGTATGCTGTCTTTTCTTCTGGAGAAGTGTGGGAGCTGCACTGAACTGGTAACTGTTGTAAGCTTGACAAACACCATCCCAGATCAGAAATGTCATGTGATTTATTAATTATGTTAAAAGACTGAATGGGAATGAATCAGGTTTCTGGTTTTTGGCTTGAGACAGAGGTGCACATCTAAGATATTTTGGGATAGTCTGTCATTTTATTTGAAAAATCAAGTGATAAATAGATCTTCAATAAATATCAGAATAATATACCAGAGCTGAATTTCACTTTCTGTTTTATATTGCATTTTAAAAAACCCAAAAACTAGAAAAGGACTAATCTTTTTTGGAATTCCATAATCATTATCTGGACTGTAATTTCAAATTTAGCATTTTCCTTACAGGAAAATATTGTCCCTCTTAATAAAGAGAGGTAAAAGGTCATTTCAGGAAATTACAGGAAGGAGTATTTTGAGGGACAATTTTCCATAATGAAAATGTGTTCATGCTTTATTAGTCTGCCCCAGTGTCTGAGCATACTGTCTAAAGGAAATGCCTTTATTGCTCATCTGAAGGACCAGGGATTTGACATTCTCTTGGGTTATTCAGTTAGCAGGGACAGTTTCCCACTTGTTCCAGATATTAGCCTTAAAATTAATTTGTTATAGTTGTAGTTTGCTTCTTGTTGTATCATTTTACTATGGTGGTCTATAGAAATCTTCAAAACTGAAAGAAAAACATGTTAACATAAAGTCAAAATGAGGCTTTGCATGCTTTTTCATGCTACAGATAGTTCAGTATTACTCAGAATTACTACTGTAAAATAAAACATTTTTAACTGCTAATTTTGATATGGATTCATTTTACCAAAGTTGTCCTGTCTTCCAGCTGTCTGAATGACTATGCTTGTGAGGAGCTGACTTCAAGAAGAGAGGGATATATCTGTTGTATTCAGTAATAAGATATTTGTAAAATGTGTAAGCATGTTAATGAGAAGAGTGAAGAGCTGCAGTTTATTAAGTTGCATGATCTGACGCTATTACCTGGCTAAAACTTAAAAATCAGAAGCAAACATTTATTGCATTTTGTAGGTTTGTGAAAGATGAATGCAAGGTAATGGCTTCTGATACCAAATTCTACATGGTGGGGACAATACTAGGATGCAGGTGTTTGGGGTAGAATTTCTATGTTGAATTAAATTATAGAATGGAAGTGGATAAGAAAGCACTAATTGGTGGGAGGAGCCTTCTCTGGCGGTGGAAAAGATCAGAAGAGAGAAAATTGAGTGTGGGAAGAACAAAAACTGCTGGGAATGATGTATAGGCTGTTAAAAAAAGGAAGGATGAAACACAGGCAAGTATATAAATTGTTGGTGAGAGGAAGCCAATAAGCGAATTAATGATGTAGATAAGAATTGATTACTGCAAAGCAGGGTAATTAGAATTTAATTGTAGGGATACTCTAATCAGCAAGCAAATACATTTAGCAGGATGCAAATTTAGTATGAGATTCATAGCCTGCTATTTTTTGCTTTTTGAAGGTGTAGTACCTAACATTTTGTTTGCTATTGTCTTAGAGATAGCTAAAGTAAATACTAGTATCTTTTTTGCTCTTTAATTGAGACAAAAAATAAATGATTCTTTTTGAATGTAAACCTAACTTCATACAGCCATCAATTTCCATGTCTCTGTTTACATGGTGAAAATGGAAAGTGAAGATGTCAGCTGTGGTACAGAAATAGAACACCTTGAGGGACAAAATGCGAAGGACATTTGCATTCTTAACATCATCAGTACTGCAGCCAGCTCTTGGGCAGTTGTCATCACTGCTGTTTTAAAGTGAACCTTAACCACAACTGTTTTTTGAGGTATTATTTAATTTAATACAAAGAAAGCAAAATAAAATAAAAAAGAAGCCACTAGTCTTAGCTGTTAAAAAGATTTACCTCTAAAAAAGAATTTTAGGTCATAGTTTTTAAAAATCCATGAATTCAACCATCATGTATTATCACAGGCCTGAGTTTTGTGTTCTTTTATTTATGTGGATTGCAAGTTATAAATAACTGAATTTTATTTGTTTTACAAAGAAGATAGTATAACGTATATGAAAGCTGAGATGACAAAGCTACGGAGTAACAGAATTAAAGACCTATCCTTAAGAAGGTGGCATTTAGATAAAACCTTTTAATCTACAACATCCATGTTTCTCTACTCAGTATGCAGGTCTTACTGACTGGCAGCCTAAAGAATTGTTCAGATTAACAGCCAGTCCCCTGAATCTGATGATTTGGACTCAGCAAAGATAATTGAAGGAGAAAATTCCTTTCTACCCAATTTGGTATTTAGTTTGGAATGTGAGATTCCTTTATTGAGAGTATTGTGACTAGGGGGTTGAAATGTATGCAGAGAAGAACGTTTTGTTTGTGGAATTGTTGTTTTTTTGATAAGTAAGTCTTTTTAGGTCTAGGGGAGAGCTACCCTATGACTGCATTCCCCCACCTTTGTCCTGCTCTTCCCAGTGACTAAATTTTAGGTCATTCTTCAGTGTTTATTTAAATAAAATGAAGAGCTTCATTAGAGTTTTCATTGTCATAGGACATTTTAGCATGACCTTAATTTCAAGTGTCTAACTTTTCCTATATTTATTTGAAAACAAGTAAAAAAATCAAAATACATTCCTCTAACATTAAGTAGGTTTAAAGTATTTGACAGTCTTTACTTACTCTGAACATTAACAGAAATATTCAAATCCAAAGATGACAGAGTATCCACCAAAATTTTCTGAGGCATTACTCATGCTCTTTACTGGTGACCTGTCAGGAGCAAAAATTGTCTTTGACTTTTGCTAAAGCAGAAGATACACCAGCTGCTGTACAGTCTGACCCTAAGAAAAATGCTATGAAAGCAATTGTGAATGCAAATGTCTAGATTTTTTGTTGTCTAGGGAAGCAGTTATAAATCTGTTCACATCAAAAATGCACATATTATTCCATATCAGGTGTTTCTGTACAAAACAGCTAAGTGCTGCTTGCCTTTCTTCAGTGCCCTCAGGTTCTGAGGGTTTTCTAACAAATGAGGTTTTATCTTCAAATTTCACTTTAAGGTACAGGTGGTGTCCTAGAAATGTAGTTTAAGAAGCTGAATTCTTAAAAAAGAAACAAACAGAAAAAACTCAAAACCATAACAAACAAGAACCAATAAAATGATGGAGCACTCTCAAACAAACAAACAACCCAGAGCAATCCTGCACAGAATACTTCACAAAAATGTGTTGGTAGATAACGAAGCAGAGTATTATATCACTTTTGAAAACTTTGGAAGTCTATTGTACTTCAGTTACATACAGGGACAGAAGGTATGCATTTCTTGTAAACTCATTTTCATTTGGTTTTTTACTTGTAAAAATTTGGGAATGGTTATGCATTTGAATTGCATGGTGTTTCTTCTAGTAAGATTCTGGATTATCTAGACTGCTGAGGAAATCTAGGGAATACTTCCATGTTATTCTGCCTTACCTTGGCAGAAGAATTACAGATTGTTAATTTCTGTATTTGGAAGAGAACATTGTTTTTATGGTGCTGAAATAGTGGAAGCTTTATCCATTAAAAGCTTTTTATGATGGGGAAAAGGAGTGAGATAATTTTAAGAAGTAAAGGAGCAATGGTGAGGCTACACTGTTGTAAACAAAATAGTTACTGCAAGTCTTTTGTCTTCTTTGAAGGCCATTTGGACCCATGGACTGCTTAAAGATGGATTGCTTATATATATTTTCTTTGCTTCTAGATATTGCTTCTCAATCTCCTTTTCAAGTAAAAGTTATTATAGCAAACATTGATATAACTTTTAAAAATAAAGACTCGAAAGTGGTCCACAGATAAAACTGTTGCAGGCTTTTTTGTTTGTCCCAGTGCCCTTCATGATTTAGAAATTTGTGCTGGTAACTACAGAATATTATAATTAAGAGTCTGTATACTGGAGGGGTTCAAGAATAGTTACTGAACATGGCAGAATAAAATTTGGAATAAAATGAGACCACTCATCAAATTTAAATGATTGGCAGAAACTCAGTCATCTCTAGAAAATTGTGACATTGATCTGGTTCTGGTCTTAGTTGAAGAGCACCAAGATATACTATTTCTCCAGCATTTCCTTGACACACCTCTGTTTTGAGTTACACCCATTAAAGCAGAGTCCAAGGACAACCAGGACATGTTTATAAGTACAGTATTAAATGGTAGTGCATTTCATGGAAAATAATTAAATAGTACAAAAAAAAAAATCCAGAGAGCTGTTTGATGTCTCAGGGCATCGTATAATGCGTATAATAAATAATTGCCTAAAATAGGTTAACTGCTGTAAACAGACCTCTCTTCCATACCTGACTGAAACTGTTGAAAGCCCTGTGCTGCAGGGTAATGGTCCATGTCATTTTGTTAAATGTACTATTCAGTCGCTTTTTCATCCTGTTGAGAAGCATTTTGTTGCTGGCATTTACCTTGTGCTATCTCTTCTCAGTAATGGCCTCTCTCAGTGCTGAACAGTACATTACAGAGGGATATGATTAGCTGAGGATTACATGTGTGCACCTAAACAAGGAGCAGAGTACTTATTTTTCCTCTTGAAATATTTTTCATTTTTCTCAGAGCTTTTTGAAAAACATATGTTAATAGTTTTCTGTGCAATAGTCCTCTGGGGCTTTTACATATGATACACTTCAGAGGAGACTTTTTTAAAGTTGTGTCTTAAAGTGAATACACCGTTAGCTTGCAACATAATTGTTTGGAACAAGGAAGTGACAAAAAGTTACATTTCCTCCTTAGCAATTGTGTGTAAGCTATGTATGATGTATTGGACATCTCGGCACCAATGCTGGTAAAGCAAAGACCTGTGTGTGCTGAAATTCGGCATTAGAAGTTCCCAGGATCAAATGTCTGTAACTGGGCAATCCTAAAATAATTTTTTGGTATTAGTTTCTTCATTGTTTGTCTACCAAAGGCATAAAGGAATGAGAAGAAGCACTGAACACATAGAATTGTACAATGGTTTGGGTTTGAAGGGACCTTAAAGATTGCCTGGATCCCGCTCCCTTGCCTAGACCAGGATGATCAAGGCATTTCCAACCTGAACACTTCCAGTGATGGGGGATCTACAGCCCCTCTAGACAACCTGTTCCACTGTTTCAGCATCCTCTGAGAAAAGAATTTCTTCCTAACAAAGCAAAACTATGTCCAAGTTTTCATTGTTACCAGCTTTCTGCAGACACAGGACAGGTATCTTAACCATGTATTTTGAGACCAACCTTCTTAACAGCCACCTCTCTCTACTTCTCTTCAGCACTTGAAGTGAAGATGCAACAGCTGGGATTGTAAAGCATTAAAAATACATAGTACATTTGTACTGAACTCTCTGTAGATCAGCAGAAAGGCATAGAATGAACAAGAAATCATAAGCAAAAAAATATTAAAAAATTTTAATGTGTACATCTTTATTTGAAAAATGTTGTGTTGACTTTGTGTTCTGCAATTAGCAAAATCAGTTTTGCTATTATGGCACAAATAAATGTAGAATAAAAAGCAATAGACATGTACGTGGGATAATTCAGCTGCCAAATAGAATGCAGTAAGCTCCTGAAAACAATTTTCTTTGTTTCTAATATAAAAATCATTATTAATAAATAAATAATAAAAAGAAATATTAAGTTTTAAAAAATAAATAATGATTCAAAACTAGGAAGACAGAACTGGACTAATTTTTTTGAAATCTGACTGTCTCTTCCTATAATAGTCTGCTTCTGCCATTCCATGTCTATTAAATTAAATTTTGTGCGTTTTGCTACTGGTGAAAAAGAAATTTTCTAAGGAACAAATATTTTTAAACTATATTATCAGCTTTTCATCACTAAATCTGCATCAGTCAGAGTATATGACATACACTTTTGGAAAAAGGTGAGGTTTGCAAGATTTCCTTCAAAATTCTGAGCTAAGCATTTGATAGTTAATGACTTTTTTAAAAGTGGACCGCTTAAAAAATATCTTGTTTCAGTAAATGGAGTTCTGTTGAAGAATCTAAGATGAATTATGACAGCATTATTTTTTCTTTATAACTTTCAGTTATGTAGAAAGGAAAATATTGTATAATATCACAGTCATTCAATGCAACCTGTAAATATATAAAATCATTCTTAAATAGGCTATATGTACTCTTCAATTTTCTCCTTCACGTCCTCTTAAGTCAACAAAGACTGGAGCCCAGTTTTTTTTTTCCTTTAATACCAGGAGAAACTGTAGAAGTTTTAGATTTTTATGTCAAAATGTCCTACATGAAAATGGTTATTTGTTGAAGGGACTAAGTCAAGACCCTTTGTTTAATTGGTTTATAAGCAGTATGCATGAGTTGAAAGAATTATGAGTCATTTGAGGTTCCATTTCTGAATTAGTGATGCTTTTATAGGGAAGAGATAGGAGTTAGTTTGGTGAGGTTTGTGGAGACATTATTTTTAATAGAGAAATTAAAATAGCTGTTAGACTGTTGGGTTTCAAAGGTTTTCCAAGTCATGCATAGCTGTGATACACCTACAGTGACCTGTGCAGGTGTAATGATGCAGCAGTGTTACACCTACCAGTGTAACATTAATTATTGTCTGCTAAAACATCCTTCAAGGACATAGAGGGAGATTATTAAGGGCGCAAGCTTATAGTGCCTATATGTAGCATTTTCAGCATCCACTGGACATGATCCTTGCAAGTTTGGTTGTGCTACTGACAAAGTATTGAAGGAAATCAGTGCTACAGAGACAGCCAGCTGGTGTCTTGTGTGTAGTGGTACAAGGTGAAAAAGGCAGGTGGTGAATTAATACAAAAGATGAAAAGAAGAGCATTATCAATTGACTTGGTGACGAAAGTAGAATGGATATATGGATTTCATGCAGTGTGACATTGTTTTGTAACATCTCAGTGGAATAATCTTGGAATTAAATAATTAAATAAAAAACTTAAGAAAATCATGTGTAGTTATATTTGAGAGGAAGATTCCTTATGACCTGGAGTTTGTGGTTTTGGTGTGAAAAATAAAACTAAATAAATGATAACTTATCGGAAGAAACAGTTTGATTAATAGCTGAGATATGAAAAATGATGATGATAGACTACTTTGTTAGGGTATATTGTTTTTTTTTTCTCCTTTCATGTTGTGTGCAGAACACTGGTATCATATCCAAACAATCATTAAATGATTTAACTTAGAACTTTAAATTAGACGTTCTGAAAGGTGCCTATAGCTGCTCTATATTCTGATTCAGCAGTTCCTTTATTTTCTATAGAGCTAATAGATGCTCAGGGGAATGGGTCTTATAAAAAAAGAAAAGTAACAATTTTTCTAATGATATTTGATCTTATTTTTGAAAGAAATTATTCTAGGAATGGTGAAACTTACAATTTTTCTACTGTTTTGTGTACTGCTTCCCTTATGGCCTCCAAATTTCTTAGTATTTTCAGCTTCATAATACAGCTTACCTTTCTGACCTAGTACTTAGTTGCACTTTTGGGACTAGGCTTGTATTTACATGCCATCTAAAATTAATGCTGGTTTACCAGCTGATTGGTGTCTCTAAAGATGGATGTGAGCCATTTTAATTGAATTTCAACTATCTGTCTCTGTGTCAGTGTACTAATTTGGGTTCTGTCTTTAATCACCAATTTTCATTAAATTTGGAGGAACTGAGAGTCTTTGAGAGCTGTCCTATTTGTTTGAAATTAAAAGCTATTGTGGTGAAAGACAGATGGTTTGGTCCAGTAAAATTTGTTTTCTGTTGAAAATAGGAGCAAACAAAAATCAAACAGGAAGCTCTTGTTTCCAGTTCTTTCTGAGCTATGGGTTAAATTCTCTGCTGAGTTATGAAAAAATATTTTGAATCATTTAAAAGAAGGAAAATGTATTATTTTGTTGTTATGGTTTAACCCCAGGTAGCAACCAAGTACTACAGAGCTTCTTTCTCATTTACCTCGCCCCTCCTGCACCTGTGGGATATGGAAGAGAATTGCAAAGAAGGCACATTTATGTGAATTAGCTTCCTTGAATCTTTTTGCTTTCCATCCATAGTTGAAATAAGCCTACTACTGAAACAGTTTACTTCTGGATTTATCCAACTCTTTAATATATGGTTTTATCATTATAAATGCTAAATTAGATATGTACAAAACATAAAAAATATCTACAAAACATTGAAAAATTAGAGTCTCCATTCTCCAGTCTGCTAAGTGCAGAACAACTCTGTAATTTTTACTTATAGAAAAGTAGATAAATAGGACAATAAAACAATATTCTGCCCTGTGGGGAAATTATTTGCCAGAGCATAGCTAGTTCATATAGATAGCCTCCCTCTACAGAAAAATCTCTGCTTTAGCTCATGGAATAAGAGGAAGAAGAACGATAGCACAAGGCAATGCAAACATACAGATGGCAGACTTATCCTGTGTGATTTTTCACTGCAGTAAGTTTAGGTTTGTGACAGTCATTAGTAGGTTGTTACCCTCTTCAGCCCATCAGACTTTTTCCTCTGCTTAGAAATCAGCTTTGGAAAAATTGTAGTCTTTAGCTCTTGCATCACATTGGCTGAGTACTCCAGACTGAAAGCTGAGTAGCTCAGATGTTTTGTGTTTCAAATACTGCTGGCTTAGAGATGGTGTTGCTCTTTATAACACATGCAGTAGGATAAAACTTTTCATTTGTCACCACGTGTCTGTTGGAACTCACAATAACAAAATTTAATTGTATTGTTAGTTGTTACCTTGTTACTCAGCTTCTGCTGGGACTGGGTACCATAGGATCAGACAGCTGCAGTCAGTTTTTGGAAAACACATTTATTTAGGTAGATCTGAGTCCAAATAATGTGTCATACTGACAACTGGGAGAGAAGGGGTTGAGAAGGAGGTCTAAGTGCAGGTACTCAGTGTCTGAAATGGATTTTAAAACAGAGCTGAAAGTGTGGGTTTGAAGATCTGTATATGCAGTGAAAATCAATTGAGATCTGTAATATATTGCAATGGCAATTGTATTTCAGCTGCTTGATCTTTCCTTACTCAAGTGATCCCTGAAATTTTCATTTGTTCTGAGCTGGTGCTGACACGTGCTAAGCATTACATTAGTCTGCAAAGGCTATATGCTCAAAAACAGGAGGATTGGAGTGTGAATTGTTGAAGTTATGAAAAAAGGTTTCAAATAACTGTAACTTGTATAGTTCCAATCATTGAAATATATTTCTGGCGGAATTTGAACAAGGAAATTGTCTTTTTCAAGGGAAAAGATAAAAAAGGAGAATTCTACCATTAGCAAAGGAAAATAGGGGTAACACAGGCAGCTGATTCTCTACCCATCCCCTACGGCTTTTGAACCCTACTGTTGAGGCAGCACTGCTGGCTTCTCAGTGCAAAATCCAGACACTTGGGAATATTCAGTCATGGCCTGATTGATTGGGACCATGGTGTGTCTCAGATATAATGTAAAGAACCAGTATTGATTGATTTCTTCATGTTAATTTTTTAGTTTCCATGACTGCAGTAATAAGTTAACTTTTTTGCTCTGTGTCACCTTTCCAATGTTGCCCAGAGCAGTAAATGCAGAGCATTTATCTAGAGACACTGAACTGAGCTATGGAGTGTTTGGCTCTTCCACAGCCACTCCAAAAAAGCAACATTCATAGGTATGTAAGCATAGTATCTCCTGGGAGTCTCAAAGCTGTGTGCTTAGTGGAAATAGCCCACTTTGCTAGGAACTGCTAATTTCCTGCTTGTAGTTTATCTGAGACATTGCCAAGTGTTTCCAGGCAGTGACACCTCCAAAGAAAACTGATCTTGCATTGAAAAAGTACCTTTATAAGTAGAAAAATTCATTGTAGTCACTGGATCTGCTTAATTAATTGCATGTATCTTCAAAATATTTTTTTAACTTAAATTTGAAGAATTTAGTATTCTTTTTTTGCTACATGAGATTTGAGATGCATGAAGTGTTCTGAAACAGTTTCAGAAGTTATGCAAATGCTCAGAAGTCTGGAAGTTCTGTTCTGAATTGGGCAAACTTGATTTGACCTACAGAGCATCACTCAAGTCAAGAGACATGGTAGAATTATTTTATTATTGTTGTGTGGCATTGTAATACTGCTATTGAATAGTAACCAATATCATTACTAAGAGGTATTTTATGGCATCTTGAAATATAACAGAGTGATATATGCTTCTACTTCAGATTATAGAAACTATGCTTTAAGGCAAGAGACAGTGAAAAGCATTAGATGTCCTTGCTGAAATAAAGAATTCAGAATTCACTTCATAATAAGCTCATAGATAGAAACAATATATATTTTTTTTTCTTCTCATCCAGGTGATTCTCAGATAATTGAAAATCATGTTAGGGCAAATAAGGATGGCTGTGACTTTAACATTCAAAAGCATTTGAATTGGTACACAATGAATTTCCTCATATGGACATTTCTTCCCCAGAACAGAAGTGGAATAGGTCAGATTTTTAGTTTTTGTAAACTGAATGGGATAATATAGTTTTCATATGACATTTCTTAGTCTTTTTCTCTTGATTTGTCCAGCAACTGAAGCATTTCTATCCTAGTTATCAAGCAGAAATTTAAATTGTACTGCTAGAAATGAAAGCAGTATTTCATCCTTGGTTTCATGTTTTCCATTATTCTCAGAAGAACAGAAATCTTTAACGAAGTAAAACTGAATATAGTCCTTCCTTTTTAACATTCATGCCAGAGGCAAAAGACAGCAAACATTTGGTTTCATCTTCTGAAACTATATGCTCTTGAGATTTATGGAATTTGTATTTTCAACTGTTTTAAAGTTAAGCTCTCAATGCCCTCCTGAAAAAGTACTATTCATTAAACTACATATTTTTAAAAATTTATCTGTATTTTGATTGTCTCTGCAGTAATGCTATATTACTCTTAGTTGGATGATTTACCAACCTGCAGACCTATTAAGGAGATTTAAGTACTTCTTTTAAAAAAAATTGTTTCTCCTGAAATTTAGCAGTTCCAAAACATTTTGAGCAATTCTTTTTCTAATTGCATGGTGCTGTGAAATTTCTGCAACTAAAATGTTATGTTTCACTTCAGGGTAATGTTCAGTGTGGAATATGATATGCTTATAAAATTAAAGATAAGGCAGACAGACAGTTGGCTGTCCTGCCTGAACATGAAATGTGTTCTGGGCACCATTTAAACTGTATGATGATGTGCAAAGTCTAAGATCTAGAGAATATCATCTGAGAACCTCTTCATGTTAAGAACATCCTAAAAAATATTCTCTGTCTTAATTAACACTGGTCAGCTCTCATTGTAGTCTAGCAAACATTGATTATATGGGCTACTGAATCCTTTTTTAAAGGATTGCTGCATAATCCTTCTGGATTCAATCATTAGATTTATTGACAGTAATGGCAAGTCCTGATTTATTTAAATGATACCTCTGTATAGCATCTGTTGGTGGATAAGAAAAAAATTATACATATGTATATGTATATATATATATATAGGTAGAGAGAGGTGGAAGTGTTTTATCTTAAAAAAGTATCAATTATGTATTGTGGTTATCTTTGTGTGTATGTCAAACTAGACTTTTCAATGTATTGTGCAAATTTAAAAAAAAAATCTTAAGAATTACGTGAGTCATGGGCGAGCAGACAGATCACCAATACCTCTCTAAGTAAAAGTCAGAGGTGAGGTAGATAATTCAAACTTCTTCTAGTCATTGTTAGAGTAAACAAAAAGAATTACTGATTGGGAAGATAAGACTGCATAAAAGAAAGCAAATTTAATAGTCCTATATATAATAATTAATTAAGGGGGTAGCGTGGATTGTATATCTCTCTTAGGCAAAGTAATGATATCACAGTTTGATTTTTAAAAAAATGAAATATCTACTAATTATGGCTGTCATCAATCTTATAATTATTTCTGTAATATTTTTATTTGAATAAAACAAGGATGGGAAAATACATTCTCTGATTATAAAACATCAATTGACTTATGATCACACAATATCAAGAGTATCAGGGAAGAAATGCTGGTTTTCAGAAACTGGAAACGAAAGAAATATTTTAAATTGGTGTCTCGTGCATCCTTTGCTATTTATTGGTCAGCCAATTAGTGCCCACTTGAATTTCCACTGAGAACTTGTAGAAGCACAGTAAACTGAAATAAAATCTCAAATGAGATATGTTGTGGCTCTGTACTCACTTTGTAGATGCCAAGTTAAGTAGTCAGAGTGTTTATTCCTGACAATGAGAATCTCTTCTACTCTCTGACAGCCACGAGCTGTTGCTGGCTTTCGAGGAACAGTGCGATATGCATCAATCAACGCTCATAGAAACAGAGTGAGTAGCACAATCTGGATCATACCCATCTCGTAGCTGGAAGCAGTCAGTAGGGCAGTTACTGTTCATTTCCCTTTTTTTGTATTCTTATTTGTGCATTTATTGTGTAGAAATTCATAGCTATAAATTTTGTGAAAGGACAATGTAATTTACGTTTGTTGAAGATAAAAAAGTTCTTGTACAAATAATAGTGATTCAAATACTTATCTTTGGTGTTCAATTGTATTGCAAGTTAATTAGTTAAAAAAGTGAAGCTACTGAGTTTTATGAGGTACATAATGCCCAGTATGTTGTCTTAACTTAATCTAAAGAAAGCTGAATAAACAGAGATTTGCGATGTTATTTTAACACACTTCAATGTTTATTTTATTTCTCTCTTCCTTCTCTGGAAAATGACTTGTACGTTTCTTCCTAAAATAGCCACTGGATTTAATTTACTTTCTTTGCAGCATAGGTTATATTAAATTTTATATAATAATTTAAGTTGTGAGCAGTAAAGAACTTATCTTCCCATTTGTTTAGGTATTGTAATATGCTTTAAAATAATATTTCCTTTTACAGGAAATGGGTCGGCATGATGACCTTTGGTCTCTCTTCTACATGTTGGTGGAATTTGTAGTTGGCCAACTGCCTTGGAGAAAAATAAAAGATAAGGTAAAGCTAGAGGTGAAACCAAAGAGCATAAGGGAGATTTACTTCTGGATTCCAGGAAAATGCTGTGATAAAGATTCCTTTTAGAATCATTAATTAATTTTAACATTACATTTTCCAATGTTTTCTAGTGTTAGTTTTTGTGGCTAGTGTCATGGTATAAAAAGCAATCAAATTTTACTAAGTGTTTGAGGAAGAAAGGAGGTTATACTTCTAGATGGAAATTATCGTAAAGGGCAGAAGTAAGTGTATATTTGCCACTTACTTCATTATTCCTGTTATTAGTTGAGTACCTTATTTCACCTGTCACACACTTAAAATTTCTAATCTATTTTGTATATTTGTGAAACAGGAATTTCTTATTTGCTGGAGAACAAAAGTGGATTGGGCAATATGCAGTAGTGCCTTTAGTCATATGTCAGAGGTGAAGTATGCAAAGAAACAATATCGAATCAGCCTGTTATTCTTGCAACTTCTTTTGAAATGATACTGAAACCAGGTTACTCTCTGACATAGTTTATGTATTGGTAGATGACAGTGTGGTGTATAAGGTAGCATTTCCTTTTTGGTTTTGATTTACACATCTTACATGACTGAATATACACCAAAAAGTGACTGAACTTGATGTGATGCAATAGGATGTTTAAATCTTTAAAATATACTATTAGAAATGGTTGGTGTGTTTAGTGACATCTCTTTGTATCAGTCAGCATCCAGACAGAAACAAGACAAACAACACAAACACAGTAGAAAACAAAATGGCTTTTCATATTGAATTTGAAGCTTGTACATTATTTTGCAAGTGTACCAAGGCCAAAACCAGAATCTCCTATCTGGCTATCTGGTGTAGAATGGCCTTTCTCAGTATCATTCACAGTAATGTAGTGACCTGTCTTTCTGGCTAGTAGTGTATTGAATGGCTGTAACAGAGAAGTCACAATCTCTGTATGTTGTAATAGAGAATGAAGATGTGCCAATGTTTGTTGTGTTACTTACTCCTAGGAGCAAGTGGGCTCCATTAAAGAAAGGTACGAACACAGACTTATGTTGAAACACCTTCCTCAAGAATTCAACGTCTTTCTGGATCACATTTCTAATTTGGATTACTTCACAAAGCCTGATTACCAGGTAAACACTTGTACTATTTTGTCTTTCTATTTTATAAAGATAATTTTATGCTGTTTCATCTTCAATTAACTTTAATTTCACTGTGTAATCTTGGTAGTTATTGTGGTTTGTGTCACTACAAAGTTAATTTAATGACCATTTAGTGCCATGGAAAATCTGTGGTTCAAACGTTATTTTTTTCCACTTGTGAAGTGTAAGGCTGTTAAATTTCTAAAAACAATTGACACCTGCTTTTCAGTCAGTATTCTGTTAGGATTGGGAGCTAGCCTACTATCACAGCCTTTTTTAGGTGCTCCATAAGTTAATTGGTCAGATTGTTCTCTCAGTGATTGTCATTCTGGCAGTTTTCCAAAGTCTGGAACTCAGCAGCTACAGCTAGAGCCCAACCTACACTCTTGGTGTGTTTTCAAAACAGAAGTATTGTGTACTTGAGATCACAGAAGGCTTGTCATTTTTCTTTGTTTAAGAGAGTATTGCCTGCTGAAATGGGCAGCCTCTGTTCAGTGGTAAGGTGTTATGTGCCAAGAGGATAAGCTGTAGAATGAGTCTTAACTCACTCAGTGTTGACCTATGATTACACAATAAATAAAGATAGAACTTTTTTCCAGTTTGTGGAAATCAGCAGAGGGATTCTCAGGGAAAGCAGGGAGGGAGAGATTTGAGAGTTTTCAGTCTTGCATGCTGTGAGAAGTTGTAGTGATCGAATTGCACACCATGACAAGGTGTCCCTGTGTGCCTTCCTTCTGGCTGCCAGAAACACACATTCCTGTCAGCTTCCCACTTGCAGCACCTGTCTGCCTCTGTGCCTTTGTTCAACTCCCTAAATCAGTGGGATCAGAAGGAATGGCTTTCTGTTGGTGTTCAAGCGTAATCGATTCAACTGAATAAATCAATCTGACTAATTCTGGAATTGTAACCTTGATAAGAGTGACTCCTCTACTTTGCTTGGTAAGATTAACAAAGAAATCAAGATATATAAGGATTGAAGAAAGAGCTGAAAATTTCAAGGAATAACTGAGTTCCTGTTAGTAAGGGTATTTCTCTAAATATACTGGTATAGGATTCTGCACATTTGTAAAGCAAATAAATCAATATCTGTGAAAAAATTCAAATGTTAAAAATACAAACTTATTACAAATACAAAAAAGGTTCAGTATGCCTGAAAAATAAATACCTTGATTTCCCCCCTCCCTTCTCCATTACGAATTTCCATGAAATTGATCCTATAGTTTACAATTAAGTGAGGAAAAAGATTTCAATGTTTTAAGTGTCTGGTTATAAAGATGTATTAGATTTTTCTTTTCCTATGATAGAAACTACTGTTGCAGAAATTTTGATGTGGCATAGAAAAACCTTGATTATAGACTGGTAGATATGTTTTACATTACAGAACCTGAGTGATAAAGCATATAGACAGTCATATTTCTGCAAATCCTTTTTTTGTGGTCTATTTGTATCTAACACAGCACATGCATTCCACAATTAACACGATACCAGGACAGAGTTTTTTCATGATAGAGACAGCTCAGTAATTTACAGTCCTGTGGCTATTCATGGAACATTTGGAATTGTGTTGCAGCCTGAGCCTTACAGCAGAGTCCTGCTCACGTGCTTTATAGAGTAGGATGGGTTTTTTTAGAGCAGTGGGAATGCGCTTTTTAAAGTCTGGTCTCTCTTAACTTGTGTTTGCAGTGTATTCTACTACTGTATTCCTTGTATTTATGGGTGGGCACTGAACAAGAATGTATGTATGTCCCTGCTTCAAAGAGTTTACAGTCTAAAAAGTTCATGATCTAGGCCAAGAAGCCATGTTTGATTTGACAATGTCAGATGTTTATTTTATTCAAGTATTAGTGCACATTGCCCCAACCTCCTGATATCATTATGCATTTGGGAGTTTGTATTTGCCTTATACCAGAAATGAAAAGATTTAAAGAAGTATGACCTTAAAAATTACTTCAAAGACACTGCTTAATGTTTAGAGGAAGAGAAGGATTAAATATAGTATGTAAGGGACAGAATGAACTATGGCTTTGTGCTCTTCTGTAGGGTTACAGAAATGGTTGGGAAAGGTGGTCCTTGAGACTAAAGATTAAATGGGTGAGACCACTCTACACAAGAGAAATGATCCAAACTTCCCAACTATTTTAAGTTGCCAAAGGTTATGCCAGAGGAGAGTGTGGAAAAACTTTCAGCATTCTGGATTGGAAAAATCCCCCCTGATTTTTAGCTTCTAGGGGAAGAAAAAAACTTAGACATGTTACAAAGTGAGAGAATGATATGGATACAGCCTTCCCATCAGCGGCTAGAATGAGACAAAGTTTATTTCACAGAGAGAGGAAAGTGATGCCGTTTGTTTCTCTGTCGTACACACAAGTTTTCTAAAGGCTTTTTCATAGCATAGAATGAGGATTGTTAACTTAGACATTTGTATAGTATAAATGTCAGCATTATATGGAGGAAATGATATGTGGTTCTTAATGACAGAAAGACACTAATTAGCACATCAGAATACTTTCCTACATCTCATTCATTTCCTTGGTTTCACGGTGTTACCAAATGTATTCTTGTCTCTTCCTCTGCTACAGAGCCTTGTATGGTATTCTGCAGCAATGTAGTTACGTTTCTCTGTGTGTGTATGTCTGTCTTTTTGTAAAAGTCTATGGTGTATCTTTTTCTCCTGTCTGATAAAAACACAGATGTGGGTGGATGTTTTTTTCTGTTTTAATAAAATGGAATTTGGTATATCTTGGCCTCAAGAAGTGTTTCATATAAAAAACTAAATTTTTAATGTTGTTGTCTGTATTACAGGAGGATATTTCTTAATTGCTTGGTCTCTTAGACAAAAATGAAGCTTATTAACCTTTTATCTTTATTTTCAGCTTCTCATGTCTGTGTTTGACAACAGCATGAAAACATTTGGAGTTATTGAAAGCGACCCTTTTGACTGGGAGAAGAGTGGCACTGATGGTTCTCTAACAACAACAACAACTTCAACCACCCCTCAGTTGCACACTCGTCTTACGCCAGCTGCAATTGGGTATGCACGGTGTGGTCTTTTCAATGGCTGCCACAGAGGGACTTCCTATCAAAGGGAATTATCTCCATAATTTAGGTTTTTTCTGCAGGAGCTTGAATGCCTAGAGGAAGGGAGGTTTGGGAGCATTTGAAGCATTTCCGTTGTTAGGGTTCCAGTTAATACTGTCCTGAAAGACCAGCACTGCAGTCCTAAAATTACAGCAATAAAAATAGTACTCCAGGAAATTGCATGTAAATTTGCTCATCCATCCTTTGCTAAATCATATTTTGTGAAACTACATAATGTGTCTTGAGCTTAAGTGCCTGGAAATTTAACTGCCTGGAAATAAACCCATTGTTTTCTGTAAGCTTGGAATAAAATTCTAGCTGCAATTTCCTTATAAGTTTAAAAAATGAATCGATCTTTATAAGAAATTTGGAAATAGATTTTGGTTGTATTTGAAATAATATTTAATATGTTATTTGAGACATTCTGTAATGAAGTAAATTGGACAAGATGTGATGTTTAATAATACCCATGCTCATCTCAGGGGACTGAAGAATATGAGAGGTGTTTATGGATGAATGTAAGAATTGTGTATGGGTGCCATTGATTTTTTTTTTTTTTTAATAGAAGAATACTTACAGAAGAGTCAGGAGAGAAATTGAGCCTGGACATGATCTTTAACAAATTTTCTCGGAAGTGGCTTCAAAAACATTCAAAAAACCAGCTTTTATGTGATAGGTTTTTTTATTTATGTATTTTGTTATGTACCTAAATTAAATAAGTGAAAGCCAGAAAGTAAGGAGTTTTATATTAAATAATTTCAAATATTTAGTTTTCTGCAGCAACATGATTTTCTTTGTAAGTTTTTGTTTCTTTCTTTCCTTTAAAATCGAAAATAATTTCTGAAAACACACAAGATTATAAAAAATTTTACTTTTCTGATTTTGTTTTTGAACTACTTTTGTAGAATTGCCAATGCCACTCCTATCCCAGGAGATTTGCTGCGGGAAAATACAGATGAAGTGTTCCCTGATGAACAGCTCAGTGATGGAGAGAATGTTATTCCCGTTGGTGTATCACCAGAGAAACTACCTGGATCCCCTGGACATCAGCGTCCTCAGGAAAAAGATGTTTGGGAAGAAATGGATGCAAACAGAAACAAAATAAAACTGGGGATCTGTAAGGTACTTTCAGATCTGCATTGTGAAGAGCATTTTTGAACAGTTTCTTGTCCTCATAGTGCACATAAGATATAATTAATAAGGCACTTGTACTGATATTGATTAGCCAGAATGATCTAAGAAAATTATTTATGGTAGAGATAACACATTTTACATACTGAAAAAAGCAGACAGGGTTTTGGGCCTTGTGTCACTTTATCAGGTCTTTATGATGAATAGCTTACTGATAATTTGAGACTCTTTGTAGTTTACTCATACCCATTTTCTTCAGACATAATCTTCATTCTTGCTCACTGAATGAAATCAAAGCAATTTTCCTGCATCTTGCATGTGTAGAAGCTAGATACAAAATGTACAAAAGAAGATTTTAATGTTCTTCAGTTGACAAATCATCAGTGTGATTGGCAGTATCCATTTAATTCACTTGGTAGTTTTGTCTCCATAAGATATGATTCCTTTTTACTGATTCAGAGGTTCATTGGCTGGTCTGTAGAAGAGAATGCTGCTTTATTTTCCAAAGGGGTCTCTGAGAATTGATTCCTGTCTTCCTTACTCACAATAACAATATTTCATACTCGGACAGATGTAACCTGTTTCTTGACGTAACAGTGTTTTTATCATGAAAACAGATCTGGTACTAAAATGTTCCTTATCAAGGAGGGCTGTCTAGCTTTGAAGCTGTTACTCGTTACTTGCTAAGGAAAAAAATTGTATTGTGGGAAAGACCAAGGCATGGTGCCTGTTTTTAAATGTGCTTGTTTGTTTGGTTGGTTTTTTTTACCAAAGAATGGGAAAGGAGATTGTTCTGGTTCAAACAAAAGCACTTTCTGTCACACCTGTAGAAACTAAGGATGATCATGATTTCCCAGCTCTAAATCATGTTCAGTTATTGTTCTAAGTCATGTTCAGTCATTATTAAGATAGAATGGAGTTGGGTTAAAACACAGTTTAAAGTCACAGCAATATTTAGTAGATTTAGGGTATAACACTGTTATATGTTCCAGAGAATCAAAAAGACAGCCTGGAAGCTAACTTCTCTCTAATAAGAGCAGTTGACTGTAAAGGAGACCAAGGATGCTACCAAATGCAAGGTTTCAGACTATTATTAAAGAAAATTTCAGAGATGGGTGTGAAATACCAGAGGAAGTGTAACTGTATTTCTGGGTCTTTGATACTTCTGTTCTCAGACTTACCCAGAACCAGTATATTGCCAGTATTTTGTCTGCCATAGGTGTGTGCTGAAGAGCGTATCTAAACTACCTTAACTATGGCAATCACTTAAGGACCATTCCAAATACAAATTGGCTTTTCACATTCTAAAAACTTGGAGGATCTTTACAGTGTAGTACCTTGTCTTCCTCATGTTCTTCCACTCCTAGCCAGTTACATTTTTACTTTACATTTTGCACAGGCTGCCACAGAGGAAGAAAACAGCCACGGCCCAGGGAATGGAATGCTTAATGCCCCAAGTCTTGGTTCTCCAATTCGAGTTCGCTCAGAGACCACCCAGTTAGACAGAGATGTTCCACTGGTGCGAAAGTTACGATCCATTCACAGCTTTGAACTGGAGAAGCGTATGACGTTGGAGTCTAAGCCTGACACTGATAAGTTTCTTGAGACCTGGTAAAGAAATTTTGTTACCCTTTTGCTAGGATCTTTTCAGGATATGTGATTAGGATGCTGTTAGCTTTGCTGTGTGAAGAGCAGGAATGGACCTGTTGAGTATACTTATGCAAGTTGCAGCAAAGTATTTTTTTGTAATATTGCTCAATTAACGGATTTCACTACTTGGCAGCTACTTTAGAAAATGATTATTGCTAGAATACAGTTGAAGTTGGACTTCCACACCTGGGAATTTTGTATTTCATGACCTAATGGTTTTAACCCTGGTATTTATTAACTTTTTCTTCAGTGACATACTCTTGACAGTCAGTACAACTCATCCTGAATAAGAAGGCTGACATCAGGTGCTCAATAGAGATAACATGAGATTAGGCTATATGACATGAGAAAGGAGGTTTGCAGGAAGTGGAGCGAAGAAGTTAGAAATCTACCTGCATTCAGCAGGCTTAGTTATGCCCAAAGATGTTGCACCAACATAAAAAATCTTGGTCAAAGACAGAGAACTTAAAATGGAAATTGAAGGTGGAGAAGAGATAGATGTATGAAAATGGATTCAGTTTGCCTATGTGTGGAAAGAGTAAGGGGAGAAGGACACTGTGAAATCTGACTGGCAGAGACTAAGTAGGGACAGTAGAGGAGAGCTGGGGTGATGACAGTGGCAAAATCCTTCTAAATACTTCATAGTGGAGCTAGGAACTTGAATTTATTTGGTGAAACGAATTATGCAAAGTGTAAGTAAGGAATCAATCAAAGCTATAAATAACATTCTTCTTGAAAACATATAATAACTTCTGCAGGAGACATCTGTTTTTTCTGTTTTTCTTTGAGTCTGCTTTGTAACAAATTAAGTACAGTGGACATCTGTGGAAACCTCACTACTGAGGTTTTTTTTCTCACAATTCTCCCTCCTGGCAGTTATATTTACAATACAACATGATGCATCACAACTAAAAAATGTGTGTATTTCTAAGTATCCATTCATTTTTACTTGACACCATACTTACTTGTCTCAAAATGTGGATCTTGGAACCATTGTAGGTTGTTCTAGAATATGACAACAAATTTTTATATAAATCTAGTTTTCTTCTTCTGAAAACATTCAAATGTAACTTACATTATTCAATTAATTCTTAACTAATTCAGATATTAATTTCTTTTGTCTAAGTCTGGAGAAGAAGCAGAAAGACTTGAAATTGGCAGAGACTTCTGTTGCTGCTGTTCCTCCTCTTTCTCAGAAAACAACTGTTCCTGCTCCTGTGACTGCCCGCACAGACCATGTTTGGCACTATGATGAAGAGTATCTTCCAGATGCTTCAAAGCCCATGTCAGCTACTTCTCCTGACCATGCTGATGGTGTTATGAGCAATGGATTTGTAGCTGTTAACCTAAGCTCCTGCAGGCAGGAGGTTGATTCTAAGGAATGGGTGATAATAGATAAGGAACGGGACTTGCAGGACTTCAGGACAAATGAAGCTTTAGGGCACAAAATGACTGGAAGCCCCTCAGATGAAGAGCCAGAGGTACTACAAGTTCTAGAGGAGTCCCTTCCTGAGGAGCAAGCCAGAGAGGGTGGTTGGGCAGGAAACAATGTCCATGCTAAGAACCAAACTTCAGGGGTGGAGTTTGTTCTAGACATGGAATGTCATCCTGCTGCATCTGAGCAGCTTACAGATAAATTGGAACTTCTGTCTGGAGCTGCAGGACAGCTTCTTGCGGCCACCCCTACAAGTCCTATGGAAGCTCAAGCAGAAGGAGCACTCACTCCGGTAAGAAAAACTCTTCTTTATTCAGAATAATAAGAGGAAACGGTAAAGGTGGTGACGAAAATCCAGCAGTGGAACAGAAATTCCTTGTTTCAGCAGGTATGGGACTTGATTTTTGAAGACTGATGTTCCATATTCTGTTACACAGCTGTTTAGAGTCACCCCTGGAAGTGCTAATTGTTCTGCAGGTGTGATCCACAAAACTGGCCACATTTAACAAAGAGTTATCTATCTATATATCTGCCTATCTAAAGAAGGTCCTTGTGCAGTGACTCCTAATCAATCACAGACACACATGCAAAGTCATATTTATTATATTTGCAGTACATAAACAAAAAATTACAATTGAGTATGTAAAATACTTTGCTACAGTATTTCATGTTTCAGGAAAAATCTAAGTGGCTGAAATTAATCAGTTACTTGCTCTCACCTCTCACTACGATTCCTGCAGTGTTTGCTTCCGGAATTCACTTTGTTTCTTCCTGTTCCTTCAGAAATTTCTAATAGCCCTTATACAAACAACTTGTTGCCTTTCGCAAAGTGTTGATGCTTTTCACTTCTAAAATACTTTTGCAGCTCCTACTTTACTCCTGTATTTTTCACTGAGACAGATTGCTCCATATGCATATTTTTGTTTTTCACTTTTTCCATCTTTTCTGAAAAATTCTGAGTTGCATGGTTTTTGGACATCTACTTTTTTGTCCTGTCACTGTTTCTAAAATTTCTTTGCCTTTACTTACGGAGTAAGTGAAATTAATGGTTAAGTGATTTGGAATCACCTCATAGTTTTATTTCTCTACTTTTTAAAGTAGATATTGTGGTATCTATGATGTAAAGGTCAGATCTTTCAAGTTCCCTTGAGCCAAGAAACCTGGCTCTATTTTTTCTTCATGTATCACCACTTTCTGAGAAAGTTACCACCAGCTCATTAAAAAAAGAAACTTGTCACCAACTACTCATGTATTATAAGGTATAGAATATCTTTTATAGTGAAAATGAACTACTCAATGTAATTAATTATAGCAGCACAGTAAAATTTCATCTACAACTAGGTTCTCATGGAAAAAGCAAGATCATATCTTTCATACGAAATTATATTTAGAGATCATGCTTTCAATTATGTTGTTTATAGAAGATTTGTTTTGTATGACAGAAAATACAGAACTGTGTTAAACAACAGTTTTTTGAGATTTATTTTGAAATATTAGTTGCATGAAAGAGTTTTTGATGGATTAGAAACTTTTAATGGTAAGAAATTATTCTAAATTTTTATTTGGTTTTCGTATTTTAAGGTCAGTTTTAGTAAAACAGACAAGAAAGAGCAGCACTTGGTCCTGTACAAAATACTAATTATCAAGTGTTTTTATTTCAAAAGCCATTAAAAACAGCTTGTAATTTTATATGCAAATGCCCTATACAACTGTACACTTTATACAAATGTAGCTCTTTTGGGGGAAATAGCTGTTTTACTTAAAACTGAAAGTAGAGGTGGTACAAATATTATATACTACAGTGCAAAGAATGGACAATATCTTTATCTGAAAAGGAAGAAGCATCAGAACATGGGAGCAGAAGCAGCTGCAAACAAAGTTAATTATTATAAAATGCATTGAAAAAACTACTGGCTGAAGTAGAAACTCAAGTGAGATTATATTTTATTTTGGCTTTGCAGGGAGATTTGTCATCACCTCAAAAAAAGGGGGAAATTTATTTGGTTTATGTTATGTTAGAAGGACAAGAAGTGTTCGGAGTGCAAGATGAATGGCAGGAAGGAACTTAGTGTTTCAAAGGGGAATGATGTACAATAGAAAATATAACCTGACCTGTGAATAAAGAAAATGGACATTACTTGGCCAGTTTAGGAGCTGGGAACAGTGTGTGTCTATACAGTGTGTATACTTCAACTGTGATGGCAATTTGTGGTAGTCTTCCATCTACTCCATTAGCCCTTGAAAGCCACACAAAGCCCAAGAGGCTGCTTCAGGGTTTTTCTTTTTGTCCTTCATTGATGTATTCCACTTTATAAAGGTTACTTAAATATTCCCTACGATGGGTACTAGAACCTAGTTCTTACAGGTGAGTGTTCTTGTCACTTCACTGGGAGCAAGTGTGTGTATAATCCTCTTCTTACTGTCATTCTCTCTGTTTGAAAGTCCTGGTGACCTTAGGGAGCTGTTTGGTAGAGTCTTTTCCTTTCTTCCTCAGAGTACTTACCCTCAAACTGTTCTTTCAATGCGATCCTTAGTTGTGCATCACATGTTCTTGTTCTTTAGTAATTTCTTCTAGGTAACACCTTCCTGGCAATAAATATAATAGGCAAAGTCATGCTTTACTTTTCTGCTGATTTAATTATATTGCACCAGGTAGTAAGAGCAGGCTTAGATCCAAGAATGTTAATTTTAGGACTATAAATCAAATGTGTGTTACTAAAAGGGGTTAAAAATAGATGTTGAAATTATAGTAGTATAAAAGCTTAATATAATTACTGAAATAGTTCACTCATTTCAAACAGCTTGAAACTCTAGGACATGCCAGCATTCATGATCATCATGCTTATGAATACACCTCCAAAATGGATTTCTACTGACCTGTTTCACTGTCACTTAGAAGAAAGTACGGTTTTGTTTTTGGGCTTATTCTGATATATTCATTAAATATGCAAGCAATTACTTCAGTGGTGAATGAATAAAATATCAAGTCAAGTATGTTTTTTTAGTATTTTCTTTTTACTTGATGACTCTTCTTTGTCCTTTATTTCTTTCAGGGCTTTATTGCTCAATATTTTAGTAAGTAGCAACATGGATGTTTCTGTATGAGAAACATACATTCACCCATAATTTTATTTTCCCCTGAAGGAAAGAATTTTCTGGTCTTTTTATGTGGAGTTCCTGTAATTGTTGGTAATACTACTTCTCACCTTTTATACACAGCAGCAGCATTCTATTAAAAATGTAAAGTTGCACCAGTTAAGAAAGGAAACTTGAACTCAAAAAATAAGAGAAAAAAAACATGTAAGTTATTGGCTTGGGGCTGAGAAAGTCTCAGGCATAAAAAATAACAGCAAATTATGCTATCTATTATGAAAAAAGGCCTGCAGGTAAGAGAAGTATTTTTCATGTTATCAATCTTGGTTTTTCACTTGCAATACAGATTCTGTGTGCTGCCAGAAAAGACCAGTTTGGTCTAGATTAGTTGTGGGCACATGGTCACATATCTGTTGAGCTACTCAGAGCATGCTAAGGGTATACATGCTGATTTATGGTTTAATAATGGCTTTATGTTGACTTTGGCTGCAGGACAGACTGTGTGTGATTTGCTGTAATATCTCCTGGCATGAAGCTAATTGGTCAAAATAATTTGAGCTGATCTACACGAATAGTGAATTTATACTGAAGCAGCACTTTGCATCATACAGCTCTAGTTTTCTTTTCCTACACCTGGTACTAATGGGCTAGAGCTGGACTTTCCATGTTGTGGACCCACAGCCTCATTAATTTTTTGTACAAAAAATACAAAATTTTATGTTTGTATTGAATTGCAAATAACTCCATACAGTGCTTGCACAAGACCTTGCAACATATATTTGTCAAGCAGATATTTTAGTGAATAAGAAATAATGAATTTGAAGTAATTAAACATGTAACAGCTCTTTCCATCTTCATCTTCAGTTTAAGTTAAACCACAGTTTGATTTGGTCCCACTTGGCTGACAACACAAATTTATATAGATGTATATATGTGTGTGTATGTGTGTGTGTGTGTGTGTGATAGAAGAGGGTTTACTGTGTGAAACAATTTATTTTTATTATTTAGAAATATTGCTGAAATGGAAATTTTGTATGTCACGGTACTATTATGTTTTATCAAAAGGTTGCTCTTTAATTTCTATTTAATTCTGAGTTGTATTTAATTTTCATGTACCTTTTATCCTCATTTGCTGATTTTATGAGATACTGGAAATGTTCTTTTTTCCAGTTGCAAGTCAGCTATGCTTTTGTGGGAACTGAAGATTTAGTATTGACACAATTAAAAGATGCCTTTTCCTTAGAAATGGAAATGCTTGCTAGATGCTCATGCTTTCCAAAGGATATCAGTTAGAATCGCAAATACTGTGGTAGGAAACAAAAAGTCACCTTCAATGAAGCATGAAGCTTGCAGAACATTTCCTTATCTCTACTCTTCATGGTTTTCTCTAACTGTAATTGGAACAAAGAATTGCAAACTATGTATCGCAATCTCATTTACAGATATTTAAATGTGTCACCATCAGATATTTATTCAGTGCTGGAAAAGGTCTTGCAAAAACCCAGTTGATTTTAACTGTGTATATCAAAGCTATAGGTTTATTAGAATCATCAGTAAGTGATTTTAAAATGTACTTTGTCTAAAATTAACAGTTTGGAAGACTTTACAGTTCCTATTCTTTTTTCTTAAGTCTTTTCTAAATGCTTGAATTATGTAGTTCAAGATGAAGCAATTTTTCCTTGATTCTGCAGGCCAGTGCATCTCCTAGTTTGGTCCCATTTTTGGGAAATTTAATCAGAATTGTTTAGTATTAACCTTACTGCTTAATCCTGTCAGGTGCAGTTCTTAATGTATGCTGCTACTGGCACAGCTGTAAAGCCTCCAATGGGTGTATATGCTATAAATATAGTAATCTCAGAAACATGGATATGATGTTGTACAGATGTGCTAAGTGTTTGAAATGATCAGTGAGTGATCAACTACCCAGCTATCAACTGATGTACACAATGTCCTTGAAACAGACTCTGCTCGCTTATTAAATTTGCCCTAGACTGTTACTGACTAGTTAAAACAGTTGCAATGGTTGGACTTAAAGAATCTGATTTTATTTTCCAACCTAAATGATTCTATGATTCTAAGACGGAGTGAATGAAGAGGCCAGCTAGAGAAATGATGATTACTCTTGATTTTGATACTGGATTTTTGAAAATGGATGATGGGAAATGTGAATATTAGACTTAAGACGCCTCTTAAATGATGAACTTTCAGTCTCTTAGGAAGTTATGAATATGGTTTTTTAGGGAATGCATAGAGGCAAGACATAAACAAAAATTATTAAAATATATTCAACCTTATTTTCTTCCCTGCCATGTTGTTCTCACAGCTCAACTCATGTCATATGCTGCATTTCTCCACTCCAAGAGTTTCAAGTCCCATCCTCCGCACCATGAGCCCTATAGCCTATCTATCCATCCACTTGGACCCTCTGAGGGAGGCTGGTTTACCAAGGAGTCAGTCAGCTGAGAGCCACTCCTCTTCCTCCCGCTCAACTGGCCGTAGGCAGCTTCCTGTCATTCCCTGTGGCAGCAAGCTCCCCCCTGTCATTCGCATCTCAAAAGCACAGCTTGAGCAGGTGAATAAGCCTTGTCTTCATCGAAGTGACTGCACTGTAGCAGTCATCTGCAAAGTTTAACATGTTCAGTTGCTCTGCACACTCTGTAGTAGGCGTATGCTACTTGTACTGCTATACACAGCATCCTAAAAATGCTTTGAAAGATCAAGTTGGGGAGTAAGAATGGATCCTTTCTGGGAATAGAGTTGGGAATACTCTGTGAGGAAGATAAATTGTCCCACTTAGAAGAGGGGAATATTTAAAGAGCTTTTATTCAGGTTAAGATCTGGATAAGTTAAGCATCTCTGGATGTTCTGGAACACAGATTCACTTCCTCAGAGATTTACTCTTGAAAAAAGATAGGATTATAAAACCCAGAAAAAAATAAATTTTTTTGCTTTATTTAAAGCTAAGAATAGTGGGTTCCTATAATCACAGTACCAGCTGAATTTCAAATTGGGAAGACATATTAAAATCTGGACTGTCCTAAATGATTTTAATGTAACAAAAAGGGATTTAGAAACAGTCAGAATGTTTCTTCGAAAATTAGCAAATAATAAATTTTTCTCCTGCTTACAGTACATAAAATAAAGATGCCAATTATTAAGGGTCACAGATAATGAAAAATGTCACTAGAGAAAGGGGACTTTTTATAGTTTTGTATTTCTGGTATCATTTCAATATGAAAGAGGAAGGTTTGCAATCATAATTAAAGTTAAGTCTAATTTTTGTATTAGTCACAAAAATATTGAGATCCACTAAGTAGTGTGAGTTTGCATTGTTGGGTAAAGCAGTATGACATAGCATTAATGCATGAGACTAACATATCATCATCATTTTGCCATTGTTATTTCATTTGGATTATATTTTGTGTTGCCTTTCATTTCCAATGTATTTTTCAGTATAAAAAATTCTATATTAGAGATAGTTTTTCTTTTCTCAGTGAAGAATAAACAGGAGTATTGATATTAAAAGTAATTCATCAAGCTTGGTTACTTTCAAAATTCTGTAGGGTCATTGGTGTGTGGTAACAAGGCAAACTCCTGACTATTTTTTTAGCTGAATATAAAAAAAAAATATTTCTGTGCTTGACATATAAAAACAAACAGTAGCTCCCCAATGTTCATGTTTGTGAACTTGATGGCATACCAAAATACCACATCTTCATGATGGCTGAGGTATTGAGTAGGGAAAAGGACCTAGGAGAAATTAACCCATTAGGAGTTAAGCTTCGGTATTTTTCAGCATTAGTTTGTATTCTAGGATGCAAAATGACCTTAATTTCTGGTTTGTTTGGTTTTTTGTTTTTTGTTTTTTTTTTTTGTCTCTATACAATTTAAGTTTTTCAATCAGGATCTATTGCAGATGTAATTAGCAAACTTAGTAAAATGTGCACAATACTCAGAAAAAGCAAGTAGGCACAGAGGGTCTTCTCTGACTTCCTTAGTACCCAAGAAATAAATACAGCTGCAATATTAATAAGAGCTGCAAAGTGAGGCACTTTGTCATGTGAAGAAAACCTGGCATTGTGCCAGGTGCTGCTACTTGGTGGAGTGAGCATTAAGCCTCTTCTTTCCTTTTACCTGGTAAGTGCTTGACTGCTGTGTTACTTCTTGAGCTATGCTTTGAGAGTCCTGTGGTAAGAACTTCCAGTTTGTCATTTCCTACCGAAAAAACAAGCACATGATTTTTTAGTTCATTCCAACAATGAAAGTCTCATGTACTTCATGGCTCACTGAAGAATTCAAAAACTTTCTCAAGTCCTTCTTTTTTGACATATTTTAAATTATTTTAATGTCATTTATGGTAATCTGTACAAATATTTGGAACTGAATATATTTTCACGTCTTTCCTGCTGTCTGCAATTTGGTTCAGCATTCATAACTAATGAATTGCAGAGGTCAGAGACCTGTACTGTTGAATTTAGTTTCATGTATTAAAAAATAAGGAATGATACATTTGTTTCTGAAATCAAGCAAAGTGACTTCCTTTCCAGATTTCTGATGAATGAGGGCTCAGGAACTCTTCCTGTACTTTGGTATCAGGTAGAGGAGATCATGAAATCTCTGAATATTCTCTGCTCACCAGTGCAGAAGGGCTATAGGATGTAGGTCGGACTATATTTGTTCAATAGAGGAGTCCTGTCTTGCCATACATAAATTATGAGAGAGAATTGGAGTGTTTTGCTTTAGCTCTTCTTAGTTATTCAACTTGCAGCATAAAGAAAAGAGTCTGGCAGCGTTACAGCTCACAAAAAACAGATGAATTCTTCTACTTGAGTCTGAAGAGTGCATCTGGAGTGCTATTAGTGTCCTTCTCATCTACAGCATGGTCAAATTGTACAGCAAATCCTCTTGAAACCTAACCTTTTTCTTTCCTTCTGTGAATTTTTCAAGCAGATGAGTTGTCTGCTCATTTAGAGAGCTACATCAGGAGATGTGTGATGATCAATGGTAAAGGTGATGTGAGTGCAGAAACTACTGGCCAGGGCTGTGTGTGAAGGTACTGCTTAAGTAGTTGTAGTGCTAAATGTGTAGCTGTGTCTTAAGAAAGAATCAAAATCAGTGACTGCAGATTTTTATCTCCTGTTTCTCAGCTCTAATTCTCCAATAGGTTAGTGAACACCACTTCTAGCCACAGCAGCAACCTAGAATACTTCCAAACTGCCTGCTCTACAATGTGATACAGCCCTTAACAAAGGTGGATTCCAGTTTTGTCTGTCATTCAGGTGTATTTTCTTTTTTCAGTGTGCTTAATCAGGTATGTGCAAGGAGGCTAATTTAAATGTAATTATTTTATGGTTATTCATTTTGTTAGGGGAGGCTAATCTGTGTCTCACAGGTTATGCAATTAGAATTAGTTGGCACTTACACAAATGTTTTCCCTTCTGTCTTAAATTTCTCAAATTTCTAAATTACCGGAACATTTAAAAATATTTTGTAATTATATACTTATATAATTAGTTACAAAATGCTCTGGAATCTTCCCATACAAGAAGCTATGGAAATGCAAGCCATCACTTTCATATTCATAACTAAGATGAGAAATAATATACTGATTTGGGCTGAAAAATTTACCTTAATTTTTAAGCATCTCACTGAAATTCAGGGACCTATGGAAGAACAAGATAAGACTTCTTGACGTGTTCAACGGTTATTTAGAGAACAACTGCATATCTCTTATAATTGTTTTTTTATTTTATGTGTTTCAGGTTTATGAGCTAGAAGCACACATAATTGTTGTAAATTTTGCTTTTTTATCTTAACTAATTTTAGTAGGTTTCACTAGTCTGCAAGAGCAAGAGAATGAACATTTACATTGGTTTTCACATTTAACAATCCCTTTTAGAACCACAAATAAATAAACAAAACTCCAAAGCGTTCTTTTCAAATTTGTCAATGGTGTTAACTTGTCACGTGTGGTAGGAAACTACTTCTCTGTAAACTCAGCTAGTTAACACTCTGGTTTACAATTCAAAGTATCATGAAGGGATACATTAGTCCAAAATTCTTCGCTGAACTTCATTTTCAAGACATGGCAGATTATCAAATAGGTGTGTTCTTGAAAGAAAAGAGGGAAAAGAGGGTTTTTTCTGTTTGGTGAGTCCGTGTTTTTACTGCTGCCATGGTTAAAAACATGGTTTGTCTGTAGAAAAAAGGTTCTGATTTCAGATTTTACAGAATTGTTATGCCTCTTGTTACCTATCCTGATGGAAACTATATTGAGTCAGCAGTTAGGTTCTTCCATGTTTTAATCAAGGCAGAAATTCAAGGAGCTAGTCCAGTTTGTAGCTACTAGAACTGTGTCATACACAGTAGATTTGATTTTGTTAAGGATGGGAAATGTGCAGACATTGTACCATCTCATTCATGACAGGGTAATTGTTAATAACTGTTAATTTTTCAATAAAAATGTGGCTTACATTCTTTTAAGCAACTGGATTTGATATTGGTAATGATATTTCTAGAAGAATTTTCTTCTGTACACACTTTTTCTAATGCAAATGTATAAAAATTTTTATTTTTTACTTTTATCCAAGTGTAAGGAAATTGCTTGATATGTAGAAATCTAAAAGCTGCGTTTTAGGGCAGTCTTTTTTCTGAAGGAAATTCTTCAGGCATACTTTTTTCTCATCTGCCTTCGGTGTACAGAAGAATTAAATAGTGCATCATGTTAAATTCTTCCAATGGAGACTTTCCAAGCTGTAAATTAAGTAATTAAGAGTTGAGGACAAGCAGTCAGCATGAACGACTTAATTTTTTCCAAATAATGTGTTGCTGTAGAGAATGTTTCCTTTTGTAGTGACAGAACCATTCTTGACCATTCTGCTTCTGCAGGCTTTTCTACTAGAAGCAGCAGAAAAGTCATGAAGGTCTGGACAATGAATTAGTTGTGGTAATAGCATCTGCATACTTTGAGTCAAAAAAACCCCCAAACATAAAATGTTATAAGTGTTTTACATGTTTGTGGTTGCTGGCATCAGCAGTGCTTTTAAGATTCCTAAAATTTGTAATCACAAATAGTCGCAGCTATTCTTGTCTGTCCATGAAGTTATCGTTTTTCTTTTTTAAAATTACTCTTTTATAATGCCAATCCTATCCAAAACATGTATGATTTATTACATTTTTCTAACAACATAATTTCATAAAATAAGTAAAGGTGTTTCAGGAAAGCTAAGTGGTCTGTGGGATTTCCCATGGAGAGCTGATTAACTCTGGGGTCAACAATTGTTTCCATGACGACACTTCATACTATTATCATCTTGAAATAAATAGGTGGTTACAGTTCAGAACATAATGACTAATGATTATTTCTCCTGTAATTAAGTTACAATTGATCTAATTAATATAATTAACATTGTGCCTGTAGATAAGTCTACATACTGTCTGTAGTATCATCCATAAGATAATCTTTAATTTAGATGTATTTATTTCTTAAAGTATTTGTCTTATATTATTAAAATAATATATGATTCTAGTGCAACTGTAATTACAGGGGAAAAAATTCACACCTCTGAACTGTGCATTAAGGCAAATTAATGTTTTCTTTGAAAAGAACCATTTCTTTGGAACTCCAGAAAAATACTACAATAGTGGCCATTTTAATAGCAGTATCACAAGAGTATTATGTGAGTGTTATGAAGTAATAATCTGTAAGCACTTCTGCTTTCCATTTCAGCAGTAGATTTCAAGAAATGTTCTTCAATTGGTTTATGCATTATATAGAAGTAGTTTCAAATCAAATGAGTACTTGTCTTAGTCATGTTACCAAACTATATATATGGGGCTGTTGATAAGGATTCAGTATCAAAATTTACAATCATCTCTAGTCTGATATCCCATAACACAGCCATATATTTCTCCTGTTTATCTCCATATTAGTCTGTTTGTAGAAACAGCCAATATACTTCAGTAAACATGTAATTAATTATCTTTAACTTCCTGCTGTGAGCTTAATCTGGGTATGGAATGTAAGGGATACAAAGGATTATACTCTAGTGAGTCAGTAGGAGTGATAGTAGTAGGTAGGGAGGATTTTGGGAAGTGGGTCTCTTCTGATCAGGAAGCTGTGAGCTGTCTCCTGAGATGTAAAGCATAGCAGTGGTTTACTTGTGTGAGAATGGCACTGACATTAAATTACAGGACAGTGCATTATGTATCCTTGGCACTTTCATGCAATTTGCAGTTCAAATTTCTTTGCAGAGGCATAATACTGTGCAAGGAAATAGAAACTAAGTGATGCAAGTAAAGAAAAGCTCATGAAGTAAGAGGAAGTTGGAAAGATTTAGGGAGATTTTTTGGTCTTGCCAATGTTGCAGACTCGTTCTAACACTGGTTTTATTCCTGCTGGCTATAGAGCTAACCATAGGTGAAAAACAAGCAGGGAAAAGAGAAAAGGCATGTGAGGTTTATTCTCCTGGATACAAAAGCTTCAAGGTTTACTTTAAGGTAAGGTCCAGTAATAGAATGATGGTGTATTAATGTGAGAAATTCCAAATAATGAAAGGATTAGCAGGAAACGGATCTGCACACCATGTCTCTTAAGAGACCTGACAGCCCTTCACATGCAGAAGTATCAGATATCATGAGTGGAACAAAGAAGCATTCATTGTTCCATGTTTTGTCTCAGCCATTTTTAGTCATCTGTTGTATCACATAACTCCTGGTGAAGTATGGGAATTGCAATAATCAGTGTTACAAACTAGTTATCATAGTGAGCTAAAAGGTAGGATTTTAAGTTGTATTCCTCATATTTTACTTCTTAGATGAATTTTAATCTTTGTTCCTCAGGTTCAGTGTTTTACATATTTGACATGATTAACCATAAAAATCTCATAGAATAAGAGTGTATTTAGTGGCACAAGAAATAAAAATATGAGGATCATTTATGACTACCCATTTAAATTCTTGCACATATAGGTGAAATGTCAAGTCCAACGAGATATAATCTAGTTCTTGTACTTTGAGAAGACTAACAAAAGGGTTATTGACCATGTGCGAAAACAAGCTTTTGTTTGTTAGTGAGTACAAATCAAGAAACTGATATATGTGTTCAAAAAGCCTTTTCTGAAATTAGAAATTATTCAGTAGTATCTTTATTGATACTTAGTCATCCAGTATCCTTTGCTTTTCTCCAGTTCAATGTTTCTTTTTCACAAATAGCTCCTGCCTATTTGATTGTAGGTGGTTCAACAAGTCTAGTCTCCTCTTTCTTGAATGTAAGGGTTAAATCCATATGGCCAAGATGTGCTGGAAAGACTAGAAAATTCTCTTTCCAGAATTTCAACAATTCTCTGTTGAAAAAGTTACACTAACTTCATATCAGAGCTGCTTTCCTCTAGCAAAGAATTGACATATGAGACAGGTGTCACAAGGAAAAGAGAGTTTTCATGTAAACGTATTTGAGCAAGGAGGATTTAAATGCAGTTGCAGTTCTTCTGGAAATAGATCAAATAGATAAATACCCTTCTGAAAGCAAATGCCTAAGGTTGTCTCATCTCTGTAAGTTGAGAGGATGCCAGGATCATTTTATTCTAAGGGAAGTCATCCTTCAGGTATGTGGAAGATAACACTGGTGTTTTAATCCTGAGTTATTTGAATTGGCAACTAGACTAGCTCATCAAGTGAAAAGTTTGGAAAAGGAAATATCTTGCACACCCTTACTTTTGAGATGCATCTGCAGCCCTGGAGAACAAGGTGTTGAAACAAGCTAAAGACTGAGCTCAGTGGACAGCAAATGCCCAAATGATCACTCAAAAATTTGAACCTGCTCTTCCAAGGATAATATTTCATTAAAATTCCCTGAACCCTCTTTTACCCAGGTTGTAGATCAGAATTTTTAAGCAAGGTGATAATTTTTGTCTGACAGGCCGAAATAAGTTCCTCTGTCATATGAAAGCAAGTCCTTCAATGTAGGCTACCTGGAGCTGTGTTGTCTTAGAGCAAATTACTACATATGTATGAAAACCTATGGGACAGCTGCCCAGTTTCCTAGACCTTTTTTGTTGTTTTTCACCAGTTTTATCCATTTTTCTTTCTGTGCAGAGTTCTTGCTAAACTGTTTTTTAACACTCAAGATTTAGGCATTAAGTTACCTAATCATGGAAAGGTGCTTTTAAAGACAATTCTATTTCCTCTGTTCTTTCTGTAGCTGAACTGATGTTCTTGGATTCTCTCAGAAGTCTTTTGAGCTAGGAAACACTTCACTATCTCCAAAGGGAAATAGTGTTTCTTTCAGATGAAAGAACCTGGACTGAGAGTAAGAGCAGATGAGGAGGACTGTTTTGCCAAAACTGAGTAACCTCAGACTTTTGCTCAATGTATCATTTTAATTCAGCAAACATGGAGGACTATACTGGCCCAAAAAGAGACAAAAAGTAGAGTCTTACTGTAGATCTCTGTGGGTTTTGTTTTTTGTTGTTTTTTTGTTTGTTTCTTTGTCTTTTGTTGGTTTTTTTGTTTGGTTTGGTTTGGTTTCTGCTGCCAGTAGTAAGTAGTACCAATGTACTAGCTCTTGCACAAGCCCATTAAGCTCAGCACTGTGTACAATTTCTCTAAAAAAATGAAGCAAAATCTGTATTATAACATAGCAGAATCCTAGCAATACTCTACTAGTTGTCTCTTCTACCAGTAGTGCATCAAGAGTGTTTTTAACCAAACTTAAGACTCCAGTTTCCACTTTCTGTTGAGTACAGATTGTGTCAGATTTATGAAGCTACAGAACAGAAAGAAAAACAGAGCTGAACTCTCTGTCTGTGTAGAAAAAGATGTAAGGGTAACCCCTTGATTTTTAACTTTTTTTTAATTGTTTACTCCATCTAGTATATATAAGCCAGAATGTAGGACTCCTCTTCGTGTGAGAGTGCATTCCTCCCATGTCCCCAGAGACAAAACTTGTGTATGTGCTCTCTCTTGTCTATGTACTCTTTCACCCTCTCACCTTATGATTCTTGCATTTGTGTCTGTATAGTGGCCTGTATCTAATGGGGAAGGTAAGAAACAACTCCATTTGGGTTTTTTCCCTACTTGATGGGAACTGGAAGAAGTGGGTTTATGTCCTTCAGGTAGGGAGAGACATGAATGCAGGTTCCCCATTCCCTAAACATGTACTGTAACAATTAAGCTGTGTGCCAGAGACAGCAGTCATCATAACCTGATCTGTTTTTCAAAGGGAATCAGACTTAATGATATATACAGGTTTTAAGAGTGCTTTACATGTATCTGTTGGATCAGACCTGTTAGGGGATTTAGATATGTAAGTATTTATTTTTTGAATGTCTTACTGACCTTAGGTAAGGAGACATCCTAGCCAGGTTACTTAGTTAAAACGGGGCATAAGCTTCAGCAGGAAAAGTAATAGCTAATATTGGATACTCAGAAAAGTTATTTTTCCAGACAAAAATATGAGTATGGGATTTCTGAATCTAAATGTCATTGTGTTCTTTCTCTTCTGTATTTATCTATAAATATTGCTGTGTACTTGCTGAAGATTTTACATTTATATACAATTATTCTAAGTGTATTCAAACGAAAGTAAAATTAAAAAAAAATCTGCCCTCTAGGTTGGATCTCATTACCAAGGGAGTTCCTTGCTAACGGCAACATTTTTCACTGATACTGTGTTTGGTTTTACCTGTTATGTATTTCTGTCTTGGAATGATAGACCATTCTTTTTCTCATTATCTACATGTATGTTATGAAGTTAGGTATTATTTGAACATTGTGATTCATAGGAGTCATTATATAATGTATCTTGAAGACGTGGAACCAAAGCTGCTTTTTAAAGGATGTTTCTTGTATAACGTGCCTGCGTTTCTCACCTTTTTCTTTAATTTTCCAATGCAGATAACAATACCCAGACCTTCAGTGGCATCTACACAGTCTGCTTCAGAGAGCTTTCACTATGGCCACCCACTAGAGAGAAGAGAGCAGGATGGTCAGTCTGTGGAACACACCGTGGAACTTTCCTCTCCAAAGGAAAATTTGCCAGGCTTGGTTGGGACAGAAGACACACTTCCAGCTGGTGCCAGCAGACCAGATTTGATACTTAATATAAGCCAAGAGGTGCTTGACAGGGAAGGACTTGTCAAAGAATCTGTCAATGTCCTGGACTGTGACCAAAAGGACCTACCTGAACACAATGGGATACAGGAAGAGAAAGAACATGGAAATATTCCTGTGGAGGAGGCTGAGGAAGAAGGGCTTCCAGTGGTTTCTGAGGATGCCATTGAAATGCTAAGCAAAGAACAGAATTCTTCTTTGCCAGGAAACTCAAAATCTGCAGAGGAAGAACCTCTAACAAATACGGAAGCAGCTCAAGAATCAAAGTCAAGGCCTGTCTGTTTGATGCCAAATCAAGATGAGGGTCTGAAGTCAATAGCACCTAAAACGGCAGAATTGTCTCCCTCAAGACTTAATAATGCACATGTTATTAGACAGGCAAGCAAAATAGCTACCATTCAGGAAAATGGTTTTCATTCTGATAAGGAAGAAGTCCATAGCCAAGACTTGAAATGCCACCAAGTGGCCCTTACTACTATTTTGCAGCAGGAGAATAAAAAAGAGAAAAATGCTCCCAGAAATGGAGAGCTATTCCACTGCATTTCAGAAAATGAGAGCTCTTATCGATCTAAGAAGGACTCAGTTAAATCCTCTTTTGTATTCAGGCAGAGTCGAATCCCAGTTTTAGCACAAGAGATAGACTCAATGTCAGATTCCTCTTCTGTTTCTGCCAAGGAAAAGCTTCTTCTAAAAAAGGCCCATCAGACAGATTTGGTCAAATTACTTATGGAAAAGAGACAGCTCAAATCTTTCCTTGGTGACCTCTCAAGTGCCTCTGATAAGTCACTGGAGGAAAAAATGGCTGCTGCTCCAGTACCATTTTCTGAGGATGATGTCTTAGCTTCATTTTCTAGATTGACACTCGACTCTCATTTCAGCAAGCAGAATGAAGATAGCTCTTTATCTCCAAGCAGCCCTCAGCCCAGAAAAAGCAAGATTCCAAGGCCAGTGTCTTGGGCAACAACTGATCAAGTCACCAGTTCAAGTTCAGCTCAGTTCTTTCCTCGGCCACCACCAGGAAAACCACCTACTAGACCTGGGGTAGAAGCTAGGTAATGCAGAGCAAATAGAAATAGATTTTCAGGTTGAAAATGGATTTGAGCTAGACTGCAGTTACTGTGCAGTATGTAATCCTGTAGAAGTTCCATCCTTTAACTAATGTTTTAAAAAATGCTGGGCTTCAATTCTCTGAGAAACCTTAATTGTTGGAGAATGAATGAGGAGAAGCTGTTACACAAGAATGAGCCTGGTTCACTGTTAAAACTAATACATCAATGGATATGTATTTAATATTTTGAAACCTGACAATCTATAACCAAATCTTTACACATTTTTTTAGAGTTGGGTCACTTTTCCAGAACTGGGAAACCCATACAAACCCATAGAAATTTTTAGGAGCTGTTGCATTCAGCCCCCTTGAAAATAACTTCTTCTTAATGTAGACATTGTAAATATTTGGAGATCCCAGCCATCAGCATTGAGTCAATTAACTATACTCAGATCATGTCTAAGTAAAACAACTAATTAAAGGAGGGCAGAGTGGATTTTAAAAGACCTCCTCTTTGCCGTGTCTGTACGCAGACAACCACAGTCTAGTTTTGTCAGTGTCTGCATTCCCAAGATAAGGATAATTTTGATACAGTAGTGCAAAGTCCTTTGAAGGAAGTTGCAGTGGGCCTTGTCACCCTTAAAATTATGTATGGGAGTGTACTGATGGTGTGCAGGAATGGATGTACACCTCTGAAACCATGGCAATAAGCACTGCTCTTCAATGCACTTCTTCCAACACCACCAGGAAATTCCAGTTGTCCTGTAACACTGAGGCTGTTTATGTAAGTGAGTTTATGTAAATATAAATACTGTGTTGAGCTGAACAACACCGAAGCCAAAGCCTAGATCCAAACACCTCTTCCTG
The DNA here is from genome assembly GCA_024734035.1 of Alethe castanea. Taxonomy (NCBI): domain Eukaryota; kingdom Metazoa; phylum Chordata; class Aves; order Passeriformes; family Muscicapidae; genus Alethe; species Alethe castanea. The sequence goes on from JANRGV010000094.1 coordinate 35,200,485, forward strand.
ATGGGAAAGTTGAGCTCCACATGTCTGTTTAGCAATGCAAGCTCCTCCTTAGTTTCTAGTGGTACCAAGTTTCTGTTTGAATTTTAGTGAATAGGTGGAAATAGAAATAATCTTTCTTCATTTCTTCTTAAGGTTGCGCAGATACAGAGTTCTAGGCAGTAGCAGCTCGGACTCAGATCTTATCTCTCGTCTGGCTCAAATCCTACAGAATGGATCTCAGAGACCAAGGAGTTCTACCCAGTGTAAGAGTCCAGGATCTCCACATAGTCCAAAAACGCCACCCAAGAGCCCTGTCATCCCCCGCCGCAGTCCCAGTGCCTCCCCTAGGAGCTCTTCTTTACCCCGTACTGCCAGTTCGTCTCCATCCCGGGCTGGGAGATCCCATCATGATCAGAGGAGTTCATCCCCACATTTTGGGAGGAGTAAATCACCTCCTAGCCATTCAGGCTCCTCATCTTCTAGGAGGTCCTGCCAACAAGAGCACTGCTGCAACAAAACTAGCAAGAATGGTCTGAAAGGTTCTGGTAGTTCTTTCCACCATTCCCCAAATACTAAGACTTCCACAGGAAAGAGCAAATCAACTACTAAGCTTAGCAGATAGGAACTGGGCCTTGACAGGTATAAAGTCTCCTCCTAAATCTGATGCATGTTGTGTCTGTGTACTGTGTATTTAAAAAATAATCAAAAAAAGTATATTAAAAAAAGGTGTTGAATCTGCACATTTTAAAGAAAGTAGCCATTGTAAACTATTCATGAGAAAGCATTCTGTGTAAATAAGTGGCCAGGCTTTGCCTTAGAGCAGGCAGCAAGCAGATCCAAGAGATGGGAAGTAGAGGCCAGAGTAAGAATGACGGGGTAGTCAAAGAGGTGCAATGTATTTAGAGTGAAAAGGTATCTTCAAGGTGAGTGTTTTAAAATGGTATTAATCTCAATGTATTTAGTTTCCCTAGTTAGAAGATTTGGTCTAATTATTTAAGGCCTTACATACTTAAGGAGTATGTAAGAAAACTTGAAACAGTTATTCCCAAAGTGATATCACCACTCGGGAGATAAGTACTGCTCAAGCATTTCTTTGCAGTTTTAAAAAAGCACACAGTTTAGAAAATGATTTTTCTACCTTTTAAATTTCTTCCATTTTGAGCTGCACTTACCTTTGAGTCACTGGGTGCTCATTTTGTCCCCTATCTATCATGGCACAAATTTTTTACCTAAGTATCATATACCTTACCCCTTCTTTGACACTGATGAAATTTTAAAAAGTAATGTTTGACAAGATGTTTTTGTACCAATATTATTTAGAAATTTGTTTAGCAGTAATTAGGATCCAAGAAGCTGATTCTCAGTTCTATATCATACAGTTTTTTTGGGAGTCATGGTGGGGTTCTTCAAACCACATTTGGTAGGATTTGGAAAAACATTCCTTCCTAAGAAATGAAAGAAAGGAGTAGATGTATATACTTCACTGGATGTTGCAGATTTACAGCAAAATGCAATGTAAGCTAGAAAATAAGAATCTCTCTTTTCCCCCTTAATTCAACTGAAAAAAGAACCTTTGTTATTGCTGACTTCTGTTTTTCCATTAGCTATCGATCACTTAAACCACAGATCTTACAATTCAGAGATGATTACCAAAGTTTGTTTTTTGGTAGTTTGTTTTCTAAAATAATGAAAGATGAAACAGAGATGAGGAGAATGTCTACTTTGTGAACTTGATAGTTTAGAGGTGATGGAAATATACTTAACACCCTTACAAAATCTTGGTAAGAATATTAATCATCAAAGCAAAATAGATGGAAGGAAATCTAAAACATTTTTTAAAATTGTATTCTTGTCCAATTCTGGATTCTGTTTCCCAAATGTGTTTTTGATAGCCAAGCTTTGTTGACTCAGTAAAGTCCATGGTGTTTAATTCCTTCAATTTTATTAGGTAATTACTTAGTAACATCTTTTTCTCTGCAGGGACTCTGTAGGGAATGAAAGGTAGGGTACCTTTTGCTATATTCAGAAAAGTGTAGTGGGTCAGAATAGGGACACACGAGAACACAAGCCTGAGAAAGATGCAGCCAGCTTTCCTCCCTAATGATTCCTGTTGTGGGGACTCTGGATGCATAGGAGACTTGTCAATTACTGATCTGCTTGCTGTAGTCATATGCCTCTCCAGGCAGCATCTGTGCTTTTTTATTTAACTTCTGCCAAATGAATACCTTTGGATTAAAAAGGGAATATTTTGTCTCTGAGCTAACACATTCTAATGCTGCATTAAAGCTGCCCTAGAGCTGCACTGAATTTCACTTGCTTTGTCAGACTATGTTGATTTTTTTTTTTTTCTTTTCTTACTATGACTATGTATATTGTTTCCCATATGTAATGTAGCACAGTGTGGAACCTTAATTTCATTCAGGTTTCAAGCACTACAGATGAATGCAATAGGTAGGGTATACCTGCTTTTTCTGAAGAAACTGTACCATTGGAAAGTCCTATTCCTTTGTATTATATTGTATAATAGGTGCTATACCAATAATTGCATGTCCTCATGGTAAATTATATAATATAAATATTTATATATACATATATGTATATGCTTATATAAACTCATTCTTTCTCATTTTTCATTTGTAATTTATGGACCACAAATAATACATTTCCCTTTCTGTTAGTTGCTGTATACTTACCTCTTCTATTCTCCCCCCCACCCCTGCCAAAAAATTCTGGAATGCACAAATTCTAATAGCCTTTATACCTTGGTACAAAATTGAAGGACTGCTGATTTCTCAACCAGCCAATGTTTTGTCTTGCAGCTTGTTTTTTTGATTTCTAATTTCATGTGTACATTTGCATATGGAACAAGAGCAAAGACTCAAAAGGTATTTTTATTTCTTATTACAAATAGGTCTCACTCATTTTTATTTCATAATGTGAGTTCTTAATTGTGAATACTTGTCATGTAGGAACAGTGACAGTCTATGAATACCTAACGGATGAATGTGACAACAACAAATTCTATCTCTTCCTTCCTGTTTTCTACATGTTTCCTTATGGTATACCATAAAAAAGAATTCAGTCACATTGTGATATATTTGTCCTGGGCACTTGCTGGAATTATTTGTTAAGGTGGTGTGGCAGCCCTTGATTATTTTTCCTTATTTCTGAAAAGCATTTTTTATCATCATGTAAGTTTATTCCTACGTAATGTTGTCTCATAAGTTTTCATGAGTACTAACTTTATGCATCCTTGCCTGAAAATGCTGAAGTTGAGGTGTTTGTATTTTCTCTCTGGAGTAACAGGATCCAGAAATGGTAACTGCTTTACAGGTGAGAAAGCATATAACACCTATTTTACATTGTCTTCAAAGTGCAGGCTTGTCCATTGTTAGACATTACTATGTAAAATAAACCAATGCTGTAGAAATTCACTTGTACTTGAACTACTTGCCAATGTAAAAATAGTGAACTATGCCAAAAAGAAAAAGAGAAATCAGTTATGATTGATGACACAAGCTTCTTTTGGTGATGAAAAAGGTAAAAGGACTGTATACTTTCAGTTGCTTTTTTGCTGTAGATTCAACAGAATCTAAGGAGAAAATCATGAAGATGTGAATAGAGGAACAATTGTGAATAACTTAGCTTGAACTACCTGCTCTTTGAGTTTTTTGTTGCTTGATACCTTTCTCACAAAAGTTTACAGAATTGCTTACTATAGTCTAACGTAGCAATCAGTTAATGTTACTAAGTAATGGTCAGTTGATTAACTCATACATAAATATTAGCTTAATATTTCTAGAGGGCCTATATAATCATTAAGGACTTTGTAATCCTCAGTATTTGAATGTGGAAATGGCTCTGCAGAAAACCACCAATGTACCTCTGTGTGACCCTTGTGCAGAGTGTGTGTGAATAGTTTATGACAGGTTATCTGCAACACATTTTCAGGGATGGGGAAGATTTTTCTCCACTGTACAAAATGGCTACAGTTATTCTGCATAGCACACAGCAGCTTATATAGGAATATTAGCTGGGAAGCGATAAAATTCACGGAGCTGTTGCTTTATCTTCTTCAAGCATCCATTTCTTTGAAGGGCAGTGCAATGGAGCCATGACATGTAGCAGGTGCAGATGCTGCACACTCATTTTCTCTTTATGATGTATTCTGTGTTGTGGCCAGCACTTTGGAGCATTTTTTAGAGAAACTGAGGCATGAAGCCTTTAAACTAAAATAGAACTTGAAATCACCAAACATTTCACACAGACTTTTGTGCTACAATATTGCATGGCAAAATCAATCTAAGTTTCAATCTCAAAAATCAATATTAATTAACCTCTTTATTAATTACAAATGCCAATTACTACTTAGGTAAAACCCTGCTAAAGTAATAGAAAGTGTGATACGGTAGAGCAACGTTGACAAGTTGTATGATGCTAAGCACCTATCTACTGCTTGAGCAGGAACAGTAAGCATAGAAAATTTCACTGCCCAAAGGCAGGAGCAAGATGAGGTCTTAACTGCTAGTTGTATATAATTATACAGAAGGCAAACCCCTGCAGAGTGACACAAGGCATTCATTACAGCACCAGCCACATCCTGTCTTGGGAAATCTGGACATATTCTTACCTTGAAGTCTGCATGTTTGAGATCAAGCTTTCTTGCATACCTCACTAAACAGTCTTGATGTATAGGAAAGGATTTGGTCCTATATATTTAAAAATAGCTTGAAATATTTTTCAACTGAAAAAGACTTGCTGGAGCTCTATCATCTACAATTTGTAGTATTATGGTATTAACTATTGCTGGAAAAACACACAATTTTGATTTTATATATATATATAAATACAAATTTGTACATAAGTGTATCTACATATACACTTATATAGATACTGTATATTATATAGAAATATATATATACATACGTATGTGTGTATATACATATAGATAGGAAGAGTCTCAGCTATTCCATCACGTTCACTGGAATTCATTTGCCAGGGTGAGCCAAGGGCTCTTTTGCTTTGATTTACTCTGGTCTCCTTTTCATCTACTGCAATGTCCCTGTGCCCTAATTCTGATTCTGAGTCTTTTTCATATTGCAAGGCCTGATCCTATAGTCCTACTTGGGCAAAACTCCCGTAAGTCCTCCCTATTGCAGTAACATTTATGCAATGGTTGACTGTAATGCTTCTAAAAATTTTTTTTCTTTTTCTCTTTGATGAGAATAAGACAGATTTACAGTACAGTCTTTTTCCTTTAAACAGAATTTTTCCATAACGAATTGAACATTTTTATGGAGCACTAGGAGGCATAAATTCTGGCAAGAAGAACGTGATTATTCCAATTTCTTAAAAGGGTCTAATGGAAAACCAACAATATGTGCCTCCAATTTTTAAATATATCTTAAATGAGAGAGTAGTCTTCTGAAAAGGAATAGGAGAATGAAAGCTCAAAGTCAAGCTCTTTCTCATAATAGGCCTATAATATGTGGATTTTTTCATGCAGGACTGATGCTGTGAGGTGACAAGAGCCACATCTGTCTTGTCATTCTCAGTGAGTCAGGGTCTTCTTAGGTTAATGCCAAGATTCCTATGGTGCATTCTCTGTATGCTTTTCCACTTTTGGGAATGGTCAGAGAACTGTTGGCTGGATAAAGGCCTTGATGTTTATCCATTATTCCTCTCTTCAGCTGGTAAAAGCTTTGGGTGCTCATTGGATGGTGAACATGGCAGTGCTAGGTTAGCAGTAGAACTTGGATCTTGGGGGTGTTTTTCCAACCTTAATGATTCTATGATTCCTCTTTCTGAAATTTATAGAACGGGGCATAATATTTTTATTCAACTTCTTTTAGCTAATCAAGTAGGCAGTGAATGGGTGGGGTTTGTTTGCTGTTTTGCTTTTGGCTCAAATGTCTTTGGTTGTAATTAGTACAATTTTTTGTTACCAGGAATGCTGGTAAAAGGAAATGAGGTTCAATGTTTTGACTACATGCAATACACAGGCATAGGTCATACATTTCTCAGCTAATCAAATTGCATACACATGCACGTCACATAAGAGTACCTCACCTGTCTGCTTGAAGGCAGTCTTCCTTTTCCCTACACATAATATTTGTGAAAGAGAAATTATAGAAAGTCAGCCTGGATTATATAATAATTGTCAGGATTTATCCTAAGATACTGTCAATTGCCAAAAAGTTTTTATCACTCATTTTCATGTGGTTTAAATAATCAGGCTTTTAGATATTTAAGGACAGGTTTTTGTTTGGTTGGGTTTTTTAAGGAAAAATGCACAGGAATCCATTGTTTCAAAGACTGATGTACTAACTTTGCAATGACTCTTGCCATCCAACTTTGAACAGGTAGGCTGATTTTACTCTGCATTGATAACACATTCTCTCTCTCAACAGTAATGATGACAAACTCAAATCCTATGCTCCTGTTTCTCTTCTACATGAAGAGCTTGGACTCATGGGAGTTCTCGCTGTTCTTGTGCAGGTGAAACTTCATTAAAATAAGTATAGGGTCTTGTTTTGTTAAGGCTCTTTCTCCTGATTAGGGACTGAAAGGCTAAACTCACTCTATAAATACCAAATTTGCAGTTGCTGTATTTTAAATTGGAAATTGCTTTTTTAAAATTGTTATTATTATGACATGACATGCCTATGGATCTCTCCTTTTCTGTCAGAATTACTGTTGAGAGCCAGCTTTGGCCAAGAGTACAATGTGGTTTCTTTTAAAACAATACCACAAGTGGGCTACTCATGTGATGTCCTGATCATCCACAAGTGTCTGTGGGAATTCAGCTGCAATTAATTTGATGTTTGTTTTGAGATCACTTGATCTTTGACCTTTTATGTAAAGGGCCTATGGTAACAGCAGAACAGCTTGCTCCAAAAGATGCAGTGTAGTTAAGTTTTGTCTGCCTAGCTTCAAATCCTTTGAAACCCATATCTGCTGCATGGCAGGCAATGTCATAAAGGTTTGATGCAAAGTAAAGTAGGTTTTTTGGACAATTTCACATCTTTTTCCTGACTGGGCATCTGGATGTGTTGCTAAGCAGCCTTCTCTGCATCCTCTTTACCTTCATTGGCTAGAAAGCACGATTGGAAATTCTTCCCCAGCTTTTAACTTTCTTTTCTGTAAAGTCAGCCCAGACTGAAGTTGCAGAGCTTGTGCTAACAGATGCCAATTTTCAAGTGCTTTCCTATGAATATCCAAACTAGTAAATTAAGGAAATCACCAGCAATGCCTTCAGACAAGTACTGACTTTTTGAAGTGGCCAACTAATGGCTGCTAATCTAAAATCTCTGGGCAATACCACGAAGAATTAAATCTGTGTATTAAGTAAAAATACAACATTGGCAACCCCATAAGAAATCAAGTACTCAATAGCAAAGTCTGCAGCATGATTAAATTAAATGGAAAGTAGTTCCAAGATTGTTTTTTACCATTGAAGAAGACAAATGTTGAGTCCTTCAAATTCTCTTACTCAGTAATTGTAGTTCTCTTCCCCTCCTTGGAAATCTTCTAAGCCATTCTTTTCATTTAAGTTTGCTCAGGCACCCAAGAGCATAAAGAGTTAATGCCCTTGTAATGGTCATTTGTACATAAAGTTGTAATTATTTATTTTCTCATTTGTACCATATCAAGGCTTTGTACAATGTTTAAGTTTTGTTTTCAAATTATTTTGTATTTTATTTTTATAAACTGGTTCTAAATAAAATATTCATTCAGCATGCAAAACTTCAATTCTTGATTGTGTTTGTATAATGATTCATTAACTTACAAAGCTTTAACTGAAATATTATTCAGTGATTTTTGCTATTGTAACCCTGTAATTTAAATGGATAAAGTGCTTTGGCAATGTTTTTTTCCTCAGTTTCAAGAAAGTGAAAAGCACGCACGTGTTGGTACTACTGCAACAAGAATCAGATGTTCATACTGCAAATTGAAATGACTGGATCCATTAAGTGATTTAGTAGGTTCATGTGTTGTATATTAATAACTACAGAAAAATCCAAATGGGCTTCCTCAGAAACCTGAGTTTCTATTTGTTCTTACCCCTTCTGTCTGTATTCATCTAAACAATAAATGATCGGCACAGCCAGATCAGGTCAATTTAAGTAACAATATGGTGGTCCTGAAAAGTCAGCTGCTGACGGCATTCTTCCCTTCAAAATTGTAGTTTTTTATTTAGTCAGAGGTCACTATAATTGACCTCTTTTGGGGATAATCAGCTGACTGGATGTAGTCACTGAGCTTTTACAGTCTCTTGAGGAGACTTGTCTCCCTCCCTCACAAATTTATATTTGTGGTTTGTGTGCCTGAATGTCTTAGTCCTATGCTACCAGAAAATAGTTTGCACTTTGCACAGTGGGACATGTTTTTTAGGGATGTCCAGAAGAATTGGAGAAAATTCCCTGGATCTCTTTCTCAGTATTACCACTGTTATGCCATGCATTCAGGCAAATTTAAAGCCAGATCTGCCTTTGTTCAAATCATTGGCAGTATTTTCATTAAGCTTCATGACCAGGTCATTAGCTCTTGTCATTTATACAACAGCCTAGATAGCTTCACAGGAGATGAAACAAAATGGGAATTCATTTACTCAGTAACAGTCCAAGAAAATTAGTTTCACCTTCTGTTAAGAGCAGCCAGAAACTTAATGGCATGGCTTCTGGATGGTGCCTGTGATTTCAGTGCACCCAACACAAACATAACGCGATCACAGAAAGGGTGTGTAAAGAAATAGCAAAAAACTGCATTAATTTGAAGTTGAAAATAACAAATTTTCCCACTCTGTAGTGATGAGAGGTAGCTCAGTTTTTTACTTGTTTAAAATAAGTAAATCTAGAATGTATCAGAAGTGGAAGAGTGATTGTGATCTGGCTCCAGTATATTTTAGTGGTACAACTGAAACACAGGGAAAGAAGCAAGATCAGAACAAATATGCCGTGGTAGATTGATGTTGAGGTCTGGTTGTTGTCTGACCACCACAGTGTCTTTTAGCATTGCCTGACTTGTCTTCAATCACACAGGAGATTCAGTCTGCCTATTCTGCTCACAGGATCTTGCTGCACTTCTCTACTCGCACTGTAGCTGCCTCTCATGTAAATCACTATTGGAATATGAGAAAGCAGACACAAGTCAACTCTCCCAAGAAATGCTGTAGTAAGTGAAATTCAAGAATTAGCAGTTGCAAAAACAGTTGAAACATGAAAGACAGGTAAGAACTGCCAGTTGCAACCTGGACAAGCTCAAACTGCTGCCCAGAAGGACCATGTAGTTTGCATTTGCTGATCTACCTGGAATGTCATGGTAGCATGAATTAGCTTCTTTGTCCATGAAAACAAAATACAGAAAACCATGCTCAAGAGAGCCTATCCATACTGATAGGGGAGAAATAACACTTTCAACAGGTTAATTTGGAAAGCTTTTAACAACATTGTCACAAAAATGATTTAGAAGGATTAATTATTTGCCATTCTTAAACTCAGCAATTTCTTAGCACCTGTCACCCATACCATTTTTTGTTAAGGTAAACCTGGAAAAGAGAACTTTCTCTTCTTCAAGGCATTAATCCCAATTAACATTGTGCTGTACATGCATTCATTTTATTTTTGTGAAGATATTTGCATATTTTACTCTATCTGTGGTATTGAAGGGAAACACTTGCTAACTGATTACCCTGTATTCACGTTTTAGTAGGCAGCTGGTTTTTGAAGTGCAGGTGAGTTAATTCAGTACACCAAAATGGTGTCAGGGCATAAATGAAGTACATTTTCATATGGTGGTATTCAGTCAAAGCTGACTGCAAAAGTGGCATACATTCTGCTATCATTACATATTCTTATGCTTCTAGGAGAGGGACATTTTAATTGTGATTCTCTATGCTATTTGTATTTGCTAAATTCCTGCAGCAGGAATGCTTGTGCAAACTGACTGTAACACTAGAGGCAGCTAATCATCGCTATAGGCCAAATTTATCTGTCATACTTTTTTTAATGTTGGCGATAAATGCTTAAGAAGAGAATCTGAATGGTTTTTCACGTCATTGGACATGAGAGTGAGAGTGTTTTTGTTTGCCCTCTGCCAGATATAAGAACATTGCACCTCTGCTACTTTTGAATTGTGTAAAGTAGAGGGGCTCTAATATATAGCCTGAAACACAAAATAGTGTCAGTGACAATAGTTTTCCCTATCTAAATGCGAAATGGCGATTTTTCTTTTTGGCATGAAGATAAAATGAGTTTTTGTTTATTTCAGAGTTGACACCAGGCTACACTTTGCTTCAACTCTTCCTCATCTTTCTTCTTCCTTGGCTATATAGTTGCAAGAAAAGAAATGATAATGAAAGTTTCCTAAACTATGCAGGAGTATTTGCTTGGAATGAAGTGAGCCCCTGCCTCCGGTAATTTTACAGAAACCCTGACTTCCATTTCATGTAAAACAATACAAAGCTTTTTGTTCTCTGTATTTCAAATACTGTGGTATTGATTCTATAAGGCTTACAAAAATCAAATGAAGATACAGCCTACATATAACCTATATGTCAGAAACAGGCATCACTCATCCATTCCTCATTTTTCTGTATTTCTCTATTTTGACCATCTGACAAGAAAAAGAGACTACTCTGCAAGTGCAGTAAAACACAGTGTCTCTGAAAAGAAGGTGCATTTGACAAGCTGGGAATGAACAACAGCCAAGTGGAACAATGCTGTATGAATTCTGAGGACACTCATGAATGACTCAGTCCTAAACCATTCCTAGAATAAGCAAGTATCTCAAACTCCTCGTGTGATGCCTTGCACAGACTTTAAAAAACTCAAAAACAACAACTAAGCAAACACCCCCAACATTATAACTATTAGAAAACGGAAGTACTTAAAAAACCAGCTACTTCTGAGGTTTGTTTAATCCAAGAACCAAGTAACTTGTGTAAGATAGCTCCTGGTGGTAGTAACCATAGTGTTACTTTTTTACCCCACTCTCATGCCTTTTATTTTTCACAAGGTGACATTAAACAAAGAACAATACAGACAAAAGTCTTAGTCAAAATAAATGTTTGGTTTTTTTAGGAGAAGAAGAGGATAAAGAAAAGAGAGGAAATTTATTAGCCAACTGCAACAGAGTTAACTGGAGACTGGTAATTAGTGTTTAATGCCACCTATAGCAAAATGTTTCCCACTGGGAAAAACATAGCAGGCAAGTCCACTTCGCTCCTTCAAAGTCACAGGCTGGAGCAGAACATACATCAGCACCCAACAACAGAGTCATTTTACATATATTCAAGTTTTTACACATCTGCAAAGCAGAAGTAGTAGCAGCCATTTGGATGTTCTTTCTTAATGGTTCTCAGGGGGGGCCTAGGAAACTCGGAAGGACCTGGTTCTTGTGACGCGGAGCTGGAGCTGCAGCTGCTGCTTCTGCTGCTGCTTCCAGCCACCTGTGCTCTAGCTCTGTCCTTAGCAGGGGAGAGCTGGGGGGATCCTGGGCTCAGGTACCCAGCTGTGGTCTGAGTAGATGCAGTGGCATGTGTGGTTGGGCCAGTGTTGTTTTTCACATAGACGTTCTTGATAGCAACAAGCGTATGTGCCATGATGCTGATGCTGTTACTCAGGTCTTGCATGCCTTGCTGCAGCAGCCGAAGATTGTGGTTGACACTGTCAAAGCCAGACTGGATCACCTGTATTTGGGTCTGCTGAATCTGCAGTAGGTCCTCTTCAGTCATTTCATTTTGGTCTGCATGGGATCTGCTTTTTGTTTTGGCTTTTACTTTCCCAGAGGAACCACCACCTGACGTCCCCAGAAAAGGCAGTTGTTCTTGACTAGGTGGAACCACTACCATGTCCTCAGAGCTTTCTTCTGGCTCTACCACCTTCACTACTATTTCTTCTTTGAGGTTCATCTGCTCAAGACTGGATGGATGAGATGAGCCAGGACTGCCATTAAACCCTAGAAGAGGTGTGGGGGGAAGAAAAGCAAAGTAAAGCCCATGAGAAACTTCATAACCTCAGGGGTGACATTATTTTGTCATCCACTAAGCACTAACATTAGACCTCGAAACAAGACTCTCAAACTCACACGATGTTATCTTTGATGGTTTTAGAATACAAATTACCTCGATAGGTGATAAGAAAACCATAAATACGCATTCACCAGCTAATCATGTATCTGCATACTACAGTTGCCTTACTACCACAGAAACCAAGCTTTAGAATCCCAAAGTTCACTGCAAGCTCATTTCGTGCTTTATCGCGCACACAGTAAACAGTAAGAGCATTGCTGAAACACTGCGATTCCAAGAATCCCTTGGTACTCCAGTGTGCTAGGACAATATCGCTAGCACGTTCTGTACTGGTGGGACCTGCGTGCTGTCGTGGCTTCTTGCATTTGCAAGAATAATTACTGCAATAGTGAAGATCGGTGGCCGGGTCTAATGGCTCGTGGATGGGCAGCATCTGCTACGAGACGCGTTTTTTACTCTTGAGTGCTGTTCTCAGGCACTTCTATGACCTAGAGCACGAAGCCTCACAGTTCTGTGTGCGTGCATGCACGTTTTGCCTTTCCAAGGATCCGGACCGGAGTTTTCCTGCGGGGCCGGTCCCCTGCGCGCACGGAGCGGGCGGGCAGCGCCGCTCCCCCGCAGAGCGGGCTCCCGCGGCTGCGGCGGGGGTCGCTCCCGCACTCACCAATGTCCCCCACGACGGCGCCGGGCAGCTCCAGCGTGTCGATGCCGCCCACGATGGGCACGGCCTCGGCGGGCAGCAGGGAGCCGTAGGCGCGGCGCTGGCGGCGGGCGGGCGGCGCGGCGGC
>JANRGV010000094.1:35214637-35271833 GCA_024734035.1 Alethe castanea
GAGCCGGGGGGAAGCGCCGGGAGCCGGGACTGCCGAGTGCCAGCGCTGCCGCGTGCCAGCGCAGAGCACGGCCGGTGTCCTGAGGGACCGCGGTGACACCGGGGGTGACGCTTCCCGCGGCTTTGTAGGGGAAGGACGGGGCTGTCAGCGCCGGGGCTCGGTGGCGGGTCTGTGCAGGCGCCAGCGCGCCGCCCGGCTGGATGCTCGTCCCGCCTGGACCTCGAGGAGGATCTTGCGGGCTGGGAGAGGGTGCTTGTTGGCTGAGTTTGTATTGAACGATTATGGTACCTGTGGAAATTAAAACATTTGTAACTGTAGATAGACTAGGAGTGCTTATATTTCACATGGAGAATAACACAGAGAAACAGTTGGTATTTAAAGCATCTTCTACCTGAGCCCCTGGCATAGTGTTACCTAGTATTAAAATCAAAACTCACTGGTGTCACTCACATGAGTTAGTTGGGTATTACTGTCATCCTAAATGTGTGGGAAGAATGGACCAGCACTTTTATGTTGTGTGGTATTTCTTCAGCTGTGAGTTGCAGAAGAAGACCTGTGGACATTATGAAGTTTGAGATCCTGGCAGCTGTGCTAGCACTCTGTGGATGAGGGGTGTGGAGGTCAAAAAATTTGCCCTTGCAAGGAAGCTTCTTGCTGCCTTTTGCTGTTGGGAGCCGTGCAGTTGCTTCAGCAGGAGAAAGCAAGTGGGTTTGCAGCTGGCAGCTGTTGACAGGTTGCTGTTACCCAGTTGTGGAGGAGCCAAACCTTGGTTAACTTGGTTAGAGAAAGATGAATTAAAACAAGTTGTGCTCTGAAAAGTTGGAGAAACTACACAACCTTAAGCATACCATAGACTGTAATCGTCTTTGTGCCCCTATGCTGATTCCAGGAGAAGGAAATGCTAGGCTATGTCTTCTCTAGCTCTCATGATGGTTTTGGGCTGGAGATGGTCTTCTGACACCTCATGGGGGTTGTATTCTGATCTGTGCTTTTTCACTGATTGTTGGCTGCTTGGCTTGTTAGCCAGGCTGTGTCACAATCTCACACTTCTCCAAGGAGCTGGATTGGTCTCACTCTTTCAAATATGAATTTTAGTATTGGTGTTGAGGATTGTGTGAGTCCAGTTATGGATGTTCTTTCACTGCTTTCTTTCATGCAGAAAGCACCTTCAGAAACAGTGTTTGATTTCTTGAGTTTTCATTTAGTAGAGTTGTGAATATAACTTTACTGGAGTATGTATGCAGTGCTTTCAGTATTAGTAAGGAAAAAGTTGCTGCCCTTGAGAACTTCTTCTATTGTTGCAAGTGTTGCTGAATCCCATTGAGAGGAAACAGAAACCTGGTGAAATGTTAGGAACAAAAGAATTTTTACCCAGGGTACAAAACTTCAAACTGTACACATAACATGAAGTCGTTTTTGTCTAGATTTACCCTTGTAAGATCACCACCACCTGTTTACATTACAAATGTGTTGAGTCAGTGGTGGGGTTTTTGTTTAAGTTTCTCAAGTATAAACTTCATGTACCTTAAAGTTGCACAGGCTCTGTTTAGATCTCTGTGAGGTCTTGAGCAAAATTATTTAATTGAAATGGAAGAGCAGCTTTGGTCTTGTATTTGGCGCTGCAGGACTCCCAAGTGCTTCAATGGTTGTTGTTATAGCACCCCTCTGTGGGAGCGGGTGGCATTCACAGAAAAATAGGGCACAGAGACCTTGCAGATTTTAGATTTTTCTACTAGAATTAGATGATTTCAGTATTGATGTTTTCAAAATGTTGAACTTAGGGGTGTCAGTTGCTCCAAGTCCTTCCTGGCCATAGTTTTCGTGAGTATTACTGATGTTTCCATGGAACAGTTCCTCTATTTTCCAGTCAGAGACCAAAGTGAATGACTCCATCTGAAAACTTGTGCCAAAATGGCTTGTGTGTAGGCTGATTTTCAGGTCTGTAATCAGCACTATGGTTGCTTGAATTTCAGTGACCTACTTTGATAGGTTGTGTTGGTTTTTATTTTGTATTGAAATACCATAGTTACTACTTAGGTGTGTCTGGGTATTTGGACAGAAAGAATCAAGTAGCATCTTTATATTAATTTTTTTGTCTACTTCTTTTGTAGGAGAACCACATCCATGACAAGCTGGCATCTCTTAACTCGCTTCAGAAAGATTTTGTGCCTTTTCTTCTAAATTTTTTAAGGGAGCAGACCAGCCAGATCCTGACTAATGGACCCTCTACTCCTGCTAAGACTCCTAATTCCAAGGCCCATGGGAGCCAAAGGACAGGATCAGAAAGGAGGACAGGCCATGCTAGCAGCAGCCGCGTGCAGCTCTTTTCTCCAAGGACTTCAGTGACCACCTGCTCCACAGATACCAGCTTTTCTCCTGCCGCAGCATCCAGCAGTTCCTCCTCCTTTTCTGGGTCGAACCTGTCCAGCCCTTGTGGTGATTTCCCCAGCGTGGTCTCCAGCAGCAGCCCCAGCTTTGGGCACAGCCCTGTGCTCCCCCCCGGTGAGAAGAGGTCCTTCCAGAAGCCCAGCCTGGGCAGTTTCCTCGCAGGCACGCCTGAAGCGCTGCCCGTGAGACGAGGCCGGAGGAGAGGCAGCAGCTCGGTCGGTGCCTCTGGCCGGCAGGGAGCTCGTGATCTGGGCTGTTCCCTTGCTGAAGAGGAGGATGGGAAAAGTGACAGTGCATCGTGGAGTGGAGGGAGAAGGAAGTGGAGTGAAGCACCTCTTGTTTCTGCCAGATCCCCGCCCAGCCAGCTAAACCTTAACAACTTGGAGGAGTTTCCGCCCATGGGTGCTGCCTCTGGCTGGACAAAGTAAGAGCAAATCTGCCTCGCTGTCCTGCTGGCATTGTGCTGCAGGTTGCAGCTCCTTGACCAGCTGTAGTGCGTGTTCGGATGCAGAAGAGACTGTAACACAGTACCTGGCTTCTGGGCAACGTGGTCAGAACTGCTTTGTTCTGGTCACCATTTAGGGAGGGGAATATTGCTTTGACAGAGAGTCAGGTTTCTCCTCTGTGGACTCACCCAAGACACCTCTGTAGCCTCTTGCTTGTGGTGCTGCTGCAGCTTGCCAGTGCACAGCCCAGCTGACACAAAGCTGGGCACATCCTTGTCCTTGCATGCTCTAACGAGTCAGCATTATCTTGGCCCTTCACGTTTCTCATCTAACAGAATATCGGTCGGTAAGGAAGAGCTGTCCTGGAAGGCTCTTCAGCTTCACTGATGCTAGCAAAAAAGCTTTTGGATTGACCTTCTGTGGCTTCTGGTAGCAGCTTTGTTTGTGCTGTGTAATTGTGGACAAAATAGCAGGCTGTATTCTCCTTGGTCTGCAGCAAGCCCTGGTCTCCTTGGCGACTTTGGCTAAGCTTCTGGGCAGCTGTTTGTGCTGTGGTTGCCTCAGTCCTTCAATCTTTCTCTTTTACTCCTTAAAATTCTCATTACCAAATATAAAGCCCTTGTGTCAGCCTGTTTGCTCTGTGTGTCATTGGTCTCTGAAATTGAGGCTTTCTATTTGGACATGCAAAATTCCAGCTGAAAATTATGAAATGTGTAAGTCTGTACAGCAAATCCAAAAGCAGGGTCTGGATGATGCTCTAGGTGATGCTTTGACCAAGGGAGATAAGGCGTGTTTCCAGCACAGACAGCAAGTCTCTCTTCCTCAGTTGCATTAATGCTCAACTAGGAAAAAGGAGGAGGTCACAAGTCTTTGGAAATCAATTTTACAACGATTTTGAGAACACCTTAGTTAATATGTAGCAACCAGCATTTCCATGATGCTTTATGTTTCTGTATCCATTTCCATCTTTTTAGTGTTTTGCTACTTTAACAAGTCTCCTCCTGAAGGACAAATCCAAGTATTTTGTGCAGGGAGGATGGGTTTCTCTGAAATTAAAGGACCTAATGTAACTTGGAAACCTGGACTCTCACTGATAGACAATGGCAACTTGATTCATTTTGGTTTAGTTTTTTTTTTTTCTTGTGGTCACATTAGAAACAAATTCACCAATTTAGTTTCTTACTAAAATGTGGCCTGTCATGTCCTTTCAAATTAGAAACATTTGGAAGGGTTGTGTGGCACTGTATAATCTGTTAGATGGCTTGATATTTGATAATTAATTTTGCTACAGGTTCAGCAGGCTGTTTTTAGCAGGCTATAGCTCCATGACTTTTTTTTTAGGTGACAGAATAAAATTGATAACTGTAGGTACAGTTTAGAAATTCAGTATCCCAATTCAATATCCATTTTGTTTTAACATTAGATTCCTCTTGAAGAGTTGTTTGCTTACCTGTCTTGAGACCTAAATGTTTTGTTGTTGGTTAGCTTGATTTTAGTGGAATTGCTTCTCTTTTTTTCAGCAAAAGGAAACCATCGAGGCGAATCAACCCAACCCCTGTGAGTGCTGAGCGGCCCCTCTCAAAACCAAAGACCTGTTTCACTTCTACGCCTGTCAGCCGGTCTCCAGCTGCTCACTGGTCAGCTGGGTCCAGCCCTGAGGCCTTTACTGCTGTCCAGGAAGGAAACCTCTCGTCTGTGATAAGCAACAGCCTCCAAGAGGAGAGGGAGATGCTGAAGAAAGAACGGTACAGTCTGAGATTCTTAATTCCCTTGTGTCCTGGTTCCAGCCAGGACAGGGTTAATTTTTGCAGTAGCCGGGAGGGGGCATGGCCAGGACAAAGTGAAAATTACAGCAAAATATCCAAAACAGATAAGCCAGGTGTGTCTGTGGTATCAGACTAGGGATATTAACGCACCTAGCTCATGTTTGCAATTTTAGAGGTGTGCTGACTCTGGAGCAGTGACTCTCACTTCAAAAGTGTAGTCAGTGTTCCCTGCTTTTATGAGATTTCCTCTTCATGGACTTGTGTGTGTGGCTATCTCCTGTGCATCTTTCCTTAGATTGCACAGGTAAGCAATTGGGTGTAATTAGGCTGTGTTTGAAGGTTGCACCAAGGCACATTGTTTTGGAGAAAATGAGTTAGTGATGTAAATGTGTGGAAAGTGTTAATGGTCTTGCAAGATAGGTAGGCTAACAGAAGCTTGAAGTCAGACAAACAGGACATGGGCACTTGAGATTCTGTTTTAAAGATTACTACTGCAGTTATCTGTTGAAAATTGCTGTCAGATGAGGTGAATTCTGGCTTCTAATTGTCTCTGCTGTTTGGTTAGTGTGTGACTTTCATTGCTTGTAAAATGGTATCACTGTTAGTCTGTGAAGATTGATTCTTAGAAATAAACCAAAATTTGCACTATTGTTTATTGTTTATGATTGCTGACAGAAGTCTTGCTGTTCTTTGTACGTTTTGTTCTTGGGGAAACTCCTCAGGACACATGGGTGTAGCTCTTTTCCTGCTAGGTTTTGCAGTTCACTTCAGTGGGACCAGAACTGGCTGAAACACATCTAGTAGAGTCTAATGAATTACTGCTTGTACTGAACCTGTGGCAGAACTGCTCAGGATTTAAACCTGCCTCTCTGCACTTTAGTCTATCACCTATTCCAGTCTGAATTCTACCTGAAATGGCCCAATAGTGTGTATCAGCTGAGGTCAGTGAAACAGCAGAATGTGGTGGGCTGGATCTTGCCCATGAGGTGATATTCTCATCTGACCCATCATACTTGAAGGCTGGGAGTTGCTGTTGTGTCCTCAGTAGTGGTGGTGATGTGAGGTACAGAAGTAAGACAGCATTCAGCCAGCTGGGTCCCTCTGAGCAAGGGCAGAAGGTAAATTCATCCTGAGGTAGATCACAACACTGAGGCAGAAGTGAAGCAAAGTCTAACTGCATTCTTGGAGCCTTGGGTAAGGTCACAAATTACTTAATGGTGGGCTCATCCCGTGGGTGGGATCACAAAGTACTTAATGAATAGTTTTCTTCAGTTGGTTGATTGTGCTCATTGCAAGGAAGCTGTTGGTAATCTCTCTACGTTCATTTTGAGACCAGTTGTTCTTCATCACAGCAGTTCTGCTAGAAACAGGCCAATAGAAAAAGTTCTTAGCTGCAGCTAAAAATGTTTCTGACTTCCCAGAGTCCTTAAAGTGACTTAATTCTTTCACTTTTGAGATGATGTGGCAAGATATAGTGTGATGTTCCAAGTGTAAATGTTCCATTGAACTCTTTGGTAATCATTTGATATTGCTGTTACTGCCTTGTGTCCTGTTTCTCGTGTGTATGGTGTATGCTGCTCTGGTGTTGTATTTTGGATGACCTCTCTAGTCACAGTTTTGTACAAAGTCTGAGTATTTAACTGAGTGATTGTTGTTAATTTAGAATCCAGCAGTCGAAGTAGTTTGTTCTGCAGGAACTCAGGATTTCTGAACAATTAATCAATGTGATTCTGCAGAAGCAGATTTATTGTTTACCTTATACCTTATACACTCTAAAACTACTGTCCACGTGATCACACATTTTTTGATTGGTGCCTCTATCTTGTCCACACGCTCTGCACACACCTTGCAGGAAATGTGATTGGTTACAGTCCAGTGCTTCACTGCCCACTTTGATCTTGGCTCTTCTAATCTTGGTATTCTGTTTTTCAGCTTCTTCTCTCCCAATTTAGCCCCATTTATGTTTCAGTAGTCTTGATGAATTCCAGAGTGTTTGATAAAACAGCTAAAAATGGCTCGGCTGGTGCACTGGTATAAACTATGGCCTAACCTATTCAAATACATTGCTACATTGTTCCTTCTGTTGTTTAACTTGCCAGTACAGGATCTCATCAGCTGTTGCATTGCCTTTCCACTTAAGTGGTGTTGGGTCTTCTCAGTGTCATTACTTTACATCTATACCAAAGAGATGGATGTGAACCTTTTTTATATAGATGTTTTAAAATGCCTGTCAGAAATTGTACATGCAAAGAAGATTTTTAGGACCTGGTCTCTAACAGATTCCCTGTCCTTAACAAATGCCAGTTCAGATGAGAGAAGTAATAATATAGGCTAGTTGGTTAACTTGGTCAAAGTGCTGCACTATTTTAACAGAGTTGGAATTTGAATGGGATTCTGTAGAGTCTTTTAGTTGCTGACCCCAAGAACTATTCTCAGTAAGACAAAGATGACTTGAATTACTGTCGTGCTAGAAGCTGCTTTGATCAGTGTGAATGGCACGGTTTAGTTATTGCAGGATTTCCTTCATGCTGCACTGGAAGAAAAGAGCTCTTCTGTCTGCATGGCTGCTGTAGATCATCCTCAGTCACATGGCTCTGTTGTTGCTCTTGAATTTCAGATGCAAATTGCTGCACCAGGCGTCTTCTCCTGCAGGGATATCTTTTGATCCTGGTACTCCAACTAAGCCTAGCTACACTCGCAGTGCTAGCCTTCCTGCTGAAAGCCACCTGGTGACCTGTGCAAATCCTGCTAAGGTTTCCTGCAAGAAACAGCTGGAGTGTCTGGCACAGCTCTATTCATCCTGTATAGCAGGTGAGGATACAGAAGAGGTGAGGCTGGCACAGAAGATGAGAGACTGACCTTTCTTTGAGCTTTGAACTTGCATGTGTGTTGTGAGAGGGAGATAGATGGGAAGGGGAAGCTGTGGGGTAGTTGTAACATGCTGTCAAATGACATCTGGAAGAATAAACTAAGCCAATTTAGTGCAAGTTTAGGGAAGGAGGTGACCCTGATGCAATACTCTGAGCTGCACTAGTCTGAAGTTGTATGTCCCATCTGAAACCAGGCTAACACATCTTTCCCATGCTGATCTACAGTCTGATTGTGTTGTGGGGAGAGAGTTCTTTGCTGACTGCCACAGAACAGGAATCTAGCTTTTTACCTTTGTGTATTAAAGCAGGACAGTATTGAATAATCCACCTTTAACATCTCATTTACTCTCTCCCAGAAAACCTGGTACCAAATATTTTTCTGGAACTGTTTTTTGTGCTGCAACTGTTGACATCTAAAGGCACTTCTACTGCAGAAGATGGGGATAGTGACCCTGAAATCAGTGAAAGAAATAGAGGTAAGCAGTAGTCATGAAGGGAAAGAGTGTAACTTCCATAGAATGAGGTGGTGTTGTAGAGTAGCTTGGACAGGTACTCTTAAATTACATAAAAATACCTTATTAACACTGTGGAACTCATCTGAGATGCTGACAAAAGTCATGCATGTATAGGATGTGCTTCCACAGTAGGATAGACTGGGGTTGTTAGATATTGTTTGAATCTAGTTGTCTGCTATTGTGTGAGATTTGCTGTAGCTACTTCCTAACACTGACTTTTAGAGAGAAGGACAGATGTGCTGGAGTTGCTTCTCCATCAGTCCTGCAACTCAAATGTGCTGTTGACCTGCTATGTGTTTATTAAGCTTTAGGTTTGGTTCTGGGTGCACAGGATCCAGCCATATTGTTGCATTTGGTTTTTGGCAAATTCAGCCTTAAACTTGATGCAATTAGTACTTTGGTATGGATATTGCAATGAAAAGAGTGGCTTTAGGATGAGACCCACCACACCCTCCTCTACCCCACATGCCTCAATTTGATTGTCCTTTGTTTTGCTACTCATTCTTGGGGCTGAGATTAGAAGAATGAAATCTTCAGCTGTGTAGGCACCATGTTACGATTGTTTGTAGTTGGTCTGTTTTTCTTGTCCTGTATCTGCTTACTGTTTTTCAGAACACTGAGAAATAGTCTTTTCTTTCCCATACAGCATTAAACAATTCAATTGCCTTTAGTATAGGAAGGATAGGGAATGGGAATTTCAGAAAATTGAATGGGGATCTGGAAGATTATTTTTGGATATGTCAGTTCCTTCTTTCCTTTAAAGCTAATTGTTGGTCCTTTCGTTTATAAATGGTAAAAGGTATGGTTGTCTTACGTTTCTTTTTTCTCCTTAGATGTGTCAGGGAGACAGCATTTTGAAAGTGTGCACAACTGTGTTTATTTTGCTGTTCGAGTCTTGGATTATCAGTATGAGTGAGTTGAATTCTTTTTTCATCTGCTTGTGTCTGCAGTTGTTGTGGGATTGAGCAAGTGGGCTTGGGTTTTAGAACTTTACCAGTTACAGACATGAAATTGTTAATTTTTCTTCACAACATAGAACTTGACCTGGATTTGAATGTCTGTGGGTTTCCTTGCACTGATCTCTCCACTGAACTTTGTTGTAATTGTGCAAGAATGGGAAAGTCATGAGATGAGAATGATAACAAATACAGATACCAGTAGGATTTCCTGCTGGGTACATGTTGTTGAAAACTCTTTATTTGGCAGCATCCTAAAATGTAGGCATAAGCATTTCTTTAGAAGGGATCATATGTTGTTTATGTCTGTCTGTCTCTCTGAGTTTTATCCCTGTTATCTTGGCAGAATTGTTTCCCATTTAGAAAAGGGAATGCTGAAGCTTTTGGCTGAAAATGAACGGATTGCATCTTTTTCTCCCACCTTGCACAAGAGGCTCAGACAGGCTTATGAAAGCAGCGCAGCCAAGGTAAAAATTGGCAGACCCCAAGTGACATTGCTTTAAGCCTTTGTGTTGTTGTTCTTTTATTTGCAATGTTCTTTTATTTGATGTTAAATCTCATTCCTTCTACTTCATATTGTTGTGTCGTCTTTAGAAACTGTCTAAAAGCTACTTTTTTTCCTTGTCAGTGGATGAGTGAGTTGCTGGGTCCAGTGATTGTTAGCTGTGAATCACTGCTGGCTAGCCTTGTGTTGTGCCAGGCCCTCACCTCAGTCAGAGACTTTGATAGGGTCAAGTTTTGCTTTTGGAATTCTCACCTAATAAACATGGATCCCAGGAGAATGATTAGTTAGGTGCAATATCAGAAGGTAGTTTCAAAGATGTGGATTTCTTTCATAGATATGGTCTCCTTTTAGGCAAACAACATTTCACAGCAGACTATCCAGACTGAGAAAAATTATTCCCTCATTTGATCAACTGGGTTAGGGATCCAGTTTGGTTGGTAGAAATTGCATGGTAAAAATGTATTTTGTATCTCATTTCATCCATCTTTTAAAAATGGAAATTACTCTTGGCAAAGAAAGGACAGTGTACTGAGACTGGGACATGTCAGTAGCATTAAAGTTGTTAATGAAGGTCTTGTTACTTGAAGAACAGACTTTTTAATTGGAGAAAGAGTAAGGTAACAGAAATTGCCAGCCAGGGTCCTGAATTCTCTCAAGCCCTGTATTGAAGGTATGCCTCAACTGTTTGTGGTTCTTTCCACACTGTATCAATACTGGTTGCAATCTGTTTAGCAGAGATTTAAGGAGACCAGATACTTTCTCTCCTAATGTTGAATGACTCTGTCTCTGTCCCCTAATGTAGATTGTAAAACTGTTGGTGTTTGCTAGTAATTAGCAATTGGGAAATAGCATGTCTGAACAACTAAGCTAGTGATACTTTCTTCCTTGTCATGCCTTTTCCCTGCTTTTTTCTGGGTGTCAGGTTGTTTGGAGACTTCCATTAGCTTAATGGCTGTCTTTATATTTTTAACAGGTGTCTCTTCTGCTGCCGTGCTCTGTACAGTCTGTTTCTTTTCAGCCAGAAACAGATAATCGCTCTAACTTTCCTAGTGACAGAGCATTTCAAGTATTTAAGAAACAGAGGTGAGTTTATTCTACTTTTCCTGGATGCTCACAGGGTATAACCTTTGCATGATCATGAACAAAGGATATTAAGAATATCTCATGTATGTTACATGCTGCAGAAAAAAAATCTTGCATTTTTTTGCACTAATTAAGCAAAAAAAAGTCTTTGTCCATATTGACTGCAGGAGCTAAATGGTTAATGTCTTTAGAGAAGATCAACCTAATTCTTCAGAAGTTAATGAGACTTCTGATAATGCGTACAGTGTGTCACCCTACTGGATTGCTTCTGCATATAAATCTGGTATGCTTTTACTCTTCCTGCTGCCTCCCTCCATGCTTGCAGCCACAGGGTGAGGGCAGGATGACAAGTTGTCTTGGTCCTTTTCTTTTTCTCGTGGATATTACTTCATGTGGCTTATTCTTTCCTGCCTCTCAGTCTTTACTATGTCTGTCTGATAATGGCTGTTTTGGTCATTCCATCATAGATTGGGCATAACCAGCTTAAGCACTTGCTGTCAAAGACATGGAAGATGGAAACTTACTGAAGTACTGCTAACATTTATGAGTTTTTGAAAGGTATCTGAATGCTTGGAGGCTGGAGTTACTTAATCTGAGATAGATTCTGGCTGGGGAGCTTTGGAGCAATTAATATTCAGTTGTTGCTTCAAATTTTGAGGAGTATTAATTCATTCCCTTAAATATCTTGGTTCACAGGGATATATTTTATGAACTTCTGCGTGAATGGGAGGATAACCATGAGAAAACTGTCTGGGACTTTGAAAGAGTCCTGGGCAACAAGATCAGGTAGGAGTCTTGTGCAGTTTCAGCTAGCTCTTTAATGTAGCTGATTTGCTGGTGCAGCATACTGCACTTGGCATCCTTAGTTCCATGTTCTGCCTGGTCTTCTACACTGATTGTAGGGGGCTGTGTGCTGCTTGGAGGAGACTGCCCGTGTACACTTGCTTCTGAATTTAAAAGTATCAACTGTTATCTTAAATAAACAAGCCATAAGTGGCAAGGGCCTGATTTGATCAGTCTTGGTGTTGCTTTTTCCCTTTCAAAATCACAGAAAGAGCTACTCTCAAAACCAGTGTATTGTTGTCTGAACATTGTTATTGTCTACACTTGTGTGTGTATGTCATGTTTTCACATGTCTGACTCCTCTTAAATGAGCAGAAGTGTGTTATGTGTTCAGTTGCTGTTAGCCCTTCTAACTATTTCAAGGAGTCTAGTGCATTGGCTCTGAAAACAAGACAAGTGTGTTTCTTTCTGTGGAGAGCAGACTGTTTTATTCATTTATTGCTTTATCAAAATGCAATAAAAATAAACTATTATAGCATTGAAAGCAGTTGCCTTGTGGGTTTCTGTGTTAGTCTCAACCACCAACCTACTCCAGTAACATGTATGTAGGTGGCTTTTCACCACCAGGGCAAAACAAGGCTGAAGCTTAAACTGGAAAATTTTGAGGCATCAGAAGTAGCACTATTGCTGTTTCCTTCCTTCTGTATGTGTGAGCTCTCAACTTACTGTTCTGAACAGGGAAGAGCAGGAGCTGAATGAGTTTATTTTTTTTTCTAAATAACAACATTACTGAAGGAAAGAAAGAGATTATTTTTTTCTCTCAAGCTATACTCTGCAGGTGCTCAGGGAGAATTTTTGTTTCCATGTCAGCAGCAGGTGGGGCTCAGTGCTTGGGAAACTGGGTTATAAAGATATTGCTTTTTTTCAATGGCCTTTGGAGATTGCTTTCTTAAAAGTAGGGTTTTATGCTTTCGGTATCGTTTGTGGTTAGAAAACTGTGTTTTTGCACTAAAAAGTTCCAGTCAGAATTTGATAATGTTTTCCTTCACAGGGTCATGATGGCTCACCTGTCTGCAACCTGCAACCACAGCCGTTTTGCCCGGCTCTTTCAGAAACAGCTTATCCAGGTAAATGACTTGGGTTGTTTAAGGACTGCAGACATCAAAGCTGATTTGATCCTTCCTTGGCCTGAGAAACAAGCCATGTCTTGTAAGCTTCTTGGAGATTTTCCATTTTTGGGGAGAGACAAGTTTTCAGGATGGGAATTTCTTTCCTTCCTCAGAAATAATCAGTGATAAATTACCAACGAGGTCTCTTTAAATCAGGAATAAGGCACACTGAGAACATCATGAGCTGTAAACATTCATTCTTCATGGTTATTTACTTTGACCTTCTAATTTTAGAACAGTTATCGTTTCTGCAAATTTTGGGGATGTATTTTGACATTTGTCAAGTGCAGAGGTTCCCAGTTATCTTTGTTAGCAGCATGAGTACAAAAAAACTCTGGTTCTTCTGTGTAACACGCAACAGGCCAGTTTTGGTTCAGTATTGCTGTTGTAATGTAGAGGAGGGGCTTTTGGCCAATTTCAAGCATCATCTGACTCCATTGTAAATAAAGAATTGAAGAAGGAGAAGAGTCATTGTATTCTCTGTAAAAGCCTGACTTACTGGTGGGCTTCTTTTGGAGAGCAAAACAGCCACAGAACGTCATCCTGAGTATCAGCCCACATACATTGCGAGAAAGTTGCAAGCTGTTGGAATGTTGTAAATTCCTCTAGTGTCAAGTCTGAGTTTGCATCAGTGTCCTGTGTGATTATTTGGGTGTGTTCATGGAAATTGTGGGGAAGAGGTAAGATTAACTTTGTTACATCAATGGGATTTAATTAGTCCTAGGTGCTGTATTTCTCCTTTGTATCTGTGCCTTCTTAATGAAGACTGCAAGATCTCACAAGGGTGGCCAAAGATCTAAACTGGTAACTGGGTGTCTTCAGGTGTCTTCAATGAATCCAATGTGTCTGTCTGGAAAGTGATTTGCAGAATCTTGTATTATGATACTCCTGTGGAAATGAACTGAGACTGAGGACTTGTGTCAAGGCCTGATCATTTAGAGGTAGAGAAGTGTAGCAAGATGTTCCCTTGGGGGAGTGAGGATGCTCCATTTGCAATAAACAGACCTACTACTTGTTCACTTGATAGACATTCTTGAATGTTCCTTTTTGTTATGGTCTCTCCCCTTAAAACTATCATGACTTAGGTGTAGGAATATGCAGTCAACTTTTCCTGTTCCTGAGCATGTCTGGAGTGCTGTGTCCAGTCTTGGGCTTACCAGCACAAGGAAAGAAAGGCTTACTAGAGCATGACCATGTAAATGATTAAGGCACCATGCATTTTTTGTAAGAGAAGAAGCTGAGAGCTGGGAGTGTTCAGCATGGAGAAGAGAAGGCTCCAGGCTGGCTTAGCACTGTTAGAAGTACCTGCTGAGAGGGAATGAAGAAGAGGGAGCGAGATTTTTCTCAGTAGCGTTTACTGACAGGTCATGAGGCTGCCCCTGACTGAACAAGAGGGTTGGATTAGATGATCCAAGAGCCCCCTTCTAAACAGTTCTGTAGTTGTGTAATTCTTTGAGCCTTGAGTTTTATCTGTGTGTTTGAGGCAGTGGGGCATTAATTTTTAAATTTTATTTAACTCTCTGGAAGTTCCAGGAAAACCCACTCTGAGAATGTGTAGTGCAGCATCATGGGCCTTGGAGACTGAGATAAGATCCTACTGAGTGGCTCATGAAGATCATGAGAGTGATAGGTATTCTCTCCACACATCCACATATGCTAGATATGCCCTAGTTAGATGTGTAGGATTGGAATTCCATCTCACAAGACCTCTAGGCTGTGTATGGCCAAGGTGGGTAGTATGTTTTGGCATGGTAAAGAGTTGTTCTGTATGTGGGCACCAGGAAGGATCATGCTTGGATTACTCCAAAAACAGTCTTGTGGGGAAGGGATAATATGCTCGATGAGAGATGAAGTGAATGATGCCTTGTTACAAATATTCCACCTTGCTACTCTTTCTGTTTCCTACAGATGTGCAAAGGTCCTATCGGTGGTGGTGCAAGCTGGGGAGACACTCCAGACCAGGATGTCCTTAATATGCTGGGTTCTGATAATCTGAGCCGTCTGAAGAGGCTGCAGGAAAGATTTGTTGTTCCTCAGAGCATCAGAGGGCCTTGTCCACCCCCTTCATTCCCAGGGTGCCAACAATTCTTCAGGGACTTCATCCTCAGTGCTGGAAGGTGAGCTGCCTGTGCTTGCTGTTTCCTCTGTGAGATGTGTGGGCTGTGGAAGCACCAGCACATTTCCCTTGCAGCAGGGAGTTATCCAGAAAGATTGGGACTAGATTATACAGGAAGGATTTTTCTTCTATAAACCCAAAATATTTTCTTGGAGCTGCCACTATTTCCTAGTCCCAAGGCATGATGTGCTACCTAGCAAGGACACAGCTGGACAAATGCTCCTTGTGTGATAGTGCATGAAGCCAAAGTGTACAGGATGAAACCAAATTCATGGTTTTGTTTAATGAGTCTCTCACAATTCACAGCATGGGGGAATTGTCATCTATGAGAGATTTTAATCTTAAATTCAGTTACTTTATAGATTCCTCATTTGGCAAATCAATTTGATTATCCTTATGCTGACACTTGTTACGTACTATCTCTGAAAAAGTAGGAAAGAAGAGTGGAAATGAAGGTGGTCAACCAATCCTAAGTCTTCTCTCTTGCTTTCTTATCTGTCAGTCTGTTACTTTGTATGTCTGCTGATGCTTGTTACAACTCACAAGACAAGCTTAAAATTTTGCAGTGTGTTAGTTGAGGTTTTACTGCTGTTTTCAGCCCAGTCTGACTCATCATCATCTTTTGCTGAAGTTACCAGTTCAATCAGCACCTGGTGGATAGTCTGTGCCTGAAGATACTTGAATTGAATGGCCTTACTCTGGTGGAGCATGACCACAATGATGGGGAAACAGATATGGAGGAACAGGTAGGCTTGCTTTTTGCAAACACATCTGTCAGGAATTTCTCTGAGCTGTTCCAGTAGTCAGTTACTGGCTTGATTGAATTGCTTCCACCATTGTGTTTACAGGACAAGAGCTTCTTCATTTGGTTTTGTCATAAATCTGCAATTTGCTTATTTGTCTGAGCCCCTTGCCACTTACTTGAATGCTTCAGGGTGCTTCATAGAACTGTCATGAGTGCACAATAGTTGTGAAAGCCTCCTCTTTAGGTTGTTATGACCTGTGTTAGATCAATGAAATAACCAAGTCCAATTGTGGCACCCCGCTGCTGTAAGTTCCTTGTAACTTTTCCATGTAGTAAGATTTTAGTTGTGTTGAATTTGTAGTCATCCCTGTTCATTGGTGTACAGGTGTTTCTTTACTCATGTCTCCATATCAGAGGAGTCACAGCTTCTAGGCCAAAGGTCCATGGAGACTTGCAGAGTAGTAGGGCTGTAGAGGAGGCACTGTGAGATCAGCTCTGCCTCTCATTGACTCCAAAGTTCTTGATGTGAAGATATGATTGAGCAGCTGCTTGTTTTAGAAAGCTCTTGAATAATTCCTTCTTGTGAAGAAGTGAAGCAATGGAGACAGAAGCAATTTAAAATACTTGCTAAATATGTATTTTGGAAACTTACCTTTATTAAAAGCAGTGATGAAGCTCCCCTTTTACATGAAGGGAGTGGAAGTTTAGCATAGGCATTTGCTTTGCCAGTGTAGGGTTGCACTGCTGCAGCTTGCTTTTCTTCATTTTAGGATGAAAAGAAGCGTTTCACCGTGGCCCTGTTGAGTCTCCGGCTCCTCGCCAAGTTCCTGGGGTTTATTGTTTTCCTGCCCTATCGCACTGCGGAGCAGCCAACCAGAGACTTGCAAGATTCTGCACTGGTGCTGAGAAACCAGGTAAGAAACCAAGCACTGCCTTTTGCTTGACAGGCACTGCTTCCAGCCCCAGGAAGATTTTGGGTAGTCATGCACTTTCAAAGTGAGTCAGTGGTTCCTGGGATGATGTATGGTTCTGTGCCCCTGCTGCATATTCTGGTGTTGGGAACAAAGGAAAAAAAGACTTTGTGTAACCTCAAAAAGAGGGAGCAATGCTGCAATGGTAAGGTGCTAATCTGGGTCTGTCATACCAAAAGCTAGCTAAGACAACTTGTATTTATGGCACAAAATCCAGCTACCAGGACTGGTTGTGTTAGTTTTGCACCCATCTCTCTGCAGTGTGTCACTGAATGGAGGCATTAGACCTCAACTCCACTTTTTACATAGTCAGGCTTTTAGCCTTGCCCTTGAAAGCCCCAGTGGGACCTTTGGTTGCAGTCATAATTTGTTTTTTATATCTGGTCATGGGCAAAGAAGTGTTTTCATTAACCAGAAGTCACCAGTACGGAAGATGAAATCCTAGAAAGAAAAGTCAAGACATAGATTAAAGTTTTTCTATAAGTATCAAAAGATAACTTCAAGCCACTGGTTTAACTTCTCTTGTCCTTTAAGACCCTGCCTGTACTGGATATATTAAAGCTTCTGAGACAATCTATTCGGGACCAACGTTCTATCCTCACTATTCCTTGGATTGTGGAGTACCTTTCTCTTGTGGATCATGTTGCTCCTTTCCTTGATTATTACAGGAAAGTATTTGGTCTCTTGCTGCAGGTATACAGGTAAGAGCCTGGGAAACTATATCTGTAAAGAACTTTTCAGTGAATGTTTGATTTTTAAATTTTATTTTATTTTTTATTTTTTTTTGTGGTGCAAGTCGTGTGTACTTTTTATCTTACATAAAGCTGCAAAGAGAACACAGCCTAAACTTGGGATTTAATACTTGATTCAAATATGTATATACGTGTATTTTATTAAGTAAATAAAATCTTTAAATCCCACTTGATCACTCTACCTCTGTGGCTGGGATTGACCTTCAAGCTGCAGCTTTAATTTTGACCTTAAACCTACAAGGTTTCCAATGCCTAAATAATCTTCTAGTTTTCTTTCTTATGTACATGAGGAAAATTTGAAGCACATTCTAGAGAATGGCTTGTCCAGTGTAAACTTAAAACAGGATTTTATGCAGGTACAAACAAAAAAGTAGAGCTTACTCTCTTTAGGCAGGCATGCCAGGAATGTGTTCATGGTGATAGATAGTGTAACTGGTAAGTGAATGGTTTGGGAATGTTTTCCTTAATGAAAATTGAGCTGCTGAAAACTGACACTCTGTCTTGCTGCTTCTGCTGCATGGCAGGTTAATGGTCCTTTCTGAAGACAAGGAGATGAGTTTCCTGAACAAGCTGCTGATCCTTGCAGTTCTGGGTTGGCTTTTTCAGGTAGAGTCTCCTGTGTGCATGTAACTCTTCTCTGAAGAAAAAGCAGGGCACAGAATTCAATGCAAAATAGTACTGAAATAAATTAAAACAATTCAATACAGTAATTTGTTGTTTTATCTTTTTTTTTTTCGCTGATGTGGGGTTTAAAGAATAACTGTATTTTACTAGAGAATTATTTTCCTTTAGTGGAGTTGTGCGAAGCAACAATTTTTTTCCATTAGGAATTATAATTGCATCTGAACCATGTTCTGTAGTTACAAATCTGCAACCAAATAAGAAAATTGACAGCTGATTCCTTTTAGAGCTGGAAGCTCTTGTCACAAAGATGGTGTGCTAGCTGTCAGCCTTGAATTACTGGGGAATTTATTGTCTGATAGAGGAATGGTATATGATGAACTTTTAAAATTCTTTGTGCCTCCAGCTGGAAGCAAGGTAACTACTTTACAGGAGCCTGTTGGCAATGTGAAAGATGCTGTTATGGGGAGGGTAAGGAAGGTGGCTTTTGTCACTGTGATCAAAATAAGTCTTTAATTTTATGGAAAGTTCTGCTCAGGACAAGAGAATCCTTAATGCTAGGGGTTCTCTTTTGTGGGTGGCAAGGTAGTGAGATTTTACTGTCCTGTTACCAGAAATACTGGAAGTTACTGACTGCCTCTTGGGTTGCAACTGCTGGGTTTTCTGTTTCAGGTTCCATCAGTCCCTGAAGAGTTGTTTTTTACTACTGATGACAGGCAGGAGAGATTTGTGATGAATACTGTGACATCTGCTCAGGCTTTGGTGAGTTAGTGCAGCAGCATGTCTTCTGAATCTGTGGGGGAAGGTGGTCCTACCACTTCCTCAGGAGCTGTGAGATTTTATCAGGAGCTTGGCTTCAGGGCAGCTGCACTGAGCATATGGAGACCAATGGATGGGATGCCCAGTTGTCCAAGTGCCTCAATTGCAACTGTGTTATGGGTTGTGAACTCTGTGTTACAGCTCTGGGTTTTCTGTCAGGCAGGAGCCATCTCACCTGCTGCAATAATTTGCAGAACAGGTGCCAAGTTATGCTGGAGGATCATGTGCTGTTTTCCTGCAAGGTGAGCTGATAGAACTCTCCCCAAAAGTAAGCAAAAGTAGTGGTAAACAGAAATAGAAAGATGGGACTGTAAGAGCAAGGTTGCTGTTTGTGAAGTCACTTGTTTTCCAGTGTCATGATAAAGGGTGGCTGAACTGAAAATAGTATGAGCAAGCAGGAAAGGAGTGAGTGTGCAGTGTTTCATATAATTCCTAGACATGCAAGGGGATATATAGTATTCCATGGAAAAGGGGTGTGGATGCTAAGATACATTGCCTTGGTGGATGGGATCTGAAATTCCTGTTCCTCCCATGGCCCTGCCTGTGCTGTGTTAATACTAAGGTGACTTTTCTCCACAGTGTGGTGTTCCAGTGAGTCTGGATGAAGGCACTTGTGAAGGTGTAATGCATAGCAGATGTGCCTCATTTATTTTTCTCCATGTAAAGGTTTCTCCCTTATGAATAGAAGCTGTAGTAACAGTGTTGGTTCCCTTCTTTAACCCTGCTTTCAGCTGGGCTTTGGTAGTGATTAGGGGCAAAGGCTGAGCTACAATAATAAAATGAAGAGCAGCTCATTCTGTGTTGCAGAGCTGGACTGAACACTTGGGCTGCAAAGTTCGTAATTTTACATGAGTGTTTGGAATCCAGCTATTGTTTTCATGGAAAGATAGCCCTGAAACCTGCCTGTGACTGCATGTATGGGATTTCTGACTTGAAGACTGTTTCTTTTGTGCAGTATCCTTTCATCATTTCCTTCATTTTCTCACCAGGACTTTGTACCCTTGGTGGATCAGCAGTTACTTTATACCTGCTGTCCCTATCTCGGTGAGTATTTTATTTATTTTTGCTATATACATAAAACATATTAGTATGTATTAGTATGTATGTATTAGTATATATGTATGTATTAGTATGTATGTATATCTTTAGTATGTATTTTTTATGTATTTACTTTTATTTAGTCAGTTGTTTATATTTGTTGTTCAGTACTGTAAGTCCTTGGACCTTTCTTACTCCTCACAACTTAAGGTCTCAGTTGTGTATGCAAGAACCTTGATAAGGAGCTGTATTGCAGAAGCTCTTGCAGCTGTGGATGTGGATAGTATCTGGTGAAGCTGGAGGAGGGAGGTTATATGGTCAGAATAGTTGATCCACACAGCTTGAATCTGGAGGGCAGGGAAAGCCACCCCTCACAAGCTGTAAGGAAGCATTGTAACAACACAACTTTTCCATCCTAGGTATAGGAAGAGATGTTTGTACTGTGAGGAATATCGTGATCCAGGAGCATATTTCTGATGCCAGGCAGCAGAAGAATCCTTTTGTGCCCTGGTGTTTTGTTTGATTGTTGTTTGAGATAGCTTTTAAACTGGTTCTGTCTCTGTAGACTATAATAGAGTCCCAGATGGGGAGATGGTGCTCTTCTTGGGACTTAGTAGGAAAACTGTGTGTTAAACCTGCATCACAAAAGCTTCTAGGGGTGAACAGGTTGTCCAGTTTTTCCTCCTGTGTTTGCTCTTGACTCTTGGAATTTTGTGTAACTGCTTGCCTTGTTGTCCTTGTAGACTTTACGGTTCTTGCTTGCCACACTAAAAAGGAATGCATAGAAATAACTGCTTCATCCTTCTGAAAAGTCCCACGTGCTAGGGGGCTTTTCAGAAGCTTCCTCTTTTCAGAGCCTTGCTGTGCCCTATCAGTTATATGTGTGGGATGCCCCCTCTGCTTTACTGAAGCTTCTGCTTTTGTAGAAGCTGAGAGAATCTGCTCTGGGAACAGGACTGGAAAAGTGAAATTATCTTCCTTGAGTTTTGATATTAGTTTTTTTTTTGTTTTTTTTTTTCTCCTTGCTTATGAGGTTGATGATTGCTTTTCATGTCTTCCTGTACAGGTGAACTGCGTAAACTACTTGCCTCTTTTGTGGCTGGTAGTGGAGGGAAAAATAGTGGTTTTATGAGGAAAATCACTCCCACAGCTGCAGAGTCCTTAGCCCCCAAGGCTTCTGTCACACAGCGGAAACTGCAGGTAATGAAGTTAGGGAGTCACAAGGGGAAGAAGGGCAGGAGACATTTGCTTGTGTGAGTGTGGGGTTATACAGTGGTCTCTTAATGCCAGGGAAATAATAGACCTAGCTGGCACAGGAGCATTGTGTTTAACAGTCAGGTGTCTTTATTCCCTGTTTTTCTGTTATAGTCATGTGGCTGGGATACAGTGTGGGTGCTGAAATCCAGATAACCTCAGTAAACATTCTTGCAATTGGAACAACTAGTCTTAGTTATCTGTTTCCCCCTTCTTTAACATAAAATGTTGGTATGTTTCTCATACTTTGTTTTGGTTAGATTGTAGCCATGCTTTCCACTGGAAGAAGGACCTGTGTAGGAGCCTACAGGATTACCAGCCTGTAATTAAAAGGGCTTGTTCTTCCCCAAACAAGTCCTGTGTGGTGACTCAGTACTAGTAGATGCTGTCAGAACTCTCCCATTCCCTTTACACGTTTTTTTGTGGCTTCAGAAACCCTGATAATGAGTTTTGGGTTAAATGGTTAGAAGGGAATAGCGAGTAAAACTGGGATGATGAATGCTACAGTAGCAGAATGTTCTGTGGAGGCAAACTGTCTTTTAATACATCTTCAGATGGTAGTTCTGTCCATTCCTGTGTTGGTGAGAGGAGGATCTGGAGGAGTGCTCTAATCAATTGTAGTGCTTTCTGTTGAACAGGTAGATTTGGAACAGGCCTTTTTCCACAACCAGCCTCCTTCCCTACGGAGAACAGTGGAATTTGTGGCAGAGAGGGTGGGATCCAACTGTGTTAAGCACATCAAGTAAGTGCTGGTCACCTGTTCTGTGGCTTAAGAAGTAACTTGACATTATGATTAGGCAAAAAGAGTTGATCCTTTAAACATGCATATGTGAGGGAGAGAAGCTTCCCTGGGGGAGTGCTGTGTAGCGGAGCACCAAGGCTGTGTAAGACTGTGACCAGCAACATCTGCCATTGTAAAGGGGAATTTGTGAAGGGATGTAGAGAGGAGTGGGATACAACTTTTGGGACACTTTGTGTGTGAATGTAGTACAGCATTGAGGCTTTATAGCCTCTTCAGAACATTCTTGCTAATGATAAGAAAATCTCATATCAGAAATGACATCTGGAGGTCACTTGATCCAAACTCCTGCTCAAAGCAGGCCCAGCTTTCAGGTTAGGTTTATTGGCACCTTTTCCAGTTGGAAAAGTTTCCATCTTTTAAGTATGAGGATTCAGCCAACCTCTTTCTACCATGTTCCAATGCTTAATTTTCCCAGGCTTTGTGAAAAATGTTTCCTTATATTCTGTCAGAATATCCATTGTTCCAGCTTGTGCATATTCCTGTCAGTCTTTAGAAGTGCTCTTCCTGGAAGTCTTGTTCTGTCTTCTCTGTAACTATTTCTTCTCCCTTCAGCTTTTTCATGTCTCCAGGCTAGGTGAAACTGATTCCCCCTTGTAGGTGTGTGTTCCAGCATCCCAGCTATTTTAATAATTTTTTTCTTTTCTCCTGCAGTTACTCAAATTGTCATTGGCTTTCTTGTCCTGAGATCCCAAAGCTGGACACACTACTCCAGATGCAGCCTCACAATGATGAGGGAAGCAGTAACTTCCCTTGCCTTGCTGGCTGCACTGTTGCTATTGTCAGCCCAATATAAGGTTGGCTTTCTTTGGACACTCCTAACTCACTCACCTTGTGTTCTGGGAATCCCTGGGAATCCAGCTTTCTGCTCAGAGCTGCTCTGTAGCCAGTAGACCCCAGCCTGTACAGGTGCACAGCCAGCCCATTTCTCCCTCTTTTCACAGCCCTCCTGTGTGGCAGCCCTGCTCTCCAGCTCACGAGCTTCCTCAGAGTTTGCACTGTTCTGTTGTCCAGTTTGCTGAAGCCATTAAATGTTATCAGCCTCTAAGGAATGGTGGTTGTAGTGGGCTGCTGCTGACACCTTTGAACTTCTGAACTATCAGTATGAGCTTCTGAACTATCAATTGAGCATACAAGGGTATTGCTGCCAGAAAGGAGACCTGTAACCAAATAAGTTTTTAGTAAAACCTAAAGGCTTTTGACTCCTGAATCTTAGTACTATTTTGGTGCCTTCATTGCTATTTCCTTCTGTACATACAGAACAAGGAGATGATACAGTACTAAATGCAGCATGATTGATTTGTTTTTAGCAGAGTGACTTACTGCATTTGAGATGGGTATCCCCCTAAATTGGGGAGAAGAGCTGGGTACAGCTGGTATGCAGTGTTTCTTGTATTGATTTTGGTCTGCCTGATTCTTCTTGGTTTTGTTGCAGGGCAACGCTGGTAGCAGAGCTAGTTCAAAGGGCTGAAGCCATGTTGCAAGATAAAGTGAAGGAGGAGGATGTTAATCATGACAAACTGCTTGAAGAGGTGTGCAGTCATCTGTATGAGGAAGGGGCCCAGGCACTCATCAAAGGCAGAGAGTAAGGAGGAAAAGTTCTTTAAACTTGTGCCTTCCCATCTCTTCTTACATCAGAATCTATAAGCCTAACTTAGCTTGGCCTATCATGCTCAGGTTCTGGTAATTATAAACCATGCCCTCTGCTCTTCTTATGGTGAGTGTCTGCTGTGCCTCCAGCCAATTAATACTGTGTTTGTGAGAAGGAATAAAGGTGCTGTGTGTCCTTTTGCATCCAACTCCAAAAAGACATCCACTGCAGCTATTGTATTTCCCCTCATTGGAAAATTGATATTGCAGCTTAGTTGCTTGTAATTACCCTTTCCTTGTCTTGTTCTTTTAGTCTGATTTATTGCATTGCTACATAATGAACCTCTGAGTGTTGTCCAAGAACTTAGACTAATCCCGTGGCACACTTTCTTCCTTTTCTTGCAGATTTTGTGAGAAAAAAGGTCCTGAGGCAGTAAGGGTGTTGTTGCCAGAAGAGACATCTGCAGCGGTATGTATTTTCCCTAAAACTTATTAAAAGCCTTGACTTTAAGTCTGGATCATTACCATTTTTTTCCATTGCTGCTTCACTTATCCCTTAGTAGGTCAGATCAAGTGAATCTATTGATGGCCTCATGGGAGGACTGAAAGATAGCTAAGGAGAGTCACTTCTACTGGGCTGCCTTGCATATTCTGGGTAAAGTGATACTCCAGCTCATAGCTGACTAATGAGGCTAGAATGTTATATAAATTTCATTTATCTTGCAATGATAATGCATTTGTTTTAGCATCAACTTCCACAAGAGTTGATGAAATTTGGAAAATCGAAACCAGTCAGTTGTATTGCTCAAACCAGCAGTTTCCATAGAGGAGATGGTGCTCAGTTTAATTGTTGCATTCCAAAATTAAGCTTTTTTCCTCTAGCCTTCCTTCTGAATTTTCACTGACGGCAGTGCTGTGACTGACAGTAAATCTCCTATCATTTGTTATCATCCCTGTAAAGGTTTTAAGTAGTGCAGAAAGCATTGCTGTGGAACTGGCTACTGAGAAAGCCTGTGGCTGGCTCTCTGCCAACATTGCAGGTGAGTCTTTTTACCTTGAACTGAGGCTTCTAACCTGTACATTGTATTGTTTTTTCTGAGGTCAAGGTGCAGACCCTGTTATTAAGTACTTCGTCCTACTTGTTTTTCTTCTAGTGGAAAATGTACAGTTGCTCTGTCCCTCCTTGCTTAGGAGTAATAGGAATGATTTCTAGCTCTAAGAACCCTCTTTGGGGATCTTTTGGGCTTGGCCCATGGTAGTGATTTTTAGCTATGGAGTCTTGGAGGATGGTGAGACTAAATGCTGTGGAGGTTCTTCTGGAAATGTCATCTAGGCTGAAGTTGTCTTAGCACTTCCAGTGTATACAGATAACTGCTCTCTCAAACCATCTTACGGTTCACATGTACAGAGTGCTTCTGAAATCTCCTGTAAAACAAACATTTCTGGGTCTGGGTGTATTTTCTGTAGGCTGAAGGCAAATATAGTCCTTTTATTCTGTAATACTGCTCTGGCAACTCTTCAGAGTCTCTGAAAACCCATTTTTTTGAGAGGTTGTGCCAAAAGCCTGGGGAAGAATATCCAAGTATCATTTGCAGCCACAGGAGTTTAGTGTTTCGGATGGTGATCAAAATGTATTTTGGTAGAAGACATATGGCTTTTATGGGCACAGTGGTTGAACTGGTATGATCACACTGAGTCAGCTTTCTACTTTGGCATTGCCTTCTGGCTTAGCTACTGTGTTAAACCCATGGAAATATTTTTATGGGAAGTAAGATGAGTTGCCAGTGGTACCTGGCAGTGATGGTTGGCTGCCTTCTACAGCTGTGGGTTAGCACACCCTCTCCACATCTGCCTCTGCACGTCAAATATAGTGGGAGGTCAGAGAGAGGGGCTTGAAAATGTGAACTGTCTTTTTTCCTTATTCGCTGTGGCCCTTGGAATGAGAGGCTAAGAGTGTTTGGAAATAAATCTCTGCTTCATTGGAGACAAAAACTGAAGCAGACAGGATTTGTTCTCTATTCTCCGTAGCACTCATCAAAAGGGAAGTGAAAGCAACCTTCAACAGAATGCTGAAAGTCCCAGGATTTCCCTTGCCAGGTGTGGATGCTCTGGAGTTGAGAAGGGAGTGTCCTCCAGGCTGTCAGCACTGTGCTCCATTTCCCTCCCAGATGATCAATGAGATTAAGGTACACAGTGTTCACTTCCTGGCTTGCCTTTCTGTTTTTCACATTGGTGTTTTTGTGGTTTGTTTTTATGGCTGTTTTGTGGGGTTTTGTTTGTTTGTTTCTTTGGGGTTTTTTTAAGAGAATGTTCTGTTTCTGAGGAGGTGGCTGTGGGGAGTGCCTAGGAAGCAG
The DNA here is from genome assembly GCA_024734035.1 of Alethe castanea. Classification (NCBI taxonomy): domain Eukaryota; kingdom Metazoa; phylum Chordata; class Aves; order Passeriformes; family Muscicapidae; genus Alethe; species Alethe castanea. The sequence continues at coordinate 35,240,178 of JANRGV010000094.1, forward strand.
ATGGAAAGTTCTTAGGTTTTTTCAACCCCTGCTTGCTGTGTCTAGATCCCAGTTCCCTGTTAGGAGTGCAGTCTCACATACAGGATTTCAGGTAGCATGGCAAGTGTGGCCTTTTTGATATCAGTAGGATGGAAACCACAGTGTGGACACCATGGTATTGTGCACAATTTTGCAATCATTTAACCTATATACCCCATAAAGAAAAGAATGCTGAACACTTCACTTTTTTACCATGTGTTCTGCCTATGTGTTTTGCAGCTGTTTGTCTGCTTGACAAATGAGTAATGCTGGTTATCACTGTCATTGCTTTCCCAGCAGTTGTGTGAAAATGAGTTCCCATCCTTTAATGCTTTCTTACTTGTGCTAAAATAAAAAAAAAAAAAGAGGAGGGTAAGTTATGTGAGGCAACTTCTGGGTTGGCACTGAAGCTTCCCTGACAATATAAGAAACCTGTGGATTTCTGTAGCACTTCTCTAAACGTGCTTGCTGTGCTGTCAAATTTATCTACAGCTTTCAGTGCTAGTACTTTTAAGGAAGACTAATTTATTGCCATCATTGAATTTTACTTAATAACATTAGTGAAAACTGTGCTAGAAAATGAGGTCTTGGTAAGGTTGTGAAAAATCAACTTCAATCTGTCTTATTAAATGTATATACTAACTTAGGTTCTGGTTTTAATGAGGACCCAAGAACTTTTTATGAACTGCTGTGGCACAGGTCCGAGGATCTGTTTGTGGAAGAGCAGGATACTAATGTGTGTGTTACTGTTGTCTTTCTTCAAGTATGTGCTCTGTGTTGCTGTGGGCCCACGGGAGGAGGGTGAAGTGGTTGACTACGTGTGGCTGGAGTGCTTGCTGGGAAGGTTGAGTCAGACACTTCGATGCAGAAAGGTAAAAGATGTAAAAAAGCAACAACCCCCCCTCTTTGAGTCACTTTGGGCTGTCTTGATATCTGTAAACTTTTTAATTTGCCTTGCTTCACAATTGAGTTCACTTGAGGGGCTTTTATTTGAGCTCAAATGTGGCAATGTTGCACTGCATTTTTTTTATACTGTGTAGATCTGCTTGTTACTTCAGTTGCCTTTGTGAATCCCCTTTTTATAGATGACCTTTTTGTCTTTCAGTCTTTAGTGACCTCCTCATTACACCTCTGTGCTTCTTGCTGCTAAATTGCCTGCTCTTCTCAGATTTTTTTTATCCCTTGTGAAGCCTGTTTTGTCCAGTCTGCTGTATGGAGAAAAAATAGAACTTTTTTGTGTTTTCCAGTTCATGTGTCCCACAGCAGAACAGCAGCTGGCCAAGTGCACGGTTGAGCTGGCATCTTTGCTGGGTAAGTGAGTTATGATAAGCTATTTAAGACTGAAATCTGTTATTACAGTTCTCTTAGATCCTTGAGGTCAGAGACTTAAGTGTTTAGAGCTCATGGATATTTAATTCTCTTTGGTGTCACTGAGTCTGCAGATTTTTTTCTGTCAGTTTGGGTGGTTGCTCTTATTCCCTCTTACATTCTGCAAAACAGAATTGTACAGTGACTAACCACCCCTCTGATCTGTTTCACATCTGTGTTGTTTTTTATTTATTGACACCTTCAGTTAAATATGGGATGTTTTCCAGTATTTCTGCCTATGAAAAATTGTGGTTGAGTTTAGGCTTTTTTTCCTAAAAGTAAGGGTCTTTTCCATTAAATTATGTTTTATGGCTTTTTTATGGAAAGAATGGAAGTAACTTGTTTTCTGTGTATTATGATTCCTGTGAACATTTTCAGTTCGTTTTTTTTTCCTCTTTCTCTGATGTTCTCTTGCTCAGTTTTTCTCTGAGCAGGAGCTTATGATCTTAATGCAGGTATTTTCTTCATGGACAGCCTTCTAATTTCGTGGGTTTAGGACCATCTTTAGAAGTTTTATGCATAATTTGTTTTTTCAGAAGGCAGTTCACATCTGAATATTTTGAAATTTATTCTGGGGGCAGCAGTGTCAACCTGTCCCATTCCATTAGACTGTACCAAGGAAGAACTGGTATCTTCTGTTTATGGTCATCTGCAGTTAAGCACTCTTCAGCTTTACTTTCACTTGTGTGAAGTCATGTAACTCTGCCTATAGTCTAAACTATGGGCAACTGTTCAGTCTGTCTGTAGGCTTAAATTTTTAACTCTTTAATGTGTTACTCTCCTCTAATACCTAGGTTCTCTTTGACTAAATATTAGGCTGACTTTCAGGTCTATATTCCAGCCAGTTAGTGTTCTTTGAGATACAAATCTCTCCCTGTGTCATAATGTCTGTATAGTTTCAAAGCTCATAATTTTCTGTATTTCCAAACTCCAGTCCTCTTAGATCCACTGCTTTGTACTCCCTAAGTGTGCTGCTGAACCAAGGTGATGGCTGTCAAAGGAAATAATGCAGCTATAGGAGTTCATTTTTCATCCTTTTCTTAGTTTCAGATCGTGTTCCTCTGAGTCTTGGGATCAAATCCCCAGAGAAGAGCCCTGAGAGGGTACATATAAAGAACGATCCCACCTCTGGCCTCCTAAAACTGCTGTTCTCCATCTGGAAGGAGGACTTTGGGACATCTGTGCCTGTGCAGCTGATCTTCAGCAAGAAGTGCATTGGTTATCTCACAGAAGCTAAGCAGAGAGAGGTGAGGCTCGTTGTGATGTGTGGAGCAGGCTGGCACTGGTGTAGGAATTCTGCCAGCCTGCAGTGCTCACTGGTGGCTTGCGTGACTGAGGCCAGCGGGGTTTGGCCACTGCTGGCCTTGTTCCTGCAGGGCAGTGAAAGAGAGGGGTGTGTACAGGGCTTCTCAGGGGTTGGTACCTGCCTGGGGGGCTCTTGGGAAGGCAGTTTTCATTAGGAGCCAATGGCAAGATGGCCCATTTGGCCTGGGATATTGCAAGGACTGGACGCACGGGGCTGTCACCGGTTGCATTCTTGTGTCTTTTATCAGCTTGCATTTCAGTGTGTGTGTTGGTGTTACGAGCATCCCAACAAAAGCTGCAAATCACTCTGTTTACTTGCAGGCTAAGCCCAGCTTATTTCAAAAGTCAAAGAAATAATTTTTCATGCTGTTCTTGATCAGGGAGGAAATAAATTCTTGATGTGTTTATAAACTCTGAATTTCGAGGTTTCATGACAGGATACAATCAATAATCAATACAATGCAACTAAAGGAATTCTGTTCACTCATTTTGGATGTTGCTCTTGTCTTCATTGTCACATGCAGATAGAAAATGTGCTTGCTCCTTTTCTCCACATTCTGATCCAAAAAGAAAAGTGTGAATTATACATGGATAAAGAAACAAGCACACAATCCATTTCTTTTTGAGTTGTTGATATTTTCTTCTCTTGTGCAGTGGGATTTGTTCCTATTCTTGCTTCATGGTCTTACAGAACATGAACTAATGAAAACTAGTGAAATCCGGCGTTGCCTGCATAGCCTTGAAGAGCTCCCTTGGCCCTCAGTAAGTAATTAGATATGAATGAACAATAAGTGAAATAAAAAGTAAAGCTATATAAACAGACAATCCTTGTATTTCTATTTCATATAGATAAGGCCCATAACTTTCCCATCTGTTTTCCTGCTTAATGCAAAGGAAGGACTGGATTCCAACAAGCTTGTTTCTGTTGCTAGTGTTTGGCTGAAAGCTGTACTTGTGTGAATCCAACATTGCCCATGCAGTGGAAACATTTCCAAGAAAGTTGTAAACCAGTTTGGAGACCAGCTGGCTCAGTTATCAGCTCTCTGTTCTAGCCTGAGTGTGCTTGCTGCCTTCCAGCTGAGAATGATGTGTTGGGAAGGGTCTTAACTGACCAGTCCTGCACTTAAATCCTGTGCCCTCTACCACCAGAGTGTGAGAGCAGTTAGAATGTTCTAGAGGAGTCTAACAATTCTGGCCACAATCAAAATGTAGTTATCCACATAAATGCCTTGTGCATAAAATGGACAGTATTCCAAGGCTGGTGAGCACTTGCAGGTTGGAGCTGTTTTAACCATTTAAATTGTGGCAGGGATCTTGTTTGGGAAGGGTGTGTGGATCAGAGGGAAGACTGAGCATGTCTACAGGCCTTCATCATTGCAGTCAATTCTATAGTTCATCTAGGTTTTTGCACTGGAAAACCATCAACATGTTTAACCTTGTAAAGTTCTTTATTGAAAAATTAAGTCAGCCTTTTTTGTTTACATTACTAAGGGTTCTCTGGTTTGCATCTCTTTGTTACAGGATTTTGTAAAAGACCTGAAAAGGCTGTCCCAAGTATTTGTATCAGAGCATCAGATAGAGAAGCCCAGGACTAAACCTTGTGAGCTGACCAGACAATCTCTAGCTACTGTGACCACACAAAGTTAGCAGAGGTGGAGTGGACTCTGTGGACAAAAATTACTAATGAAGATGCAAATGGAATTTTCAGTGTTTCTGAAAGGATTGGGAGCTCTTTGCTAGGAGCATACTGAAGATAAGAGGTCACTTTGTGCAAAACCTGCACTGGGCTTTCTGTCATGGACATTTTGCTGTGGTGACTCTGCTGAAGGATTTACATCAGCATATGGATTTCCAAGTCAAAAGCCTTTTTTAAGCACCTTGATTGTATCTCAGAGCAGCTGTTCCTTGGCCTCAGAGACACTTTTTGTATTTGTGCCGCAACAGGCTGTGACCAAACCCAGGAATCAACTTAAGTTACTTTGTGATCAGAGATGGTTTCTGGGTGGCTGTCTCTTAACTCAATGTGACTTCTCATGTTGTCCTTTAACAAAGCCTCTACAGTCAGGAGAAGGAAGAGGTGAACATATATGACACAGAGATGTGCCTATATTTATTTTTCATTGTAAGCTCAGTGTGGAAGGTTTGATTTTAATTTTTTAAGACAAATTTTAAAAGTTAAACCATATTAAATAAATCCACTAGACAACTGATGGCATTATTCCTAAAGGATGTAGATGCTTAAGTGTTTTTCCATCTCTTGGAAACAGAACTTGTAATTTCCCAGGGCTTTTAATAGAAATAGGGATAAAATATCTGTTTATATTTTTTACTGAAGACAGTATTTTAAGACACTTTTATAGTTGTGAACATAAATGGCATCTGGCTGCTATTCACTGGTTTTTTAATAATTTTTCTTGCCTTGAGTTTGAGTTTTACCAGTCAGGAAGTGCTGCAGCAAGAGAACTGCAGCCTGAAAGAGCAGACAAAGTAGTGAAGAAGCACTGTGATGTTCCCTGGAGAGTGGGCTTTGAAAGGGGCCTGTTTCTTGGAGGACAGTGGGCATTTTCTGCCCTTACAGACAGATTGTCACCAAGAGCATGACCGCCTGTTCACTCCCTTCTCCCCAACTATTTCTTTGAACTAAAGTTTGGGGCAGGGACTGCTGGTGTGTAGCAAAATATGTTCAGGTGCTCGTCAGCTGTCTCATGGGATTGCCTGCCTCTGCCCCAAAGCAGTGAGGACATTATTTCCTCTTGTCTGTGGGTGTCCTATTAGCGTAGGTTTTCGAAGAAAGCAAGTTCTATGTTATATCAAAACAGCTTCTGGACAAGGTGAAGCCCAGGGCTCTTTAGCTTGCTAATTAACTAACCTCCTCCCTGTATAAGGTGAGAAAAGTAACGTCTTGGAGTTAGTGATTCAAGAAAAACTGCAGACAGAACTACTACTACATTAGGTAGTACTACTACAGAACTACTACAGTTCATTAGGTAGAACTGTGGCTTCTGTTAAAATATGTGATACAGAAAGAGAAACCATAGAGACACATTAGTGTCTGAACTGTATTGTAATTTTTCTTGTCTTGTTTACTAAGCACTATATTGAAAAATTTGGCAGGTTCCACTTGCATTCCTCTTTTTAGGGGCTTTCTGATGTGAATGAAAGAGTCCCCAGAAGTAGGCATGCTGCAATACAAATGGAACAACTCTATACAGATTGAAGAGCCAGTACACCCTATCATGCCATACCTGCTCCCTGAGGTTGAGTATTACATCATGTTTTGCTGCAGATCTCATTTGAAATGGTTGTCATAATAAACATTATTAAATGTCTTGTCTTGTGTTCAAGCTGTCAGTATAGAACCTCTTGGTACTAGGCTAAAGAGCAAAAGGGGTACCTTGCCATAAAGCATGGGGCTGAGAAAGTGCAGTACAGACCTCCTGTCTGGCCTGTCGAGCTTCTGATGAAATAGAAATCTACTTTGTTGGGTAAGGGAGGGCAGGGTGGTAGAAGGGGAAGAAGCTGGAATCCATAAGAGTTTGAAAAAAATGGTGCTCCTGGTTCTGGCATGGATTTTATTTGGATATCATAAAAGTGTTTGCATAGCTATCACAGCCACAGCCATTTTTAGGAATGCAGCGTACTGGAATTACCCTTCTCTAATACAACATGTTTGGAAGTTTTTCTTTAAAAGGTGACCAAGCCCCAGGAGCAGTTTCCAGCAGCCAGAGAACACTGTTGTGCCCTATGGGGCAGAAGACACTTCTGCAGTGGGACCCAGCAGGTAAGAAACACCTCTGTTTCTGTGTTGTTATCACTTAATGCAGTGATGCTGGTTCTTGGGCATCCCAGGCACGTTTACTCTGTAAAACCAGACAACCCCACTCTGTATCCAAAGCACAGGGGCAGTTGTGGAGCACAGGTTTTCTGCCTGTGGACACTTGGACACCTGCAGCCCCCTGGGCTGGTTGCTTTCTCTCAGAGCAAGTGCCTCGAGCATTGTCCCTCTGTGCTGGGCACTGCTGCTGGTGCCAGAGGTGCTGCAGGCAGGACAGCAGCAGCTCACTGAAAGCCAGCTCTGAGGGTGTGGCCTTTCTTCTGCCAGTCTTTCGTATTGCAAACTCACAGGTCTCAAAAGAGAATTGGGAAAACAGTGTTATATTACCTTCCTTCTGAATGTGCTGGTCTGGAGAGTTGTATAACAGAACTGGGGAAGAAGCTCCACACAGCAATTTTGGGGTTTTTTTTTTAAATAACCAAACAAAACCCCCTTTGCATGGAGAAAGCACTGTCACAGAACCTGAATTTAAGCAGGAACTGGCTTCTTGATTCTTGTGCCAAAAGTTTGTATTCCATGCCCATTGCTCAGCAGGCCAAGTAGGAGTCCTACATCTGTTATCACAAACTTGTGTCTGTGTTGTTTTTCTGTCCAGCATACTTCCATAGATGGGTATCTTAGCTGGAGCAAAATAAGGTGGGGCACATTTTCTTGTGTAGAAAATACCATTTATTGTGGATATGAAAATAGCAACCTTGATTTAGGAGCAGAGATGCAACCCTAGGTGGTGCAATACAATTTGTTTGATCATCTGCTGCTCAGCAGTAACTTACAGGAAGTTGGTTTTTGCCTGTTGTGGATTACCAGATTTGGTATCTGCTGGGCCTTTGTGTCTTCCTTCCAAATAAACTAATGCCATACATTAGCAAGTACCATAAACTGTTGTATTTGCAAAAGAAAACATTCATATAAATAGGCTTTTTAGTATCAATTGAAGATTGTATTAAAAAAAAGTTACAATAATTCAATACTGATAAAAATAAAACTTAGCTTTGAGAGCATATAAAAACGCTTCAAACCAAGCATATATAAATAACTTAATTTGTAAACATAGAAAAAAAATATTAAGTATATATAAAAATAAACATCTGATGCACTGTACAATAAGACACTATCCTTCATAGGCACTGGCATCGTTGATCAACAGGAATCCCCCGAGATGTTTTTCCCACAAAAACTGCTTTATCATTAGTGCCGTGTCCAAAATAAAAGGGGAAAAAAAGCAAAGCACTGAGCAAATCTGTAGTAGGTTGTATGAAGACCTCCCCTAGCTCCTCTGGAAAGCTATGGAAGCAGCACTGGGGACAGAGCCAATATCCCATGCTGCTGGTTCTGCTAATTTTTCCTGGGACTTTACTATACTGCCTTGTTTGCTCTTCCTTCTGAGTTTCCACTGAAGGGAGGATATTGATGCATTATAAATCTGGTAATCTGTCATTTTGCTCAGTTGTAGAAAACTCTGTGACAGATTACCCATTTTCCTTGAGGGGCTGTGTAAGAGGTATGATGCTCAAAGTGAACCATGCTGTGACTCAGGCTTTTAGCAAAAGGCTGTGCCTCACCAAAAAAAGAACACTAATATATTGGTGCTAAAATTGTAACCATGACTATCCAAAGATGAAACAAAGCAAATTTGTGAGTGAAAGGTTTTGTTTTCCTCCCTGATCTAGTTTGAGGAGGAAACCTTGGGTGGGTATGTATCAAAACCGCTATTTTCTTAAGTATCAATTTAAAATAGCTGTTGTCTTTTTACTTAAAACTCACTATATTAGTAACAGGAAGTAACATAGAAGCTGAGAGCCAAAATTACACCTGTGCAAAGATAAGAGTAAAAGTAGATCTTGGCTCTTGAACTCAAAGGTGGGAAATGCAGCTAACTTCACCACGTACTGGGAAAATGCACATTGTACTGAAAGTAACTGTGTTAAAGTAGCAGGCACTGACTGCAGTAGAGTGGATGCTTGAGTACACATTTCTCACTTGGCAAATTCAAGGTGCAAGAGCTTCTTGAACAACGAGGGCTTTTTTGAGCTAGTGAAAGCATAACAAAGCAGCTTTTATTGCTTAGATATATCTAAAGTGATTCTGTACTGTTGTGCTGAAGAATTGAATGAAGTTATTTGGATATTTGAGGTGGTTGTGGTTTTGTTTAAATCTAGAAATATGTGAACCAGCTAAGGACTGTGTTGAACCAACATGTAAAGCCTGACAGCAGGATTGTTGGACTAAGTGCTGCAGAAGTCCCATGAGGTCGTTGAAAGGGAAGAGTCTGTATTTGTTGCAGTGAGGCAGCTGGTCACATTATAAACAAAGAAATGCAGTAAGACCAGGCTGTATTTTCAGCTCCTAATGCATTTGGGTGAAAGTGTAGAAGGGCTGATGGAAAAAGCCATTATGGAAAAATGTTGGAGCTACTCTTACTTGCAGGATTTAAATTCTAGAAACAAGCTGATTACTGAGTATTAACCTATCCATGACAGTGCCACTGTGTAGAAGGATTTGGTTTCTTTGTTTCAAAGCACCTGATTCTGCAGTACAGTAAAACTGTGTCCTGAGGTATGGTGGTGTCCACTGATGCTGCATAGTGTAGTGGCAATCTGAAACACCTTACACTAGCTGCAGGCAGTCAGCAAATACATGAAAGAATCTATCCAGGGTGTAGGATGACTAGTGAATATTGCACTGCTTTGACTTCCCTCTTCAAGGGGAAGGGAACAAGCAGCCAGCTAAGATAAATGATTTATCTACACAGTCAGGAATTCTGCATTTGGTACTTATCATTAGAAAGTGGCTTTGCAGCTCTGCTCAAGAGCTTGTAAAAGGTCTCAAGCCATACAGATACTGCTTCCAGCCTAAACTTACTTAAAGAAAGAAGTTGATATCTGAAGCTGCTTGGAAACAGGAGTTAGGTAATACACTGTAAGATTCTGGCTATTGTAAAGCAGGGTCTCTTCCTCTGCTCTTTATAGAGCAGCACACCTTTCTTCTCTTCTATGGATGTTTTCCACTGCTGTTTCCAGGAGGAGAAGTTCCCAACTAAACTTGCTGTGTTTCTTATAAGCGGTGTTGGCTAAAACAAATGATCCTTTTCTCTGACTGTATTCCATGTAGTCCAGTAGTAGCAGCCAGGCTCCTGAAGTCAGGCTTGGTGGTGGCTGCCTCAGGAGACAGCATTTTCCATGACCCTTGTGACAGCTGTGCGTCCCTGTGAGCTGCCAGGGGCTCTTTGGTGGTGCTGCAGCACTAAGCAGAGAGCAGGTGAGCCAGCCGAGCAATCAGCAGGGGCTGGCGCTTGGCCATGGAGCTCAGGAGCCTGGCAGGGATGGCCGGGGCACCAAGGTCCACCTGCAGGGGTTACAGGAAAGGCTGCATGGTGGGTTTGTTTTAAACAGAACACGGCTCCAGTCTGGAGTAGCTCTGATGTAATGTGTTAGGCACAGAAGTAGTTAACAGCCAAATGCCTCATCACTGTGTGGTTTGTATCTTCTCAATACTCCAGACTTCCAAAACTTTGCTATTTGACGTTGCTTGTAGCAGGTATGACCCACGTTGCTTTTGAATTTGAGCTTGGATTAAAGTTTACTAGTTTGAGACACACAGTGTTACTGAAAATGTATATGCATACATTAAAGGGCAGTATAAAATGCATATAAAAATTTTAAATGCATATATATACTTCACCTATGCATTTTAAAATGCATGTGCTAATTAATGATATTTTTAAAAACATATCCTTAAGTTTTAAATAGATTAGTTTAAATGGCATTTATGTCTACATAAGCATTTAAATAAATTTTACACATTAAGGCATGTTCTTCTGAACATTTTTAAAACACTTAGTAACCCCGTCTCAGAGCCTACTTTTCAAATGAGTCTAAAAAATGGATGTTAAGATTATAATTTTCTTATTCTTAACTGGAGTCCTAATCTTGACTTCTCTTTTGTATCTATTAAGTGGGAAGAATTAAGAACACTGTAAAAGCTTGGGAATGTGCTTAAACACAATCCTACTAAGAGTCTCTGCATTGAGAAGTGTGAAAGAGATGACTTTGTGGTCACTTCATAAGGTTCATGGAGCATACCATAAGGATTGTAATTTTTGTTGCTTACCAGCTCTTAAGTGTTCTGCTGTGTAAGAGCTTTTTCTCACAGGTGGACATACAGAAAAATCCTTACCTGTGCCATGTAAATAACTCTGGTGATCTCTCTTCCATTCACTATGTCAGGTTCCAGTATCCAAGCACTTGGCAAAATCTCCCCTCTCACTGCTTCTTTACAAGGGTGAGGCATGGATGCATCATAGACAGACTGAATAGCCAGGACAGACAAGTTCTCCTGCACATGACAAGGTGTAAAAATGACAACTTGAAAAATTTTATGCGTATAGCAATGTTTTCTTTTTTTTTTTTTTTTTGCCATGAGGCTTATTTCTCACATTACTTAAAAGAGTAGTATTTTTTCATGTTATCTATGAAACGTGTTTTTGTCAAAATCCTTTGTGTTTGCAACCAGAATATACTGTGTGACACTTGTGTTACTGTCTGCTGGACCTTGGTTGGCAATTGTCATTCACAGGAGCGTTTTACACATCATTCACTTGTGTGATACTGGCATGGCTTTCCTTTCTGTACATTGGCACTTCTGCAGATATGAAGATTGACTTCTTTCTCTCCTTTTTCCTCGAACCAGAATATCAGAACAACTCCTCCTCTGTGCTGCAGACAGAATGTTTACTTTACCTCTTTGGCTTCTACAGTAATGCAGCAGAAATCCCGGGGCTGCTTTAGGTAACATAGGGAGGTGTCAGTCACTAAATATACTGAGGGGAAAAAAAAAAAAGAAAGGGGAATTAGACTTTGACAACTTCAACATGGCACAATTTTCCCCACCACTGTCAAATATCATTTAAAATGCTTTTTTGAGCCACCTCAGGTTTCTTTTTACTTTCAAACCACTGTCTCTAGCTGCACTTCTCAGCAAGATGTATTCAATATCAGCCTTGGAAAAGTCAAAGCTGAAGCTCCTATATTAAATAATGAAATTGCTTATTTACACCTGAAGAAATGGAACAAGATGCCTTTAACTTTCTTCCTAGCTGCCTACATCCAGAAGTGTTGGTGGTTGTCATCTGCTAGTGTGAGGATGCTCACCCAGGTGAATGTGGCTGGTCACCTTCTTGTGTATTCGAGCTGTATTGATAGAGCTGTCGTAGAGGTGCCTTTTGCCAGGATCTCTCACCAGTCCCCACACACAGGGAAGAGGTCTTTCTATCACTCCTGCTCCCAGAAATCCATGCCTTGTTTTTGAAGGGAAGACTTTGTAGTACACCTGCACCTCTTCTTCTGTACACTGGTACCTGTCAAAGGCAAACAAAAGGTATTTGCTCACAAGATGACCAGGTACAGAGAAAGGCTCCCCTTACACAGACCTGCCATAAACTTACTTCCATCCAGCTGCTGCTTGGCACTTGTAGAGGTTCCTCAGGTTGTGAGAGCATGCTGCCATTACCTTAGAAAACAATGACAAATGACACCAGCTTCACTCAAGCGTTCCAGCTAACACCCCACACTCTCTTCTGCACCAAATGGCTGCAGCCTGGCTCACTTTTACCCATCTTTAAAAACTGTTCAGTGTGTGTGTCTGTACCTGACAAGTAGGTAACTTTGATGTAGAGCAAGACTTGTCCCCCCAGTTTTTGCTACAACTTCCAGAAGGAATAAGTGAAAACTGTTTTTACTTACCTCAGTGGTAGCATTAGCCAAGATATGTTTGGATAAATCTTGGTATCCTTTTGTTGAAGAGGAGTTGACAGAAATAGTTAATCCATGAGTGAACCTACAGCTGGTGCCACTTGAAGGAAGAGGTGGCTGAATTCCACTGGCTTCTGCAGGAAATAAAAAAGCCAGAGAAGGAATAAAAAAATTAAAATGTAACTCCGCCACTATTCTTAAATTGTAGGGATGTAAACTCTCCACTGGAGCCCCCAATCCATCTGATCCTAATGAAGGAGTGATAACATCCCTTGCCTAGACATTCTGTGTGTTGGTAATTACACTGTGGTTTTATCTCGCAGTACTGAAATTTTAATGGTTATTGCCACATGTAAGAAAATAAAATTTTTAGCCTCTTGAGGCTAAAAATAAGAATTTGCTTGCACAATTCTGTACTCATTGCAGATTTGGGCCCCACATTCCTTGCTTCCTTCTTTCATTCAAAATATTATCCTCATATTATCTCAAAAAGCTGTACTTTGATGTTACCACATCAAAAGACCAACTTCAGAGGAAGCAAATCACAGTTTAATATTTCAAGAAATTCTAAGCAAGCTCTGGATACTGGTTGCTGGTATTTTTCTAAAGTCATGTAAAGGTAGGGACATCCTTACAAATTAGATTTTGATGTGCATAAATGACAAATCTCATTAGGCTTTGGGATAGAACTCAGAAAAGCAAATGTATGTTTTACTTACCAATTGTTGAATCCTTATGCAATTGCTCTGATGTAAAAAGCTGACTATTTCTAACAGCTGAGCGACCTCGAGTATCGCTTGAAACCAAAGTATTTCCAGAAGAAACCTGATTTAAGAAAGTGCAGAAGTGGGAGCATTCATTTGAAGTGGGAAAAATAAACTGTGTTACATAGGCAGTGGAATATAAGTAGCAAATCTGCCTTACAAGGTTGGAAGTCTCTCTTTATCATGAGGTAACGCCTTTGCCTTTCCCCTAGTTATGAAGTGTACGGATGCATGGGTGCATACTTCAAAAGTGACTTCAGGAAAGTCCATTTTCACACATGGAAACTCAAGTAAATGCATGCATCCTTCAAGGGAGGCACACAGAATATCAGATGTTATCAGATTTATCACAAGGAAAAGCCTGTTGTTTCTAAGAAATTTGACAGATCTCTGATAGTTACATAGGCAGTAGTAACTATCTGATTTTTTAATCTATTAATTACAAACAAAAACAACCGAAAAATAAGTGTAACTGTTCTTTGCAATTAAATTACAAAAAGTTCCCTCATCCCATGTCACCCATCTATGTAAACTTGTTCTGCTTAATAGCTGACAGAATTCAAATAATCTCAAAAACCATCTCTGTTCCTACATTATGCCTCTGTGCTCGAAGCATCAGGAGACAGCAGTCTCACCCAGCAGTGGTTTCTCACCTGGCTGCTGAAGTTACTTGCAGTGTACATGGCAGTATTGCTGCTGTTGTAACCAGATGTTGGGCCAGAGGAGAGGCTGAGGCTGGAGTCTGTACATAAAGTGCTTGTACTTGCAAGAGTCTTCAGTCTTGCTTCTTCCTGTAACACAGTATTACAAACAAGAAAAGCCCAAATAAACCACCCCAGCACTGAAAGTTAAAAGAGGAATCTAAAGAAACCCAGTTTTTTTTCAAGAAGTGTTGACACAAACCTGCCATACAGAAAGTATTAAATAAGCAGGTTTATTTGAAAGCCTAAAGTCATATAAACCATCGAGTGAATGACCCTGTAAACCTTGGCAGTCTGGGAAAATGCAGCTTTTGCTGTTTTCTTCACATATAAGAGTTCAGACTATCAAACTAATGCTAAGATGCTTTTAAGAGGAAGAAGTTTTATAAAAAGGTGTCTTTTCAGCCCCATTCGTTGCTCTTTGTCTACTTCTCAAGCCCCCGACAAAACTTGCTGATCAAATACAGTTGTTAAAGACTGAAGATTTTACTTTACCAATGCAGCTGCTCAATGCTAGAAGACCAAATAAAAATTACGTACGAAGAAAATCGTGAGAATTCAAGATTATGTATATTTTCAATATAATGCTCACCTTCTGTAACTGAGAAAATATTTGTTCCCGTATCCTCCTTTTTTCTTGCTCTGCTCTCTCCCTAAGTTTGTCCCTAGCTCTTGCAATTTCAGTTTTGGTTTCCTCTCGTGCCCTCTGATAGTCTCGGAGCAAGAGTTCAATGTCTGAAGGGTGCTGAAGGCTTCTTCTTTTTGGTTCTTGAACTCTGTAAGAATGAAGTAAGGGGAAACACACATAATTACTTGAAATACCATGAGAAAATCATATTTCAATTTAGAACAGGAAAACTTGCCAGAAAAGCAATTAAAATCCACCACATCCACCTCCAAAAAGCTTCTCTTTGCTCATTAAAGGCTATGTAGACATAAGCCTTGGAAAATTACTCAGATTGTAAGTCCAGGTTACTACTGAGATTACTACAGTGGTTTCTAAATCCGTTCTCCATGTGATATAAGGTTATGGCTTTGGCATATCACATACAAGATTATTGTGTTGGGAAAATTACTGTCTCCTCACCACAAAGGAAGCGAAAGTCATTTAGGGAATATGATGGGGAACAAGAAGCTGAAATTCTAAATAGTGAAGTCCAGCAGAGCTTTTCTGGTATTTAAACTGAACTGTCTGGCTTTTAAATTAGTGAAGGAGTGTCCTGGTTCCTGCCAGGACAGGGTTAATTTTGCTGGGAGGGGGCATGACCAGGACACAGAGTAACCTCTGCTCTTTTGCACTCACATCATTGCTGTGTGGGAGACAGGGACTCTTCTGGGGAGAAGGGGTTCCTTCCAGCCAAGAGTGGCAGAGGGAGCCATCCCATATTGTCTTTTGTCAGGAGGCTTTCAGTTTGCATAATTTCTTTTCTTACACCTTTTGTTATTAACGCTGTTGCTGTTACTGTTCTTTTTCTTATCTTACTGCTGTTTCCATCAAATTGTTCTTATCTCAACCCATAATCTTTACCTTTTGTACCTTCAGTTGGAGGGGAAGGGGAAGCAGTGCTGATTTTAGCAGGAGTACTAAATTGGAGAATATCATTCCTAAATCACAACAAGGAGTAAGAAGACAGATTGGTCTCTAATCAGTCCAGACTGAATACTTGGCTATCTCCATCCATCATACACATATAATAAATTAGGCACTTGTTATGGACTGAAATAAAACTAGACACAAGGTTTTAATGAATATTTTCTAAAATCAGGCGTGTGTTTTTCCTGAAAGCATTTTCTATCCCAAAGGTTAATGCACCCACACTGAGAAGAATTCTGCCCCTAAAGTCTCAGATGTCAGTAAGAACCATTAAAGTGCATCCATTGTGAACACTGTAAATGAACGTCAGGCCTGAAGAGAGGTTTCTCATGCCCTACCTGGTGTTTTCCACCACATCTCTTCTCAGCTTTTGCAGATATTCCCGGCGTCTGCTGGGGAGATCCAGGTCCCTCTGACTTGCATCCAGAGTCTGGGACAGACTCAAATGCTTTTGAGGACTCAGGCTTCGGCTTCTTTGGTATCTCTGTAGCCTTTTTTCTCTTTCCTTCCTCAGAGTTTCAATAGTTCTCATGTGTCTGTCAGGAAAACGTGATTAGAGAGACAAAATGCACCCTGCAAAGTTACATTTTCTGATTTTTAAAAGCATTTAAGTATTAGGTAGATTTGTAATGTAAAATTTTTATGTAATACCATCTAATACCCCTTTGTCTACGTGCTGAGAGATGATGTAGAAATTCTAGAATGCCACTGTTTTTCTGACAGCAGGAAATGTACAAGAGGGTTGTGATTACTGCTGGTAATGACTGAGAGGCAAATTTAGGATGGAGACTAATGTAGCTGCTTCACAATTTTTTGTTGCAACAGTTTCCCAAACTGAGTTCTACAATCACAAGAATCAAGTATCTTGATTTTTTTCTTTTTTTTTTGTGTGTATTTATGGGAGGTTAAAAATTACTTTTGTTTATTCATACAGCAGCAATTATTCACAGAAGCATGAATGGGATATTTCCATAAATAGGATGCATCAATTATTTTTACATTGCAATAAATTAATTAAATATATTCCCTCATCACTGGGTACACATGATAACTCTTGTGGCTGCTAGGAATTTTAAGAGTGAGGTGATATTAGATTTGAACTACACCAAATCACTTTTCCCTGTTGGAGTAACCCTAAAATTTTGTCCTAAATACATTGCTTAACAGTTTTTAAAATAAACCTGATAATGTATCTCTTCACATATACTTCACTCAGTGTGACTAAGTGATTAAGTGCTCATTGCTAAATGTTATGTAAGCTGCATGAAGTGTATCAAGAATACTTGAAACAACAGTACATTAAGTAATTTACCTTTCATAAAGTTGCTGCTTCACTGGAATTGCCCCTGGCTCATCTGCAGCTCCTCTCTGGAGGACCCTCAGCAGGGCGTCTGTTTCCCCAATGCCATAATTGAGCTTTGCTTCAGTCAGTTCCACTGTGAGGGGATGCTGATGCAGGTCCAGGTGAATGCTGGACATGATCTGGGCACGCTCTCTCTGAAGCCTCTTGATCTCTCTGCTCCTGCTGTCACAGGACTGGTAATTCCCTTCCATTTCTGTTGATCGTGAGCTTCTAGGCTTCTTTTCTGCCTGACTTCTTAAATCGGTCACGCTGCCGCTCAAGCCGAGTAACAGAGGGGGAGGGCTGCTCTTCACACCACACCAGTTGCTGAATTTGTTGTGTAGGGGTAAGTCCCGGAGGCTGTAGCTCCGAGGCCTGTATGGCTTTGCAGGAGTCGTGTTCCTGCTGAGAGGAATTTCAGTGTCACATTCGCTTCCAGTGACGGAATCCGTACTGTCGTCTCGGAAGGACGTCTGCACATCGCTCACGTCAGACAGTGGGGGAGGGCAGCTGTTCTCATGCTTCCAGAAGAAATCATGAACTTGGAGAGAAGATGCTTCTACCAGAGGTTCTGAGGGTGTGCCAGCATTTGTCTTACTTGAACAAGTGGCACCAATTTTTTGATTAAAAAATAAGTCAGCATTTGGAGAAGGGTATTTGCAACTCAAAGCAGTATCAGAATTCCCAGTGTACTTTTCGTGCCTGGTTCCATCTGAAGAACCTCTTCCACCCCTGGTAACATACGTACAATGAAGAGAATGTGCCACTGAGCCCTGGTCTCTGACATCACCTGTCACAACTGCACTGTGTCCTGACACCTCCAACGTGCTGCTGGAGTGATACAGCCGTTCTGCACAGATGGTGGTGTGCGTGTCAACCCTGAGGCTGTGCTGCTGTTCCAAGCCCTTTGAACCATCCTGCCCCAAAAGTTCTTTGGCTGCTTTCTTATCTGAGAAAGTTCCAAGTTTCTTTCTGATGCTCTTGTGTTCTCTAGAGGTGCTTGATTCACTGTCTGTTTCTGTCTGTGAAAAACTGTCCACATGATGTTGCATGCTGAACTGTGGACCTGCCCTCAGCTTTCTCTGGGTGTGAAGGGGACTTGAAGCAGCACTGGAGTATCCCAGAGGTTCCTTGCTAGGGCAGACAGACTTGCTAAAAGCACTCTGGCTGCTGGGACTAGCACTAAGAGTAAGAATAGGGGAAGAGGCCCTATCGACTAGCAGGGTATTTTTGTACCAAAATTTTCTTTCAGCTGGAGTCTCTGTTTCATTGATACTTCTTTTATCCTGAGTGTAAGATGTTGGAGACTGAGAGGTGCTGTTAGTAGGGCTGCTAACTACAGTGCATGAAGAACCATCTTGCCCTGAACTTGGCAAAGATGATGTGAGAGGTGAAGCTCTGGTACTAGCAAAAGCAACATTCTGCTGTGCATTTAGTGATGTTTTTTGAGAATGTAAGTTAGGGTTGGAAGTTTTGAGTAAACAAGGCAGATGCATAAAAGAGTCTTCCAAAATGCTGTCAAGACTGTCATGGAAGTCAGAATTGCCCAGGTTTTTCATCCCTGATTGTTCTTGTGTTCTTTCTTCAAGAGAGGATATTTCCCCTTTCATTTTGGGAATCTCTCCTACTGTATCTGCACCAATTTCTTTCCAATCAACATTTACTATCTGAGCTGTCCTCAATTCCTTTTCCATTTTTGCCTCCACTTGTTTTTCTTCATATTTGCTTTGAGGTTTTTCCAAAATCTCAGTCTGAGTGCCTACATCTGCTGTAGTCTGAGTACAGCTATCTGACCTAGTAGCCTTTACAGCACCTTTAGTTCCTTTGTGGTTGATTTTGGCATTCTGCTCATTATCTATAATACTCTGTTGGGAAAGATTTCCCAGAAGCTCAGAAGTGTTCTGAAGAAGCTGTGACAGATGCATGGACAGGTTCTGCATGCTAGTCCAAGAAGAAGGTCGATGAAATAAATCTCTGTTTGTTTCCTCTTTTTTTGCAGAAACATCTGTGTAGCTTCTCTGATGTCTTCTCTGCCTTTTATACCTTCCTGTAGTTGCTGTTTGTGTTCCTTGCTCACATGTAATCCCTGGTGGTTTTTTGGAAGGTTTTTCAGACTCTGAAGGATACAATAGTACAATTTCATCAACCTGCATTGAAGAGTTACCAGGCTGTGCAGAAGGATTCTCAAGTTCAGCAGTGTTGTTTTCTGAGTTAGTTTCCAATGTCTCACTGGATATGTTGCTGTACTGCTTGGTACTGTCACTCGAGCATGCTGATTGAAAGTCTTGTCTGACACTGTCCCATTCTTGAAGACCTTCAATGCTGCTCAAAGTGCTTGACAAAACTTTTGCTGTAGCATATGAACTTAGATGAGAACGAAAAGGAGAATTTTGAGAGTTCAATCCATTGTCTACACTGGAACACCTCATAACTTTACGATTTTCCATGTTCAAAGGAATTTGATTGCTAGAGACATCACTTGCACTTCCAAAAACATACTGTTTCCAGCCAATCTTGCAGGCCCCATCTTGTTGCCATGGGTGAATGTATGGGTTGATATCACTTGATCTAAAATGCATCACATCTTTATTATCTTGCAAAAATAAATCAGTTTCTGTCTGGTATCCAGCTTCTTCTCCTTTCCCTTCACTACACTGAGCTACAGAACTGCTCTTTGAATGGGCATTTGCTTTTGCACACACGGAACTGCGAGCTGTGGGCAGTAAGGGTGATGGAGATTGACTAGTACAGTCTTTCAAAGACTGGCTACTTTGGCTTCTTGCTGCAAAATTTTGTAAGTTTTTGGGATCACAGCTTGCAAGCTTCTTAGTTTGTGCTATTTTTTGCTGAAATCTGGGTTTAGATTTAACTTGTAGAAAGTTCTTCGATTCCTGCTTTGAAAATCTTTCAATTACATAAAAATCATCTTCAGTTGGCGATGGAGGCTCTACACTCATATTCAAATCTTGCAGTGATTTAGATGCAGAATATAGCACAGGATCTGCCTTGGATGAAGCTTCCAAAGTATATTCTGTATCAGAGAAAACAGCAATAGCTGGAGCTGATGCTCTGTGACTTTGTAAATAAGGTCTGCATTCACTTTGTTTACTGCCCTTTGCACTCTGTGTGGTAGAATATGATCTTTTGCTCCTGGAATGCATCAATCTGGATTCTTGAGGAGTTAAATCATGGTTTTCTGGCAAAAACTTTATGGAGGTTGTTTCATTATTTTTTACAGAAAAATTGAGTCTTTCAGATTTCAGAGTATTATTCCTCATTATAGTGTCTCCCATTGTTGAACAAGTGTCTGCCTCAGCATCAGCAGCAGGGCTATCAATGCTTGAATATATATTATTTCTGCAAAGTAAAATTTCTTTTCTACGATCTGCATTTGTTCTATCTGGCACCTGTTCTATGTGTTCACCTGCAGTTACGTACTGACAATTATCTTGCAGATCTGCAGTGTTTCTTTCAAAACCCAGGACAGTGTGATAAGGTTGCCTGGGATCAGGGCTTCTGTATGTGGGAAATGCTGAACTAAATGAATTGCAGGTGTATTCAGGATCCACTTGAACATCTCTTGGATACAGATTTTCCAGCACTGTAACTTCTGAGCCTGTTAATTCATTTGGAGAATTTGTGGATACAATAATTTTCTTTTCAGCAGATTCTCTACTTAATGTTTTTCTCTGCTCTGTCTTTACTGCAAAATGTTCAGCCTCAATATTCGAATGCAGTTCTTCCTTACTTTCATTAAGTGTGTTTCTCATTTGTCCCTCTTTAATAGGAATTGCCCTTCTAGTACCACAAAAAGGTAATGATGGTAGTAAAAGAGAATTACCATTTGGTTTTTTCTGTATGTGTTCGTTGCAAGCTTCTTGTGGTGGAACTTTATCCCAATGATGCTGATCAATTTTTGAATCACTGTAAGTTTTTTTACTGTTACTTCTGTATGCAGGTCCCTCATCTAAAGCAGAATTTTCATATGAAGTACAATCTATGTCTGACATTGGAAAATGCCTGTTTTCTTTTGCAAGAGAAAGTAAAATACTTCCTGAAGCACATACTGGCTCATCAAATACCACAGCCTTATCAGATTGAGTGTCTTGTATTTGGAAAACAGCAAATGGAGACTGTTTCAACACATTTGAATATGAAGTATCACATGTGCTAATTTCACCATGGCCTATATCTGCAGTTAATGGAAATTTTGAAAATGCTGTTAAGGCTGGGTAATTGACTCTTGCAAATGACTGGGGAAAATCTCCTTCTTCTACGGAGCACATGTCTGCAGAATTGCAGGACGCTTTCTCAGTCAAACAACTGTCCTGAAGTGAGTCCTCAAGCTGACTAAATACTGGAGATTTTGAGTCCCCAAGTAAAGAAGAGGTGTTAACAGCACCGAAGTTCTTGGAGCTTTGAAATGTTGTCCCAGGTGGAGTGTCTTCTGCAGAGTGTGATGGAAGAGCCTTTGATTCATCCTGGCCAGTCTCTCCTTGGCTCTGGAAAGTGAGCAGACCCGATTCTGGTACAGTCACACTATTAGTGTTTCTGCAGTGCTCTGAGAACTCATGAATTTTATTTTCTTTTATGTCACCACAATTCTGGAAACAACCTTGAACAATTTTCTCCTTTTGCTCTGTTCCTACAACTTTTTCAGGGAGTTTATTACTCTGAGCACATGTGGCTTCTGCAACTGCAGAATTATTTTCCTTTCCGTCTCCTTTTTGAGAAACACCAGGAAAGGTTTCAGATACACTCAAATCAACTGATTCACTTTCAAAGTATTTTGTTTCTTCAGAGAGAACAGTATTATTTTTACCTTTGTCTCCATTGCTGACAATTAAACTACCTGCAGACGATGCTGGACAATTCAGAAGACAAGGAGAACATTCAGAAGTGCCTAAGTTCCTATTATAATTTAGAAAATCTTTACTGTAATGTGGATTTTCCTTTGGAGACTTGTTCAGGCCTTGTGAAAGGGCTGAATCTTTCTCAGAAAAAGTGTTGCCTGATTGGTCTACACAGCACTCTTCAGAAGCCTCATGTTCCTGATTTTGTGTGGGCTCATGCTGATACCCAGCTACACCAAGAAACTCAGCATTGTCACATTTACTCTTTGCTGTAGGATAGCTTGCACTTAAAAATGTCTTCTCATCATGCAGTGATGAGCCCCTCAAGTGAGGAACTTTCTGAGTTGTATTAATATTCTGAAATATTTTTTGGGTAGAGCTTTCTAGTAAAGAGTGGGTTTTTTCCACCCCTATGTCTTCCATCACTTCTTTCTCTGAGGAAGACAGGAGGTTTAAAGTATCCAATACTAGTGAATCAGACACAATGGTATCCTTTACCTCTTGGGCTGTATCTTCTATGGAATTAAGACAGTCTTTTAATAATTTATTAACCATTAAATCCATACTGTGTTCTTCATAAGCATTATTAATATCTTGTAGTATATCTTCAGAAGAATCTAATTTTTCCAAGAAAAATGAGCTTCCTTCAGCCCTTTGCTGAAGTACAAGAGTTCCAGACTCAAGATCACTTGTGCTGTAGGGAGTGAAAGAGCTGTTCTCATTGACAGGTTGCACAGATATGGCATAATCAGATCCATTTTTAAATACAGAGGATTCTTCCTCCTGCCTCTGCTGAATGGTCCTGGTTTGCAGAAGAGCTACACTCTTACTTTGTGTTTTACCTGGAAGATTTTCATCATCTCCCATTTTGTTGGTGGTAACTGATGTGGCAACACCAGTCTCACTCTCCTTTAGTGTTTTGTGGTAAGGCAGAACAGCTCCAGTTCCAAGATTGCTGTTAGATGGTTTTGTACATTCTTTCAGTGCAGTGGGAACATCCTGAACAAGATGGGAATCATCACTTCCTCCAGGATATAAAGGCAAATTGATAGACTGGCATGGGGAGTCTTGAAGTTCTTGGTTTTTTTCCGTACACTTTTGTGATGCTGGTGGATTTTGTTGCTTGCTAATGTCTTCATTATTTCCAGAAAAGCTGGTAGATATCCACTGGCTTTCTCTTAATATTTCATTTAATCTGCTGTCATCATGGGTCATTTGGTAGCTGCTTTTGTTTTCAGGGAAGAGTTCATCCAGGTTTTGTAAAAAGATCAGTTCTACCTCCTCTGTGTTTTCTACGAATATCTGCTTTTGTGTGTCTGCTTTGGCCATTTCTACCAGCTTCATCAATTGCACTTTCTCTTCCTCAGCTCTGGAGCCTATTTGATGCAATTCACAAATATCAGAACTTTTTCTGTTTATATCTACGTTCAAGTTTTCTGAAGTGCCATGCTCAGGAGATTGCACAGAGCACCTCATATACCTGTGTCTGTTGAGACTTGTAAATTTTTGTTCAGTTCTGTATTGGTCAATTCCAGCATTATCATCAACAACATTTTCTATCTCTGTAGCAGAGTCCACTGAGTCACCATCCTCACTCATTTCAGTGGGGTCATGGTATCTTGAATCATCTTCTAACAGTATATTTGGTTCTACTTCGGAAGCCATCAGGTACCTTTCAGGGATCTTAAATTGATCTGAAATTTCTTCTTTGTCCCCTCTGTCACCATACATTTGATGCAGAGCTGGAGACTGTTCATTAAAATAAACATTTTCCTCTGTGCATATGTCTTCTTGCCTCATAATAACCAGCTCCTCAATGTTTGTCTTGGTAATTTGTTCTTCACTCCCAGTCACTTCACATTCATTAACCTTGTCTTCCTGGGGCAAACAGTTTGGTACACAATGCTCAATTAAATTGTCAGAATTTATTTGTCCTTCATTTTCAAGTTTTGCTGAGATATTTCCTTGCCTCCTTGGGATTAGTACTGTTTCAGCTACATTTTCTGTTGTTCTGTTCATCTGTAAAAGTCCTTTGCAAGTATCAAGGAATCCCAAAGTATTCTGAATAATATCTGTTGTGTGGGAACACACAGGTGAAGGAGTGGTTTTGGCAGCAACAGAAAGCTTTGTTTCTATTTTCTCACTTTTTTCTTTTTGGCGAAAGCTGCTTGTTTCAATTTGGCTACCAGAATGCACAAGAGCTTTAGATTCCTGAGTATGTTCTGCCCCTGTGCTGGCTTCCTGCAGTTCATCTTTGTCCACCTCTTCATGTGTCAGGCACAGATTCGTATTAAACTCACAGAGAACTTCACGAGCTGCAATGTCAGTAGGTTTCTTTGGATTCTGAGTTAGATCAATGTCTTTAAAATCCTTTCCGCTCCTGTCTTCAGTTACACTTTGGACTTGGGCTGCTGGTCTGTCAGGTAAACTTTCAGTGTGTCTGGATTTAATGCACTTTCCCAATGCACTTTTTTCTAAGTTGCTTGGATTATTGATTGGTCTTATTATTTCTTCATCCCTGGCTGTCCCTGTATTCTGATAAGGAGCCATGGCTTCTTCTGTATCCATTTCTTGGTTTCTGAAAAATTTGCATTCTTTATTTTTATATGAACTATCCTCTCGAGAAATGGCAGCTGATGCATTTGTGTTGCATTCAAATACCCTTCCCAACTCTGCGTTTGCATCATGTTCAACACGAAAGATGTCCTCTGGGCAATCACTTTCAAAAAATGCTTCTTTCTCTTCCCTAGATTCAAGTAAAGATTTGTTCTGTGTTTCTGATTCCAAGAGAATAGAGGCATCAAATTCTGCAGAAATATCAGTTGTCTTGTGTGTAGTGTTTTTCTGCCCTGTTGATTTTGAAGAGCGTGTTGGGCAAAGGCAGCCAGAATGTGCATCAGAACAACTTTCTGTGACACTGACTTCCACAGTGAGGTTAGATGTAGCATCACACTTTCCTTTCACTATTGTGACATGCTCCAATAGTTTATCATAATTTTCAGTCTCAGATGCACTTTGAAAAAGATCAGCTTTTGCTGAAAGTTTGTAAAATAGGCTTGAATTAGATTCTGGGAGAAAATAATTTGTGTTCTCACAAATAGCAGCAGGAAAAGACTGGGTGTTTTTCCCATTTACATTCAGTAGGAAATAACTTACTTCATTTACCACTAGATTTTTGTCTTTGGATGAAAATTCTTTCTGAACTACAGCCTGAGAATTCAATACATTGTGTTCTTTGCTTTCACTGCTTTCTTCTCTTATGTTATCAGTGCATAATGTATAATTTTCTGAAATTTGCTGGGATAAGCAACTTGCCTGATTGTCTGCTAGAGCACAGTCAGGGGAATAATCCTTTGAATCAGGTTTGCATTTGAATTCATAATGATTTAGTGAAGACAAGCTTTCCTCCTTTGATACGTATTCTTCATGGTCTCTGAGCGAAGACACCTCTGGCACAATTTCTGCCAAGCTATCTGTGCTTATTTCCATACAGATTCTCTCTTTTTGAGACATCTCTATTGGTGTTGCAGACTGGTCATAGCTTGCATTGGCAGCAACAGCTAAAGGGTGACATTGATATGTTGTATTCTGTGAGGAAAAATCTGCCTCTGCAGTTACTTCTGCAAGTGTTTGCTCATGATCTGTTTCTTGCATTGTTTCCAGATTACTCTCCCCTGACCTGGGGGGTTCTTCTGTATCAGCTGATTCTGCTCCTTGTCCAGCCAGAGTCTGAGGCTTGTAACTGCTCACTAGAGAGCAGTTCTTGTTTAAGTCACTGAGAAAGAAACCTTCATCACAATATGTTGGTATTTTTTGTACTGGAAAAAGCTGCCCACAGTTTCCAAATTGGATGTGTTTTACTGCAGATGTCTGTGTTGAGGTCATATTATGAGCAAGGCCCATAGAACACTCAGCAGCAGGTGCATTGACAGATGCATTTCCACTGCCTGAATCTGTCACACTTGATTTTGTCATCAAGTTATTGTAATAATTGTCAAGCTCATCTTTTGAAAAACTTTGGACTAAGTCATCCTCTAAATCTGCATCTACACAGCCGTTCCGCTGCTCCACGATTTGGACGGGCAACACAGAGATAAAAGGTGTTTTTTTCAGGGTATGTTCTTTTGGCAGCTCTGGATGAGTTGTGGGGAGAGAGCTCTCCTCTTTTGTAGATACCAGTGACAGGCAGTCTGCAGTGGAGGTGCTTTCCAAACAGCTGAATGTTCCTGCACGTCCAGTAGCAGACCTGTAAGTAGACAATTCACCCAGCTGTTCTTGTTCAGGATGCTGTGACCTTGAGTGTTCATAATAATCATGCTCTGCTGAAGTAGGAACAAAGGAAGAACTTGGTCCTACTGAGCTAACAAATGAGGACATTACGTTTTGAAATTCCAAGGAAGAATTTTCATTGGAGTTTGTCCATCCCTTAAAAATCTTACTTAATGATCCGCTCTCAGAAGTCCCACTTGCACTTGTTGTTTCAGGTAAAGGTACTTCCAGTGTGTCAGAGGAGAAAACTGAGTGCATTTGGTTTGCAAGATGAGGACTGTGAGTAATGCTGTGAATTTGCTTAGAGCCAGAAACAAAAGAAACCTCAGCAGCTGACTGCTTTAGATCATCTTTCTTTAGCCAAAGTTCCGGTTTGCTCAAAGAGCAAAGATGAGCATCTTGAAATTCCAAGATTTCATGGGAAGAAGATGCTGTTATTCTGGGGTTGCTGGTGTCAACCTTTGAGTCACAGGAAGACCAGGAATCATTAGTAAGCAAAGGATTTCCACTTGTATAATAGAGTCTTCTGTCAGGAGACCTTTCTTGTTCTACAAAGGAGACTTTTGCCCCTTCCAGCATCTGCTTGCAAGCATTACTGGAAGCAGTCTGTGGCTTGGTGTTCAAATAAAAGGAATTGCTCAGCTTCACATCACAATTGGTCCATTCTGTATCTCTGTCGCAGGTCTTGGATTCATGGTTTTCCTCAATCTGTGTAGCTGGTAATTTAGGAGTTTGTAACTTCCAGAAAATCTCTGCTGGTACTTCATCAGATGAGTCAGATTTGGATTCCTCTACCAGATCTTCTGCTGGCATCTCTTCTCCATCAGCTAAGCTGTCCAGAGAAAAGCTTCTTTCAGCCTTTCCCAGTCTCCTGTGAGATGCATATGATGTCACCAAAGATGAAATATGGTTCTCAGTTCTGCTTTTGTAAAGCTTAGTTGGCTCATGATGGGCCTTTAACTTGTGAAATTGGCTTGTATTTTGCTTTTTGGCTTTATTTTCCTTTTCTATCAGAGAGTCTTGTGACATTTGACTGTCATCACTCTCAGAATCTTCTGGGTTGGCAAGACATTTATTTCTGTCAAAATCTTCCAGTTTCAGTTTCTCTGGGAAAGCTTTTGCATAAGTACAGGAGAGTGAATCTACAGAATAGGAACTGTCAGTATCAGAAATTTCATTTTCATCATCCTCTTGCCAGTTCCCCAGCACATCTGTGGCTGTCTTAGACACTCCAGCACTTAGTATCTCAGCACTGTGCCACTTTTTTTCAGCATAAGAGAGTGGTGTCTGTGAGTTCATCTTAGTGAGATTTCCTACAGATGTCGCTGCCATTAGAAATTCTTTCTGTTCCACTGATTTCTCATGACTTGGCAAGACTGGCTTTTCCTCTCTCTTCCAGTTCTTGACTGTTTGGTTTAGATGCAGTGATGGTGGGTTTCCATACACTGTTTTCTTCATTTGTTTAGGGAAGTTTTCTGGAGAAGACCTGTGGCCTTTTCCATTGATATCCATTCTTTTCTTTTTATTGGATACCTGAGATCTATTTTGTGCTACATTGTGACTGGCAGGCTGACTTAAATCTCCTAGCACCTTTGATTTTGTCATTCTTCTCCCTGTAATAAAGGTTTTAGGCTCATCTTTCTCTTTATAAAGATCGGGAGAAGAACCTTTAGAGGTCTGGTTTTGAGATCCAGCTTGCCCTGGGCTGTCATCCAACTTTTCAATTTTTTTATAATTTTTATTTACATAAGCCATGATAGCTGAATCATTAGAGTCTTTCTCTGCTCCTTTTTTATTTTCAATTGAAAATGTTTTTTGTTTTTCAGTTAGCTGCCTCTGGAATGAAAAGGAGATCCCCTTTTCATCATTCAGGTCGTCACTCCCAGAAATGTCTTTACCACTTCTGTAAAGGTATTCTACAGGTGACAACCTCCCTGTTATACCACCTTTACAGTGTTGATCAGTATTTGGTGAGGTAGATAACTTCGAGACAGACTCCCTCTTCGAAAAAGAGCTGTGGAAATAAAGAAGAAATAATGTCCAATCCTTGCTTGAATAATGTAGTTAACATTTCCACCACAGTAATATCTTGCAAATAAAAATAGCAATTTATGAAGTAACATTCCCAAAATCCAATTCTAGCAGGGAATAAAAAAAAAAATAAATTCTGTGACTAATTATAAAATCCCCTTGCTATCTGGAAAGATGCTCTGCACACAAAGAAATAGCTCAATACTATGAGGTATAGCTTCATATTCAATCTCTGTAGGCTCAAGTAGCTGTAAATGTTAGTTAAAAATAAAAGATAGTTCTAAGTCCACAGAAATCCACTTAGAAGAGTTTGCCTATTTTCTGCTGTGGAAATAGCTAAGGACTATGCTGTGATAGACACTGTAGCATGCCAACATTTTAGCCTTGCATAGAGATACTTATTTAGCTTGAGAATGGCTGACCAGTATAAAAGTCCAATCCATAATCACCCCAAAGATAGCAATATTCTGAAGAGTTTGATGGTAATCAAGATAAAATTGTGCAGAAATTAGTATTTACCAACAGTCTGAACAAGGCAGCAATAAAAGCTAAGCCACTTCTAAAAAGTCTTCTCAAAGAGGTAAAAAGTGCAGAAAGACTTGAGAGAGAAAGGTAAAAAAGTGAGAAAGACCATGTCAAACAGATAAGTAGGGAATGTACTGTACAAACCCAAAGGAAAAGGACAAACAGGTCCAGCTTGATGGACAATATAGTGGGTTCGCTGATATTGCAGATTTGGGAATATATGTTCAATACATTGAAAGGCATTCAGGATTATAGGTGGCCACTGAAAATACCTTGAATTTACATTACTTTTGCAAGTGCAGAGGATGTGGCAGATGTTAACTTACCTGGGTACCTGGGGCAGGTACGAGTCACAGAACAAATGCCTGTGCTGCGAGGAGCTCAAACCCAACGACTTCTGTCTCTTTTGCAAGTGGTGATCCAAAGAGGAACATACAGCAATAGTGTCACTTAGGACTTGGGGTTGTTTCACAAACTCCTCACTGAGCCAGCAGCTAGCTTCCAGTTGCTCTAGGTTTTGCTTGGCTTCCAACAGCTTCTGCTTCTTGACTATCCTTTCCAGCCGGAACTTGACCTTTTTCCGTCTTATGCTTCTTTCAGCCTTTTTCAAAGAGTACCTTTGCAAGAGCTCCAGCTGCACCAGTCTCTTCTTGTTCTGCTGTAGCAGGGAAAGGCAGGTTTCCAGCCCAGTGATGCTCTGTGCCTCAGCCTCACCACACAACGTAGGCTCTGTTTGCACTGCAAACTCCCTCTGCTGCTGCTGAAGAGCAGCCAGACGTTTATTCTCATTTATAAGCCACTGCTGGTCTGTAAACAAAACAACGATTGAAAGAAAATAAAAATCATAGGGAAAACATTATTTGTTACTATCCTGTTTCTTAATTTAATCAACCTTTAGAGGTCATTTGAGAACAGAATCTTTATACATGTAGAGTAGAGACTCGACAAACTATTTCAAGAGAAATCTGCTGTTGTTCTACTTCATTGATAAAAGTCTCTTCATTGGGTTAAGGACTCAGGTAGCAACTGCAGAGTGTAAGCAGGGGCTTGGCCAATACAGCTAAAGAGACTGGTAGTTAAGACCTTTTCTGTAAGAAAAATGCAGAACAAATGCCAATTTCTCAAAGATGATGCTCAAATATCGCCTCAATTTTGTTAAAATACAGTGGAAGCATGAAAAGACCTGAGTTCAACTCTGTGCACTTTTCAGACACTGGGTATATATTCACAGTAGAGAAGCATGATTTCATTAGCTTTTTTTTTCTGTGAAATCTACTATTACTTCTGCTATAATTATTCTGAAGTCACATGTTAAACTTCATATGGGAAAGAATGCATGTGCACTGGGAGCAGAGTTAACAAGCAAACTAGAGGATGAAGTTGCACAAATGTTTGTAAACCAAACATTTCTTTCTACCTTTTGCTCCTATCCTTTCCTCTTTAACTTGGCTAAATTAAAAAAAAAAAACTCACCTGTATTTTTTCTCACTTACCTCAGCATGCTGGAAATGGAAAATGAGGGAGCCCAGAGCCATACTAATGGACTTTGTTTAGCACAGGAAATGGTAATTTTTGTGCTCACTGTTGGTGGCAAGTTCAGCAAGCCTGGAGGCTGGACCTCCCTATGCCCCACCGTGGATGGGCCTTATTTGCAGGGCAGCTGACAGCCACAGTCCTGTGGATGGGAATGCAGCCTTCCAAGTGAGTTACAGACAAGGCCACAAGGATGTCATCATATGGATACCTGCCAGAGAGCTATGACAGCCTTTCCAAATGCATCAGATGAAGACTTTCCAAGCAAAACAATCCTTGTATGGCACCTGGCTGAGGTAGAGCAGCAACCACAAATTTGCTGTCTCTGGCAACTGTGGCTGCTCCAATGAGCCCTTGCCAAAACAGCCTGATGGAAACCCACTATCTCAGCATGCAATCACAAAATTACAGAATCTTTAAATGGCTTGGGTTGGAAGGGACCTTAAAGATAACTAGTTAAATGTGCATGAAATAAAACAAATACTGTCATGGCAAACATGCAGTGAAGCCAACACAACCCTTAGCTATTATGACAAACAATTCAAAAAACACAAGCTTACACCATCAGTCAATGTATATTTTTCACAGAATTACCACTCTACTCCACAAAAATAATTAGATTCTCTTCTTCTGTTAATGACTCCTACACTTCATAAATGTAAAATGTGTTCATATACCAAGTGTTTAACCTAATTTGATAACAAAATATGTTACCTCTCCTTACACACTTAGTCTTCTCTAAATATTCAGAACCTGATCTTTGCAGTCAGTGAGGATGCAGTACAGAACAGAACCAGGCAGATTTGTTTTAAACCCTGGATGCAAGACTACTTTTATTCCATGCAAGGAATGGATGCACTTAGAGGATTTTCAGAGGACACCAGCTTCAATCTGAGCTATGATGAACTGTAACAAAAGAAGGGGTTATTGAGATCACCATAACCAGGTTGTATCTGATGGCTTGAACATGTCCTCTTAATGAAGCAGATTTTTTATGCTGCTACAAAAATATACATATTCAGCTCTCAAAGTAAACAAAAAAAACCCATTGCTGAACAAGCAATGTAAAAATCTCAGGCCAGTTCCTTTGCAAGTGGAGCATTTCTCAAAGAACCAAATTTTCCCAAAGCACTGCTGTCTCACTAGTAGCATTTATTTTGGCTGACCTTACTTTCAATGTGTAGTCCTTTATTAAATAGGCAATGTTTCAGTGCTTATTCAGGGATGTAGGAAATAAGAGGCATTTAAGTTTGATGTGATGAATGAGGGCTACCTGTAGCTCTGCACAGCTGAGCTGCAAGAGAGGAATTTGGGGCTCTGGAAATTTCCCTAATGCAAGAAATCATTAGTGCAGAGACATGGTAGGTATCACTTGCTTGATGAATACTGATGTTGTTAAACATACTTCATTGGTGATCCCCACCACAATGAGTCCCCTGTCCTGCTTATGTTGGCAGCTCTGCATGGAGCACATGCACAGAGGTAGCAGTTCTAGCTCTATAGTTACTCTATGGATAAAACAGAAGCATTTTTGCCATTATGTTAATTTTTCTAAATAACGTTTTTAGTTTTCACATACAAAACTTTTTTTCTCAACTTTGTTCCAGACATGTTCTCTCTAGCATGATTTTAGCAAGCAGAATATTTGGCAGATCAGTTTCCCTGCAAGACAACTGCAAGCTTAAGATGCTAATTAATCTCTGCTCACAAACTTGCTCTGTCAGGATGTGAGCCACAGAGGGCACAGAAAAGGCAAAGAACTTTGGTT
>JANRGV010000094.1:35271933-35284697 GCA_024734035.1 Alethe castanea
AAAAGGCAAAGAACTTTGGTGAGTTGCCAAGTAAAGAATTGTATTTGGCTGGAAAAAACTACCTGTCTGGCTAAGCTTTGCATGAACACAGTGAAAACAGCAGAACTAGAGGGAAGCAGACAGCAAGTCTACAGAGCCACAAAATAAAGATATTTTGGGGAAAATCTCCTGATATACTATCTACACATTCTTCTGCCATATCCCATTAAAACAATTTCCTTTTAATCTCTTCATTTTGGCTGGCATAATTAGAAGGTACCTGACTGCCTAAGTTTCGATCTGAGACACTGAAACCTAGATCAAATAATTCATTAGAAGACAAAGTAGAGAACAGCAGAACCTCTGCTGTAGGGAAGCAGGATTGGGGTCAGCCTGGGAGAGGAGAGGCTCAGAGCCACAGGGGAGTAGCTGGTGCTGTCCCTCCCAGCAATGACCTGCAGTGCTAATTAAACAGTGCTGCTGGGGCACTGCAAAGGAGGCCCTTTAGTTCTGTTAATCAAAGCTCAGTAACTGCTCTCAAGGGAAAGGCAATTGGAGGAGAAATCCAGTAATTAGCCATAACAAAATTTCCACTCATAAAAAAACGCATCACTAGGACAAAAAAATGCTGAGAGGATGAAAGCATGCAGTAATGGAAGAGAATTGAAGCAGGGGAAGAGGCAGGTACCCACTTTCTTGGATTTGCTGGTTGATGAGTGCTTGGTCATTTTCTAGTTCCTGCTCTGCTTTAATCTGTCCTCTCAGAATCTGCTGCTTCAAATCCTCAACATAGAGCTGCTGTCGTTGAATTTGTTTTCTGTGGAAAGCCTCCTGGTCTCTCAGTTTCTGCTTGTACTCTTCATGCACAGCATCTATTTCTCTGCTGTTAGAAATGTTGACAGTGAATTTAAACCAGAAACAAATATTATTTGTAGTAAAATAAGTCATCTTACTAAAGAAAGACAGACAATATTCAAGATGTTGTTTTGTTCAATAAGGGTGCACGATGCCTAAAATTCATAGCTGTGTTTATGCACATCACAGCAGGCTGCAACCCTCTAAGTGTCATAAATGCCAGAAAACGTGAAAGCTCTAGTAGTGAAGCAGGTAATTCCATTATCCAGAATATATATCCAGATATGGTAATTCCATATCCAGAAAGATAACAGCAAAAAGAATTAAAAAAAATATTGTCACTTTCCATTTTGCCATAGTCTTCCATAAATGAAACTGGGGAGGGGGTTCTTTTTAAGTTATAAAATTTTATAGCCACTATGTAAGGTATTTGTCATCTAAGTACTTCAAAGTGCTTTACAGAAATGACCAACATTCTTTCTTTTCAGATCAAAACTCCAACCTAGAAATACTTACAGGCATTGTCAGGATTACAGTGACAGTCTCTGGCAGTGCCAAGTAAAGACCTTGATCACCCAAATCTCCATTGGATGCAAGAACTGTATCAGGTTACTGCTTCTATATTTGGAGCAGAATTGTGATCAGAAAAGTGACTAGCCTCTGAAAAACTGCTTTACAAACAAGATGTTTGGCTCCTGACTGTGTGCCAAAATTTTACACACACAGAACAACAATCAAAATTGTATCTATTCTTACCATAATGCATTATAATATTCAAGATGCCTTAGCCCTCTGAAAGGAAAATATATTCTACTTCTACACATGCTGTCATCAAGAAACTCTTAACATTAAAGTTAGATTATATCTAAGTGTGATATATGATCTTTGCCTGCTAAATACTACATTATTATATATAACCTCAGAAAATTAAACCTTTGAGTCTTGAAAAAATGTTTTAATTATATTTTACTAAGAAAGTAAATCATGTATTTATTATACTTCTAAGGCAATCAAAGAAACCAAAAATCTAAAGAGTCCCTGAAGGTCAAAAAACCTCCAAAAATATAATTTCAAAGGAAATCTTTGGAAATATAATGTAGTTTGTAAAATCACTACCAATACAAGGTTACCTGTATGAAAAGAGTGTTTGACCTTTTCTACACAGGAATAATTTAACATCTCGATTTAGAAATGTAAGCATGTATTGAAAGCAACCATTTCTGCAGCTAAAACTTGATTTAGAGGGACAGTTTAGCAAACAGAACAGATGAAATAATTAAGAAGCCAAAATCTACAAAACACGCATTTCACTTCATAAGAAGTAGTAGGAAAGCCTCAGTACATAATTCTGTTTTGTTTTAATGGAATGATAAGAATAACTGAAAATCTTCTGTTCAGCTGTCTGTCATGGTGCAAACACAGTACAAACTTTGCTGCTACCATCTGCTAAGTGGTTTGTGTCTATCTGTCACCCACACAAACAAATTATGAGACTATGCAGGTCCAAGATCTATTTGTCCTTGGCTCAACTACAAAGATACCAACACTCTGTGATTTGTAATTTTTCCCTCTTAGATAAACTTCAATTGATCCCCAGGAAATAGAAGTGGGATGCCTCATTTCTCATTCAGCTGAAGTAGGTTTCAACTGACACTGCAGCACTGAAAGGCTCCTATAGCAATTACAAATCTCCAGCTGTTCAGGTATTTGTAACACCATCAACCATGGGGAGACAAACTCAGAGGTTAAAGCAAGACTGGTTCACTAAAGAAAAACCACTTTCCAAACAAAATATTAAATCTGAGGTATCTCATTTAGGAAAAGCTGCCATGGTTTCAATGGTAACTCTCAGGGAGCCTTGCAGCTTTGAGGTCTTCCATGTTTTCTAATGGAGCAGCCACATAATCTGGAGGTTGAAGTACTGATCTGGGACAAAACAGTTGTGATTTTGGAGCAGTTACATGACCTCTGTGCTTTCACATCCTTGGCCTGCAAGGTCTTCAGGAGGAGGAGTGCCTATGCCTATGCACTAAAGCTAACAGCCTCTCTGCAGAGTTGGTGACAAGATACTCTTTAGCCTGTTCTACTAACAGGCGTATGAAAGCTCTGATTCCTATGCAAGTTGGTGGTATGAAGGCTGAAAAATATGAATCTAAATTTGTCACTGGTCTCCCATGACCTTGGGCAAGTTGCTTAGTCTGAGACATGTGTGAAAGAAGCAAAGTAGATTCATCCAAGAGAAGTGAAGGGGATCCACTAGCATTACCAAACATCAGAAAGTCAAATATCAGAAGAGCTGATTTCTATTAATTTATTTTTATTAGCATCATTCTGCATGAGACTGAGGAAAGTGAGTAAATTATTGCCAGCAGGCTGAAAAGAAGCATGACACTAAAACAGTAGAGAAAGAATCTTGTTCTGCAACTGTTTACTAAAACTAGATAAAATTCCTCTGATAAAATGTCTCTCATTCTTCCTAACCATGACTTTTAGCTCTCAGCCAATCTTCCCATAAAATTGCCTTATCAGAGTTCAAACTGTTTACAAACTGAAACCAGAACATTTAAATAAATAAAACAACTCAGTGTTGCGTTTCAATCCAAAGACCTAACAATGCCCGCAGGGCTGGTTAGGTAACATCGAACAGTTGGGTCACAAGGTTTTCCTATACTTTCCAACCTTGCTGAAACCACCCCTACCCCCAGAGAATAAGCAATACAATCACTGCACATGGCAGTGTGCTGTTTGCTCTCAGCAGCACTAGCATATTCCCTCACATGTGTAATGGCTTTTTGCTGAGCTATCACGAAACTGTGAGATCCTTTCCAACAGCCGTGTGTGTTTGCACACAGAGCAGAGCACGAGGCAGGCCAAACTGATGGTATTAATCACAGCTCCATATCATGAGTACACCCTAGAAAGGCAGAGTACAGAGGAACAGCCATAACCCACTTTAAACCTTGGAACAGCAATCACTGCAGGATTCCTTCTGCTTTTGTTCAGGTGATGTAGCTAATTGGTACAATTCTCCCTCTGTAAGGTTAAAGTCTCTGTAATGAAATACTGTTGTTCCAGGTATATATACAAATTGCAGTTCTGCTGTTATTTCAGTGTCTCTGCTTCATTTCTTATTTCTAGTAGTACAAAGCAAAAATCAGGCAGAGCAGTAAAGCCAGGTCTGAATACAGAGACTGAACCTTGAATACCTTTTTATGAAGCTGCTTCTTACGGAGAGTTTTCTGAAGTGGAACAAAAAGATAATGAAAATCCACGCAGAGGCACTTACATAATACACAAATGCAAGAAGATGTTTTCCCTCTGGCTGGGAAATACTGACTGTGAGAGCAGAATGACTGGCTAGTTTGGGATACAGATCTGTCTCTCACAGAAACTGCTGAAACCAAGAACATGAAGTCAGAATGCTCCATTTCTACCTTTGAACATGCTATGTCATGCCAGCACACTTCTGCTGGTTTATGGAAATAACATGATAAACTAAACTAAAAAATGACATGACAATGGTCCAGAAAGAAAATAACAGATTCACTCACACTTCATAGCTAAATCACCTAATAAGCAATTCAAAGAGCAATCAGTTTGTGTAATATATGTTAGTATGATTAAACTAAAAACAAGTATCAATCCAGTTAACATAGGAATTAAGCCAAATTTTGTAATAAGTAGGAGAGATCACAAATTTTTTCATCTAAAACCTCTTAAATCAGATGTACTGTTAAATTTAGACATGAAACACTGGAATTCTATGAGATAGAGCAAAAAAGCACAGCATGCTGTTCCTCATATTCCTGCTTTTCCACACAAGCAATCTACACTCAGTACAGTTCTAGCACGAAATGAAATAACCTCAGGACGAACATGAGAGAAACAGCTTCATTTCTGTAGGTATCAAGACATACACGAAGTCTTGGTTTCACAGGATCAGCACACTCTAGCACACAGCATATTAAAAAAAAAAAAGGCAATTCTGCAGAGAATTTTATAAAAGCATGCAGATTTCTGGGTGTATCAAATGCAGCAAGAAATGTCAGCAGCTACTCCCTCCTCCAAGTAAACCATTAAAAGCTGCAAGTAAAATGACAACAAAAAGACAACAAAAAGACACCAATCCTAAACTAATCACAAATTACTGAGAAAACATACACATTATACCAGTTCTGCCGGGTTGCTTTTTCACCTCATTTTTCTCTCCAAAGTTTGCACGATGCATGCTAAATGAACCATCTGTAAATCCACATTTTTCCCAGCCGGTTTTGTTGTCAGCTCTCTGGGATCCTATTGTGCAATTCTCCTCCCCTCTTCCCCAAACACTTCTGCTGCTGATGCAGAGGCTGGCGGCTGCTACAGCATAATGCAGCTTCCAGTAACTATGGCAGCAATAGCTCTGTGGTGAGGCTGAATACCTGCTGCAACAAAATCCTAAAGGCTCAAACAGGGAAACTACAGTGAAAAATTATTTCTTCTGGTAAAAGCTGAAATTTGCCAGTCTTCTCAAAGAAAACATCTGACAAGTTAGCATCCCCATCTTTTTGACTGCTTAGTGTCTGAGTCCTATTTGTCTTTCACAAATTATTTTTCCCACGGGAAAAAGAGTTAAAAATAAAGCAGAAAAAAAAAAAAGACGTTGGCTAGGCATTTTGTGCCCTTGCAAACCCCACACTGGGGGCAGTCACAAGTTAGACTTACAAGCCTATCCACTAACACACATGTCCACAGCTCCCCCCACCTTCCTCAGCCCTATCCTCCCCCTCTTCCCGTGTCCAGTCCAGGCCCTTCCCTCAGGGGCTCGGAGCAGCAGCAGGCACCACTGGATCTGCATCTGCTTCTGCCCAAACCTCTCCCTCCTCTCCCCTAAAGCAAAGGGAAGAGCAACGAAGGAGAGACTGAGATCTTGTGCTGTCACCTCCTGCAGCCCCCCGAAGGAATGCCACTCACAGAATTCAAAGCTGGGGAGGGGTGGGCAGGAGGTGAGAGCCAGAAATCAGTCCAAATGGCCAGCAAGACAGAAACCTTTAGAAATAAGGGATCTTTGGAGATGTACACACATAGTAATCCCCTTCACAGAAGTTACCATCGAGTGAAGGATCATTTAGATTTTTATTTAAGATTACCTGGTTTGCTAACAGAAAAACCACATCGACCTGTTTCATGGGTGGTTTTTGTAGCCTTTCTATGCAAAACCTCTTTTTCTTTGCCAAAGTCCCCAAAATAACAGTAAGGCAATGACTTATTTAGGGCACCCCTTTAGATACATCTCTAAAACAGACCTCTTTTTTGGCCAAGAGTCACAGGCAGAAGACACAGCCACATTCTCCAATAAAGGTCAACGCTGCCTCTTTAAATTCCTGTTCAGCTAAAACAGGTTTTCCCTTCACAATGTCAGTTATATAGAGAATTAGTTAATTAATAGCTAATAATAATAGTTACTAGCTAATCCACTATATAAAAGTCTGCTGTGAATTGTAAAGTTGCTGTAACTGACACAGAGCATTTCTCTGTGAAACAGAATATTTGAGGTATCTTTTAATAGATGCAGAAGTTTTCTTTAACTTTTTTTTGTTTGTTTTTTTTAGTTAGATAATTTTGAAATTCTCAGATGAAAGCTGTTAGTGAGAACTTAGAGTATTTTACAGGTATTAGTTGGACAAGTTAACTATACCACATTGGAATCATAAATATGTTGGTTATGCTGTATTGAATTCTTCCTCCTTCCCAGTATAAGTGTTGGTATTTTCAAGGAAAGGGATTTTAAGCATATTCCAAGAAGCTAAATAATTCAGTATACTGCTTTACCACTGAACTCTAATGGAAAAACTCCTGCGGTTTTTTTTTTTTTAAAACCAGCAAGACAATAACATCAGGGTTTTTATTTATATGCAGTATGGTATTAAGGCAATGGCAGAAGAAAGACCTTTATTATCTACTTATTTGTGGTGATGTTGTAATAACAGATGGCATTCACAAGCCTTCTGTGTGTTTGCTGGCTGACAGCAAACATCAGAAATTTGTAGTGCTTGAGCTCTTGTGAGTAGGGTGTATGAGCAAGTCATCCAGTGAGCGTATAATGACTCACAATGCCTAAAGTTTCAATATTTGTGTGCAGTGGTAGAAAACAGGTTTTCCTTTTATTTCTCAAAATATTTTAATGTACAATTAAAAGTTGAACTGGTAATTCAACCCATAAAAGGCAGATGAGAAAAATGTCATCATACTGACAGTGTGGGAGATAAGACTCATATCATTAATAATCCTTACTGTAATACATATATTGATATGATCTGAAATAAAAAATCCAGAAGAAAGCAAAGTACCAACAGTTCCTGATGAAAAAGGTACTTAAACCCATGAAAAATCAACAATTTCTGAATTATTTCTGTTTGCAGCTGCTGTGCTTCTTTGCATGAATGAATCACATTCTGTGCTAGGAATTCTTCTTTTTTTTTTTTTTTTTTTTTTTACTTTTCCCTAAAGCAATTTTATTCTCTCCAGAAGAGAACCCAATTTATCCAAGCAATTTTCAAAATACTAATGAGTATTCCTAGTACCTACTACTGGCACAAAATCTAATACATTTAGGATTTTCATATGCTGGAAATTGGTGGTAACTTCAGAGTAAACCTCACTCCAGTTACGGCTTTTAAATGCATTCTACACATGCAACAAAGATGCAAATCATTTGCACAAGATCTCACATGAAGAAAGAAGATGGTTGTAGAGCCTTGCCTGTAAATCAGCTTCATGTACAGATTCTTTTTCCAGTATGATAAAATAGTTTGAATTAAAGCCTTAAGTCTAAGCTTCCATGTCTTCAGGGGGAAGTCAGTGTAGCACAGGAGAAAGGCAAAGCTAGAGGTGTCAAAAATTTCAGCACGGTTTAGACACATTAATATCCTTACCTTGGCTTAAGAGAACATTTGTTTTCTTCACAGTTTCTACATTTTCGACTGCAAAAAAAAAAATACAGGAAATCATAAATATTTGGGAAAAAAGGCAAAAAAACTTCACTGAAGCCTACTGCACACAATGTTATTGTAATTTTCAGTAGAGGAAGAGGCAGATTTCTAGCAGCTGGGAGAGCACCAAGAACTTTCAAGTGAGAGGGGGACAGAGAACAAGACACACACAGAACTTTCCCTGTTCTTATATTTTCTTCTAAGCATCTCTTTCTGACAGAGACAAGACCCTGCATTAGGGGTGATCAAATTTTCTACTGGTGATCAAATAAATCCCTGTGGTCCACTCAGTTTTGTATTATGGTTTGCAAAGTATCTCACATACACCTTTTAGTACTTGACATTGACTTTTCTTCATGAGACACCACACAAATAATTTTATTCTTATAATGTAGATCTTAGGCTAGATGCCTCAACCATAACCCCCTTCATGAGCAAAACTACTTGTCTGTGCAGAAATACAGGCTCACAGGTTACTGCAAAGCAAGACTGAGTGGATCAATTCAGTTTTCCTATGCCAATTAACTATTCAAAAGGATGAAAGGACCACTGGATTACTTAAGGTAAAAACCAGCTATTATTAGACACAGTTTACAGATCATTCCTGTAAGAGATGGATATTGATAAAATCCAAGTAAACGAAATACCATAACATTTTTTATTTTTACTGAAGTAACCATCTGAAATCCTCTAGGTGAGCATGAGATAACTTTAAGGAATGTCATATCCTTGTAACATTCTGCCCAAGTGATTAAAAAATTGGTACACATAAATAAATTGTCTATCTGAACATGGCCTGGGAAAAAAAATCAATCAGAAATGTTCTGCAGTTTTGTCAGGTTAAAAAGGGAAAACTAAGTGCAAATTTGTGATAAACTGTTCATAATGCTTCTGGATTTCATCAGGTTTTTCTAGGTTCATCACAAAACTTGTGACAAAAGCTTCACAACTAATGTTTTAGCAACATGAAGAGCACCTTGGTGTGTACATTTGAAGGTCATTAGACAAACCCTTATTTTTGAAATTATTTGTAATTTTTCCTGAGAAAAGAATAGCAATGATGTGCAAAATGTTGTTCAGTAAAGAAACAAAATGAAGAAATGTTTAGCATAGGAAGGTATCACTGCAGCCAAGAAAAGCAAATGCAGAGATTAGATACCTTAAAGAGAATATATAAAACCACACTATCCACAAGGTGGAAAGCAAACCACTTGATTAGAAGCATAAAGGATATTTAAAACAGAGATAGTATTATATGCTCATAAAAATGAGATTAAATACTTCCTCTAGAAAGAGAGAAAAGATTCCCAGTATTTACCACATCAAAAACACTCTAGCAAGAAGCAGAACCATCAGCAGATATGAATGAGAAGATGGCTGTTTCTTGCCTTTAACAGGTTAATTGAATAGGCCAGGCTGGGAGGAATTAAAAAAGAACCCAATTACATTTAATTCTGTAATATTCTATTTTCTCTGGACTGAAACGCAGAACATAATTCATTTTCCTGATACATGTTAATCACTGTCTTCATCACACCCACCCTAAACACTGAGTATGAGCAGCTCTTCAACACTGAGAGCAGTATATGCCTTATTTACTGCTCAGTTAAAAAAAACCAAACAAACAAGGAATTACATTGGCTTTCTGAGATGAAGGGCTCAATGAGGACTTGAACTAAAGGAAATTTATGAACAAACCTTCTGATTTCCACAAAAAATTAGCAGTGAAAGTCAATTGGTAATAATTACCTTGGTTAAATCATATCCTGGAAAATTCATTCTGTGCATTGAAACAATGATATTGTAAAAATTATAGATTAGCTGTAAAGAATTGAACTGAATTAAGGGTGACAGTCTCATCTGAGGCATTTTCTTAACTGAGCATCAATAAATGATTTTGCAGGTTTGTTGCTTGTATATCTTATGCTCTGTATTAGTTAGCTGGCCAACATATTTTCTCTGACATTTTTATTTGACTACTTAAAAACGTGATGCATGATACTCTGTATACAGCTTACTTTTTTCTGAACCAAATTCCTTATATCAGACATCATCCCACAAGAGAAATTGTTTGTTCTGCTGCTTTTCCTTAGTTTTAAACTTACTTGTAGAGAGAAGAAAGGATATAGTGTGGAGAATTGATGCAACTTCCATCCAAATTGAGCCAGTCCAAAGCTCCACAACTCAGAGTGGGTGGGGTTTCATTAATCTACAGAAAGCACACAACATAGGACAGGAATTAAAAAAATCACAGCAACCCAGGGACTTCCAAGGTATCATTAGTACTGTCATTGTTAACTACTGTGTGCAAGGCTGCATAATACCTCCCATGGGAGTTTATCATCTCACACTTCCGCTTTGTCTTTGATAATTAGCAAAATTAAGTATTTGTTTGTGAGTGCATCTCTTTTTGCAGCTCTATTTGAATGTACTGCATGTTTCATTAATCAAGAAATTAAGAATGAAAACAAACAGAGGTTAAGCCCCTAATCCCAAAGTGAGTACAAAAGGATGGAAGAGTGGGAAGTAAAAAACATTAGTAAATGAAAATCCATTTTAAAAGGTAGACCCTTGCTAATATAGTTAACTCTTAAATGAGAAAACTTGTATTTTTTATAGTTAGGTTTTTAGTTATATTTGTCAGTAATTTTAAGAAACACCTCATTTCTTACACATAATTGAACTAGCCAACCAAATAATATCTAACAGCAATTAGTTCCTGAGCTTAACATGCCAAGAACATTTTATCTATTTCTGATGTGTGTAACAATTTACTGCTTTCAGAGTCAACAACACTTAAGTACTTAATCCCATAAATTTTTCCATTCTTCCTTCTAGACAGTGAAACGACAGAGATGGAAGATAACTCAGAAAATTATCAAATGTGGAAAGATTCCTAACTGGTCTTTTCACAGCAGAATTCTGCCTTTTTGTTTCAATCCTACTGTAGTCATGACTCGAAATAGGAAACACTAAATTATTCAAGGGATCTGCATCATCTTTTACTAAGCACATCTGAAGGAAGTGTCCTCTCACAAAAGGTTTAGTGTCATTACAGACCATTAGATAGAGGAAATGAAGCAAGTGAATATGATGAGGAGATGAAATATTATCTTTATCAGGATGGCTTTTAAAAAGAAAAAAGTAGGAGAAAAAAAAGAAAAAAATAGGAGAGAAAAAACAGTTTTAGAACTTACTGATCTTCTTAGTCTTAAGATAGCAGCTTCTGCTGGGTGGTTGAATCTAAACTTATGAGATTTGCCAAGGACAACAAGGGCACCTGTGAAACCAAAATAATTAGACATTTGCAGAGTCATAATTCATCGAACTACTATAGAATAGTAGGTTAAAAAAATCTGACCAACAGCTTTCTATAAATCACAGAACAGAGAACTATTTTTAAAATTTGCCACTATGAAATGGCAGAGTTACTGATCTGTAATGACAGCATCCAAGCAAGCTAATCTTGGAGACCTTTGCAGACTAAATTTGACTGTAAATTCCCTCTTCATATTAAAGGTCAGCATGACTTCATGCTAAAACACAACCAAACCACTGCTAAAAGCTTGATTTTACACTATATTTTTAAGAATCTAGATCACTGCAGGTTCCCAGAAGCTGGACTGTTACTTTAAAGAACCTAAAACTATGGAAGTCCAATCCATTTAATCTGAATTCATTCATCATAGCTCGTGACTTAGTGGCTAACAACTTCTACCTAAATACACTGTGAAAATGTTGAAGGTTGTTTCAATCATATTATATAATTACCAAAAACCCTTTCAGTGGCCAGTCAGCCTAGAGTCAGTCTACTTTCCACAATAATGTCTCTGACTACACATCTTCCCTTTTCAGAAACCTACAGACTAATGCTGCCGAAAGGAGTTTTAATTTTACTTCTGTGGGGTACTTAATGGATTTGTCCCAGCTCATGGAGTAAACCTTGTGGAGCTGGCAGCAGAGAGATATCTGTTGTAGATCTTCTCAAGTTCCATAAATTCTGGGTCTAAACTGCAGAGATGAGGCGGGTTCATGCCCAGAATGAGCAGAGCTCACCTTGTGACAGGCGGCAGGATCCAGACACCTCCGAGCCATTGACGGAGCAGCGCGCGCCGGGCGCCGGCCGCAGGGTCACGATGCCACACTGGTTCTCGATCAAACAGTGATTCCTCTCAATCCACTGGCCCTGCAGAACTACAGCACAGACATTTATCCCACCTGGGGAAGGCATTGGGGTTGCCCTGTTGTCCTGTTTGACACTATGCACACCCCAGAGAACCATATCGCGTGCAAAACCCTTAATCACAGAAAAAACTTACTATCAAAACTCACTATTGAAAAGAGTGGGAATGTTTCGTTATTTCTGGTACTGCAAAACTACATATCACCTTTGGATTTGTGAGCTGATGTGCATATTCTTCTATTATGTTGAATTTTCTTAATAAATAATGGCACTAATTGTTTATAGTTCACTAATCTACTGGCAATAAATAATCAAACACAAGCAAGCTTAGCAGAACTTAACCAAAGCTGAGATTCCACAGATTTTCCAATTTCAGTATGAAGTTTCAGTTCTCTATCATAGTA
Source organism: Alethe castanea (assembly GCA_024734035.1). NCBI lineage: Eukaryota > Metazoa > Chordata > Aves > Passeriformes > Muscicapidae > Alethe > Alethe castanea. The sequence continues at coordinate 35,284,326 of JANRGV010000094.1, forward strand.
TCTAGCTCCTGAGATGGACTGCTAAAATTAAAAGCAGAAACTAAATAAAATAAGATATATTCTAAATGATTTCGACTTTATAACTAAAATATTCTGAACAAGTTGAATTGAAAAGCATTTTCAGTGTCTCGTGATTACTTGTGCCACTAGTTTAGGGTAGAACATCAGAGAATTTGGATGTAAGAGGATTGTAATTTTAAAGTCTAGTGTAGCATTTTACAAGTGAGAAGAGAATTCTGAAGAGATCTCAATTAAGTCAAGTCCACTGACTTTTTGGCCTCTTAAATAATAATAATATATTTTTATATTAGGCAAACATATTTATATATTACATATTACATATTACATATTACATATTACATATCATATATT
>JANRGV010000094.1:35284797-35304310 GCA_024734035.1 Alethe castanea
ATATATATTATATATATGTTAAGCAAACATTAATAATTAATCTCTTCTACTTACCTTCTTGAAGCTGACAAATAGAAATGCTACCTAACTAATACACATGATGGATGTAAACCCTTGGTTTGACCTGACCATATCACACAATAAATTGTAATATCATTCTCTTACCAATGTCTTGATCTTGGTCTGAGTCACTTCTTCCAATTTTAGTTGTTCCTTCCTAAAACAAGAAAAGAACTAATATAAAAATTGGTTACAGGAAAGAAGACTATATATACTACTTATAAAAACTTTGGTACATCATTTTAGCAAAAACTTAAAATAAATTGCCTCTGAATAACTTAATTGTTTGAAGTAAACACTGTGTACTCGTAATATTTCAGCCCACTGTCCCCCTTAGCATTGCAATTATTCTTCATCCATCAGCTGCTATGACCCCAGCAGACAAAGTAACCCTCAGTGGATGATGTTTGGACTGTGCTTGAGACAAATATTTTGAATATGAACACACATCCTGATGCTTTGAACTTTTACAGTGAGACTTGGTGTTTGCAGAAATGAGATAATTATTTTAATCAATATCCATGCAGAAAGAAAGAAGCTGCAAATGATTATTCAGTTATCCAGGCTTTTCAAATTTAAAAGTAAAAGAATTCCTGATTTGTAAGGGCACCTTGTCATCCATTATGAACTCTTCATCCTAACTACAAAGAATTTTTTCCTGAAACTTAAATGATGTCTATAAAAAGTCTTCCTGGTTCTTGTGGCATATGGGCAAATTCCCAAACCTGAAGATTCAGTAACTTCAAAGAAAAGAACTGCCTAAGAACAAAAGTCTCCAGAACAGGGAGACTCAAACCATATTACAGGGCAGTGATGGAAGTGAGGCAGTAGTTTATGGTTGCCTTCAAATACCAATAAAAAATAATAATTTACACAATGCCATAAGAAAAAAACTGCCAAAAAAAAGAGGCAATTAATTTACCATCTGTCTATTACTTTCCATTACCAGTTTTGTGCTTTTTCTTAGGAAAAAAAAGCAAGATAATTTCCCGGTTCTAAAGAGACACTATAATTGTTTATGGTAAAGTGATTGGTAAATGCAGTCTAAAATTACTTTAGTGGCAAGCCTTTCAGTTTTATTAAAATTAATTACAGCCAGTAAACAATGTGATTTTGCATTCAAATTAGAACAAATTGAATGTACTCTCTGCTCCAAGTTATAGCAGTGGGTTTGTGCACTGGACAGAAAAGGAATGGTTATCACAAAGCTCCTCACAGGGCTCAGCTGTCTGAACCAACTAACAGATTCCCCCAGGCATGAGCTCTGCTGGGACTTCATTTGCTGGAGAGGCTGAGGGTGGATTGTGCCTCTGCCTTGAAGCAATTACCAAGTCCCACGTCAGTTTAACCTTCAGCAGACTCAGCTGCAAAATATCCACCTGGGTTGGCCACAACTTCAAGAAAACTTGTGGTCATATGGCCTTTGACTTGTGTCACTCAATCAAGTGAATTAACAACATGTATTTTATTCAGAGACAAGTAAAACAGCTCCTAGAAGTTCTCTGTATCAATTGTCTTCTTCAGCAATGAAGTAGTTATTTTAATTCCAAAAGAAATCTTTTCCAAGTTGCTGAGCTAACTCTCTGGTAATAGAGTTTAATTTAGAAAAGTGCATTACAGCAGTATTGGCTCAGGAAATTCACAACAGCATCCCAGTCAGTGGGGTGATTCTGGGTATGTTTAAATCCAACTAAAAATTGCAGGTGAGACCACGGCTACAGATACGATACAAGCAATCCAACTCAACTTGAGAAAACAAAATAACAATAACCATATCCCAGAACCATGCTGATTTCATTTTTAAATGCTATTATTGAGATATTAATTGTAATATTTATACTCTTTCCTAATTTAATATTGAGTGTTTCACCTAATAAAGGGAAAGATGCACAATCTGACCTGAGCACATCACAGCACACCTTCACATCTGTTGAAGTGTTTTTGCATTGGTACCTCTTCTGGGTAACAATGGGTAGAATTCCTAAGGTACATTACAGAACCACAAAGAGCAAGATTGCTTTACCCCTTAAGTTCTGGAAGTACTCCAACTTTCAAAAAAGGTTATGAAGGACACCTTTTACTGAAACAATACACAAATTGCATATTTTTAAGCTATGCAAAAAAGGTCAGCTAGATCACAGGAAAACATACATCTTTTATTAATGAAAGCCAGAAAATTAAGCATAGGCACAGCATCAATTAGTGCAATCAATCCTATGAAGTATCAGGCGAGTAAAAGAGTAACAAAATATTTATTTTGCATGATCTGAAAATCGCTGCTGTGGCCTCTCTCTAGAAGCACAATCCAAAGAGCTGTTATATGGTGAAGCCCTAATTTGTAAGGAACCACTAACATTTTACCTTCTTGCTGTTCAGATGAAGGTAACAGACACCAGAGACTAAAAGATGTAAAGCACAAAGAAAAGAAAAGGCAGCATCTAGAAGCAAATAAAGAAGGGACAAAGATGTTAGTGTGACAGACTCATGAATGACTTCAGAAAGTGACCCTTCAAACCAGGTTATGCAATTAAAATGAATGTATTTAAATTAGGTGTAATCAAAATTAGTATGGGAAAGTATTTGATCTTTCCCCAATCGCACATGACAGAAAAACATTTAAGTAGTAGCAGTTGCTTTCAATAAATATTCATTGTTAATGTAGGGTTGAGGAGTTGAAGTTGCATGTTGATCAGCACTAGACATAAATTCTTGGTCCCTGATACAATTTCTTTGTGTTGGCATGAGAAAATCTAGTCAACTTTCTCTTTCATAATTATATAAGAACAGCAAGATTTCTGTTTTAACTATTTCTTGTTATTTTTAAGAGGAATAAAAAATCTTGTGTCCGTAAACTATCAGTTACTACAAAATATAGATAAAGATTTTTGTATTAGTAGACAGTTACATGATTTTCAACCGTATTTAACATACTTTTTGGCAATGAGGGCACCTCTGTAGAAGTGTCCAGCCAACATTTCTTTCACATTAAGCAGCATCAATATTTCAGTAATTTCCATTCATTTAAACAACATTAAAAATGTTGAAGTCTGGCCGGGCACTTGCAGTACCAAAACCCAAAAACTCCTAAAACTATCTGACCCAGCCATGCACATCATCTGCCATAATGTGCAGTAACATACATACAAAGTTATAAAAGTTTCTTAGCAAAAACCTTGCCTGAAATTAGCAGCTACACAACAAAACAGTATCTATGAGGCCAGGATTTCTATGTGATCTTCAAAAATACCCACTCAAGCAGTATCACAAGTAATTAACCTTCATGCTACAAACCTGGTATCTACATGGCAGATCTCTTGTAGGGTTAAAAGCAATGTGTAGAAGTCATTGCCAAAGTGAGCTTTTGTTTCTTAAACCCTACTTTTATCTATACATATCCAAATATTCCAGTCTTAAGTACACAAACGCATGATAAAATTTGGACCAGTGTGTCTGGAATACTTTAGGCACCATCCTTTTTGTTTCCACATATACAAACACTTAACTGCCCTCATGCTTTGGGGACTAATTTAAATATTTTGCTTTGCTTATAGTACAATATCAAATACTTTGTACATGCATTCATAAGAGATCAAATTATATTCATATTAATTATTCTTCTTCTTCATTTCCAATTGTTTCCTGCTTTCCCCCCCCATTATGTTGTGATCTTCATGTTTTGATAGCTGTTGTTGTAATGTCACCCTAACCTCCCTCTGTTTCCAAAGAAAACAAATATTTTCAAATTAAAGGGTAAAATAAGACAAGTGACCATATCTCACCCTGAGATGGTACAGCACCACTCCTGTGCTGAGGATATCATCATCCATGGCCATTAAATGAGGTAAATTAGAATCTATTGTTACTCCAGCTTTTTCCTTGTTGATGTCCACACTGTATTCTTCCATGATGGCTTTCCTGTCTGTCCACTTACTTGTCCAGTCTTTGGTCAATTGCTCAATCTTAAAGAATAGGAGAGAGAACAGTTTCACTTACTAAGCAGGCTAATTTTTCTTTTTGATCATGCTAACAAATTATTTTGCCTGTCTTTGGGCAAAACTTAGTCTGCAAATCTTTTCCAGGTTAGCAGTGATCAAATCTTCTCAGTAATTTTGGTAAGTGTACAATAACTTCATGTGAATAAATTGGAGTTTAGGTTAGAAGGGAGAGACTGTGTGCAATGAATTGCTGTGATATATCTTGAGACAGCTTTCAAACAAGAGGTAGATTTGTGCAGGCTGAGTGATGCACAATGGACTGTGTCCCACTGAGGACACGAGGCTTCTGTCACAAACTGGTAGAGCACACTCAATATGAATTAAGGACAGCAGTTTCCTGCATCTGCAGAGCCAAAAGGAAAGGATTAACACAAAAGAGTTTTCACTGTAGTTTCACAACTACAGCAATGCTATCCCCCTGGCCTAGTGGAGCAGGGGATAGTTGCAGCATCAGGTAGATCATACACACCTTCATTTCATTCTGAAGGACCAGCTCGGTCAGATTGCCATCTCTGTCATCACTCCAAGAGGGACTGGAATTTCTCTGTACAAACAACCCAGATCTACGTTAGTTTTCCTACTCACAACTGGCAGGCCTGTTTTTTCACTCTCCAGTATTTCAAGGTGACAAAAGTCAAGAGAAGGAAAAACAAAATACACACACAGCCTTCTAGCATCTAGCCTACATCTCTCTAGCTATTGCATGCAATTTTTTGGCATGAAGAACTGGTGAAAAGGCAATAACTGAGAGACAGTTCTGTGTAAATAAACCCTGAAGTATAGTTTCTGTCTCTCTCAGCAAAACATTCTCTCCATGGCTTGGAAAACCAAGACACTATGATTATTCCAACAGAAAAAAAAACCAGGGATGTCAGCTGCATTGTGAGGGATCACAGATCCCTCACAACTCTTTTGGAGGGAGAGAGCATGCAGGAAGTGTGAAACATCAATTAAACTCTTGAAGCTTCCCTACCCTTAAAAATAAAACATTTCTATTTCATGGTATTTCTGGACAGGTGAACTATCCAACTTGATGAAAGACAGGCAAGGAAAACCTTTTGAATCATTATATGACTACTTACACTTCAGGTTCATCAGTACAGTGACAGAAAGAGGAGAAATGACAGAAAAGCAGTTAACTTTATAATTGCAAAATCACCTGGAGAACAGCTTTATTTCTCTCCAGTTACAATAAACATGGAAAGATAAACAGATGAGATGAAAGTAAGCTGCCTAAAGTAACACAAAAGCTCCAGTAGGGAAATGTTGCTACATACCAGTTCAAAGCTCATCAGCATAGCTTTCAACCTATCAATTTCTTCTCTCAGTTCTCTGATCAGTTTCACATTTGCATCCTGAAACATTGAGACACAGGCTGTTGGAAAAATCAGTCTTTAAAAACCTCTAGCTGAAGAAATCAATGTGGAGATATTCCAACAGCCAGGAAGAGAAGAGAACAGGCAAACTCACAGCAGTACTCCTTGCTTCACTCTGCCAGGCCCTTGAGAAGCACTGCCTAGGGACAGGTGTTCTCATCTTTGACAGATTCTCTTTTACCATAAACAGTTTTCCATCTCTCTTCTGAACACACACCTACCATAGCATTTGTTCCCATCATGACTAGATGGATACGTCACTACTTCTAAGGATTTACCTTCAAAATAGTCACATTACATAAGGAAGATGCAGTTACCTAATTCCAGTATATAAAATCCTATTAGAGGAGATGAAGTCAGAATGTCATCAGGATGGTATTAAAAGCCCTTACAGCTTATCCATAAAGAATTTCCTGTCTACTTGGTGTGGAGGCATTTATCTCACTTCAGAGTAAGCATTTCTGCACTGGCAGTTTCTGGAAAACAGCTTTTACAGACATTTCACACAAACTCTGAAGTCAAGAATCAGCTTTTCTGGGCTGCCAGGCAAATTTGCAATGAGGGGAAGAAGATTGAAACGCTGGGGTTAAGGGTCTAGCATGGGCTGTGCAGGAGAGTGATGGGTACACAAGTTGGGAGGCTGACAGGCTGTGTGTGACAAGTGGCTCATCCAGGAGTGCTCATGAGACTTTAGCTTGTCACAGAGCTGAGAACTGCTGCTGGCAAAACCAAGCATCAATTGCTGCTACTATTGATGTCTGAAAACTACTTATAGGCACTGGTATATAAAATGCAAATTTAATTTGGGAAACCTAGGATTAGAAAGGTTTCCTTTTGCCCAAATTTAAGATTCTATCCTTTCATCTACAATTTAAAATCTTGATACACTCATGCCAAATCACAAAAGAATACTACTAAAGCTGTAAAGTCAATGGATTAAATATTAGGAAATATCTGGAATCAAGACTTCTTTTTGAAACCTAAATTCACTCTATATTCCTTAAATGTATGCACTGTGATTAAGTCCTTAAGTTATGAGATCATGTGTAAAGGGAGCCTCATGCTAAATTTCAGGTCAAGAGTGCTCAGTTACAGAGCAGCAATTTTAGAGTTCTATATTTCTAGCATATGTGACTGTAGAGCTGGATCAGTATGTGCTGCTTGAATTTTGCTAAAGGCAGAGTTATGCACTTCTCTATTAATTGTTTTTAAAGTTGGTTCTTATGACTACATTTATCTAAAATCTACAGGTTGTTTTAACACTCTGTCTTTGATTGAGAGAGTTTACATTTTTCACATTTGATAAATGTGGACTGAGAATAAGTGTAGAAAATGAGAAAAAAGCCCACAACTGAAAATTTGCCTTAAGCATCTGAACATCTAGCATTGAACAAGAGTGGGACAGCAGAGGCAGCAATATAATTCAGGCCTCCAATGCAGCACCTGACTCTCTCCTTAATACTCTGCCATCCTTTAACTTGTGCAGCCTGTGAAGGACCTCTGCATAATCAAACAAATGAATCTGCCATAAAGTCAGAGCTCATTCCTGGAACAGGCAATGAATGAAGCTCGGGTTCTGTAGCCAAAATTATTCCCAAGTATTTAAAGGCTTAATTATTCTGTGTACTGAGAAGAAGACAAATTGTGACTGCATAGGCTACCTTAGGCAGAACTCAAGGCCTCACCTCATTTACTCTGGGCTTGTTAATAATATTTTTGGCATTTGCAGCATATCTCAAGGTACTCATGGTCTCGTTGTAGCTGGAGCTGGCAGGTGAGATAGCTACAGACAGAAAACAAATGAAACAATTTAAAAAAGGATTCAGTTCAACCCATCACTTTTCAAAAAGGTGGGGTTTTTTTTTAGTGTTACTTTTCAAAAAGATACAACATAAAATAACCCTAGAATTATTTCATTAAGCTCACAGACAACATCTTCTTCAGACTGTATTTATAACTGAATGAATCACCTAAAATCAAAACTATGACCTTGGTAAGACTCTTAAACATAATTTAATGCACTATCAGCATGCATTTTCATTTCCTTAAGTATTCTATGAAGTATTTATGAAAATCTTTACAAGGACAGATTCTAAGTGTTATAGCTGTCTTCTCACTGCAGTAGAGGTGTATATTAAAGGCGTGTATATAAAGGTGTATATATATATAAAGGTGTATATTAAAATGCAAACAACTGATAGAAACCAGACTCACTGGCAATCATAATGGTCTTGGAGTTGCCGCCCAGGCTGTCCTTGAGCAGCCAGGTGAGGATGGAGTCGCGGTAGGGGATGTACGCCGGGCGCCGGCTCCCGCTGCTGCCGGAGGGGGGGCTGTCCACACGGCCGCTCTCCCCCTCGCTCGGGATGCTGCTGATGCTCTGGCAGCTGCTGGACATCTGGGAATTTTGTGCTGAGGGACAAATACCACAGAGCTCGGGAAAGGGGTTGTTTGTTTCCGTCATGGCTACTTTACGGTTTATGAGGACACCACACCGCTGCTCTGTTGAGCTTTTTGATGTAAATGCAAATTAACATTTACACTCAAGACACGGTGAGTGAGTCATATGCTTTTATCAATACCCTTCAGTATAAAGAACTAATGTGCTTACCTAAAGTGGATATGACAATTCCAAGTGTAACTAATGATTTGTTAATATTGGCACCTTCAGTAATTCTGTCTTTACAGTAACTGGGATCAGCTCTTTCACTGTAGCAAGCAAGCGTGAAAAAGACAATGCAAAATAAACAAAAATGTTTAATTATTAACATACAGTCAATATGAAAACATTATCTATTTTCAAGAAAACAGAAATTATGAGCTTTGCAATTAAAAAACCCACATACTTCAAATATTTTATATTGCCCTCTATTTCAGAAAGTCCAAACAACCATGAACAAAGGCTGTTGGTGCAAGATACTGTTAAAGACCCACAAAAACATAAAATCAAGTCTGAACTGGGTAACCCAATCATAGTAGTTCTGAATTTAAAAAAATACAGCATGCATTTCACAGCTCCACAAGGGTAGACTGACTCAGTACAAAAGTCTGTATATTCCCTCAATGCCATTTTCTCTGACCATACGTGCATGGTAATTTATGTTCTCAAGAAAACAAAAGTCCTTTTCTATAACTGTTCTATAATTCTTCACCACAACTTCCTTCTTTCTGTTTTCTGTCACATCCAGTCCAATCACAAGTTCCTCACTGAAATGCATAGCAAAGATCAGAGATCTAGGAACTTTTGGAATATGAACAATATAAACAGTGAGATAGAACTATTTTCTCCTGCCCATACTAGGCAGCCACAAGGAACACATTCCTTCCCCCCACCTCTCTTTTCAAGTTCAGATTTAGTAATTCCAACAACAGCTACTGGAAAAGCCACTTAATAAGAATATAGAGCTGAATGGAATTACCTTAAATGTATGCAACAGCACAGTATTGGTTCTGAGGACCCAGGAATTCCCTTCCCCAGTGCAAACCAATACCCAGAACAGAAGAACTATTGACAAAGACAATATTAGCTTAATATTCCCTGCTACACTCTATAAGAAAGTCAGGCTTACTATTAGTCCAATGAAATTTTAAAATATTAAACTTTGTCTTTGAAGCAGTAATGCCAGCATCTTCAGTGAAAATTATCTTTTTGGCCTTCAGTATATTATTACCTGCCTGCAAGGTCCACTAAGTTGATCTTGCTTGCAATTTCAGAGGGAAGATTGTTCTCCAATATAGCCTGAAGGAAAAAACATCAATAAGAAAAATTATTCCCCTTAATTAACTAATGAAAATAAAATTGATGTGCTCTTTTGTTTGGAGCTGAGTTGTGCATATGACTGTCTCACTGCCTTTGTTTGTGACCTTGACTCCCTGACTATGTTCAAACTAACTCAACAGCTTTCTCACCCCACAGAGAACTACCCTCTTATGCCAATTTCCTCTCAAAAAAAAACCTTTACTGCCTAGAGACTGAAAGGCTTTCTTGTAGACCTTGCAGAGTTATTTTCCACTAATGTACTCCAAAGGTCCTTTGTGAAACTAAGGAAAAATATCCCAAAATGTTCTGTGATTACAGGATGTTAGAAGTGTGAGATAGAAAAGGTCTATTGGATCACTGAGCAACTTCCCTGCCAGGGAAGGATGTCATTCCTCCAAAGAAAGGCTGCATTGTCTCAGGGAGAGTACTGGATGCCAAATGCTAAAGAGATGAGCACATCTAAAAAGCTGGACAGATGCAAAATTTTGGTGTAAACTAATGCTGTACTTCAATTAAGAATCCTAAACGAGTGTGATAAAACATAACTTCAAACATATTCACATATAATTTTCACAGCATCCGAGAGGGGTTATCGCATTTCAAAGGGCTGATTAAAACTGAAAACATTTCTTTCAAAAGTGAGGTTTTGGCATCACTTCTGACCGTAAGCTTGCACAAAGGAGCAGAGTGCTTCAATAAACACTCAACACATGTCCAGTGTGATCCAAAGGAAATAAGTAACAGCTTCCACCATTACTACAAACAGCACAAAATAGTGACAAGTAAACAATGCACAACACAGTGAACAATGCTTTTGAAAGTGAAGAGGAAGTTGGGTTATTTTTAGCTAACCTGAGTGTAGTGGATGGTGAAGATAGCATGGGATCTGCTGCTGGCATCATGAATATGTGTAGCTGCTGTGATTCTAGAAAGAAGAACAAACCATTCAATTACAAAGGGTTACTTCCCTGTATTCAGGGAAATCAAATCAACCAACGTAGCAGATAAATGAAAAAAAGTGAAACTTGAAGAATATGGCAGGCTGCATTCTTGGATCTGCTCTCTGAGCATTTGACAGAGAATGTGGAAGGGTGGAAACTGAGGATCAATTAGAGGTGCTTTTTTCCACCAGCAGCTCTCTGAGGAGATATCTTAAAGCAGCCTCACAGCACAGGTATAAGGTATGGCATAAACAGGGAACAGAGCAGAGAAGTACAGCCAGCAACAGCATCCAACAGCTCATCTCCAATACACAGGGTACAAGCCCAGCACATCATCTCCATTAGTCCCCATTTTTATCCCTTGGCATTTCCAAAGGGTTCAAAAACCTTCATACACTACTTCTGGGTTCCTTTACCGTGATACAGCTCTTTTACAATGCCAGAGGAGTCCAATGAGACTGACCAGTCTACCCATGTGGGTACTAAATGAATGCTGTTATATAATAATTCCCTGTGGCACTTGCTTGACTCTCTGGCATGGACAGAGCGGTCAAACACCTCTCATGCTCTGACCCAGTGCACTCTGGCAAGCAGGAACTGCTCACAGAACAAGGAGCAGCAGGACTCTCCCACTGCCTCTGCAATGCAAACTTCTGGAAATTCTACTTATTGTTTTCTTTAATTAGAGAAACCTGAAGAAAGCAGGATTTTGTCCAGGGCACAGGTTTTCCTCCTTTGAGCTTTCCTTGAGTATCAGCTGTGTGTGCAGCCTTTATCATCAGTTTTGCCAAGCCTGCCTTCAACAACAGTAAGTAATTTTAGTGGTGCCAGAAAAGGACTGTGGTACCATGCTTTTGTTACAAGGCCAGCTGTCAGAGCACTGCAGAGACCATTTGCACCAGAGAGCAGAGAACTGCAGCTGTGTGTATGCTGCTGAGTTCCCAGGGCATAGGGGCAAAGCCAGGACTCCCCTCCCTGTTGTTCTCTGCTTCCTACACCTCCTCCACAGTCAAGTGAGTGGCCACTGCCAAAAGCTACAGGCAGCTGAGCACATTGTGATTACAAGCAAGCCAAAGCTGAGGTAGCAGGAGAGCATGAACTAGTCTCCAGATGTTGGAGGAAGAAGACAAACAATTAGGTAAAGGGCAGAAGACAGAAAACAGCTCTACAGTGGGCAGAGAATATAAGGGCACAGCACACAACTTTATAAACAAGAGAAAAAGACAGTACTCCAAGATTTGGAGGAGGAAGTGTTAGCACTCCTCACCTCGAATAATACCCAAGGTAGTTATAGAGCAAGTTCACATCTCAATTACTCACAACCCACGTAACCCATGTATTCACGTGGAATTTTGTTATACTGAAATAGTCTCTTTTTACTATAAAGCTGCATCTATTAATTGCTACAAGCAGAAACAGCAAAACTTAATCCACATGTTTATTATATGGGGTTTTTGTGATAATGCAGCGTAGTTTTTATTTTCTTCTCAACATCACTGCTATTCTAAAACCTTGACTACTCATTACAAGACTTAATATCAATTTTGTGAACTGTGATTAGGATTTGGAGGATTCTTTCAAATAGAACTCTTTTCCATTACTGTAATGGCACCTGTAAAGGTATTTAAAGCTTCTTGTTAAAAAGTGTCTTAACTAATGAGAGCCAAAATCATTGGCTTCACCAGTGTTCCAAATCCCACAGTCCACTGACAACAAACACACAATTGGGACTAGGAACTTGCAGAAATAAAACCAGATAATTGTAAATCCAGTACTTTTAGAAAATAAATAGGTACATATCATACTTTCAGCAGTTTAAAATCACCGAATTACAGGATGAAATGAGTTGAAAGCTATCCAGTGTAAAGTATCATGAGCAAATGAAGGGGAAAAACAGATGTCTGTTTACAGCAAAACGTTTTCTTGGCTTGCATTTTTTATCACAGACAGATGGTGGAATTTTGTGGGTAAGTCAACATGGGATCAGTTTTGAAGAAGCAACTTCATGAGTGCTTGTAGCTCTTGCTCTGAACAATGTGACAGGTAACATCTCATGTGTGTGTCATATGCAGGACACCAAATCTGATATCCTGTCATCACAAAGCACTGGCAACCCAGTCAGCAAAATAAACATCAAAGAAATCAACACAAAGTGAAAGAAGAGTTAAATACACATGGACCTGGTTTGTTATGCAAAATACCTTTTAGCTATTCCTTCTTCTAGAAGTTTTACAACTTGCTTGTAGTCTGTAACTAAATGCTGAGTCAAACCTGCCAACAATTCAAGAAGAGTTAAATATTTAGCTTTCTCAGGAAGTTTCATTCAGTTTATCCAACAATTTACCCAACATCAGGAGAATAAAGATGTTCTGCTGAGATGGAAGTCTATTACACAAGTAGTCTCTTGACTAGAGTAAATTTTATAAAAAACACAACTATTTCATTTCTTAAAAAATTGAGTAAAAAATCCTAGTTCATCCTTCTGATGCAGTGACACTAGTGTAAAAAAACCCCTCATACCTTCAAAAATAAAAGCTTTTCCATCTGCACAACAATGGTGCTTAAAAACCAGTATGACTCTAAGTCCATAATAAATTTTCAGCTATGTTACTGCTTCTACTTGAGTACAGATCCCATAAAAAAAGATTTTGGCCATTGCCTCTGGATAATGGCTCTGCTCACACAACTAACTGAACTAGGAACCAAGCCCTGTGAATATTTACCACTTAGTTAAATAGGCTTTAGCCTGCACTTGGGAATCTTCATGCACTTATGTCCTCAGAGGGCTTTTTGAAGGATCTCCCCAAATAATGACATGAATCATTGAGCCTTTTCTTGTCTTCTCCTTTCAGTTTGTTTTTGGTTGGTTTTTATTTGTTTGTTTTTAAATTTGATTTTTTTTTTTTTTTTTTTTTTTTTTTTTTTTATGGAGGGGGAAAACTCCCCAAAGAAATTAAAGGAATCCCACATTCAGAGCCTGCTGTGCTGGAGAGTGCTCATGACCAAGTGGGGCCCAGAGGAGGGCGATGTGCTGCTGTGCTGAGGCACTGCCAGCTCCTGGCAGAATGCAAAATCCAGCACATGCAGGAAATTATCCTCAGCAGGCTCGTATTTCCCATAAATCCAGTTTAATATGCCTTGTCACCAGGGATTATTTATCACTTGTACTGCAGTGACTCCTTAAAAAACACCTGAGTTTGAAGCAAGTCTTTGTCATACTAGAGCTAGCAGAACATGCCTGTGCAGAATGTTTTATCTCACTGTTGGAATCCAGGACAACTTCCTCTCCCTCCACAGATTTAGGTTTGGAGTGTTTTACTACAGACCACAAAAATGTGGGTGAAGGGAAAGAACTGAACCCCCGCCCCACCCCCACCCCCCCCGATTTATTTAGATCAAATAATTTGTCTACAGATAGAATGTAAGTCAAGATTAATATGAAATTCAACAAGACTGGAATAGGTACTTCTGATATTGTTAGAGTCTAGCCTTCTGTGATAACAGCTTTCTTAACTCTAAATAAAAACAAAACCTGAGACAAAGAAGGGATTTTACTTTAGTCCTTTAATAACTGATACATATAAAGAAAAAAGATTTTTGGATCACCCACACATTTAAAAAAAAACCCTGACTGCAGTGTGCATGCATGAACACTTGCACACACACAAATATAGGATGATTTTCAAACAAAAGTATTTCTTTGGCTCTCTAGTGTCTCTTTACAACACATTAATTCCAGAAGTCATCACATTTTCCACTGGAGAAAGAGGCCCATTATTTTCCCAGCCGCACTGGGATCTTCAAAGCTCAGAATATGGAAACTATCATACATTGTTTTCCCAGACCCCTTTTCAGGGTCTTATTTAACTGAATAAAAATACTATTATAAAAAGGAGGCACGGAAGAAATTCTTACCTGCCTGCACTTCCCTAAGCACTGGAATTGTGAATCTAGCAGAGAGCTTAAAACAGTTAACTTTTTAATAAGGTTAATGAAATATTTTAAATGTTGCTTGAAAAGAAATGATGAAGTGTTCTGTTGGCTGCCAGAAAAAGAAAGGTCATTTTCAAGTCCCATAGAAAGATCAAAACCACTTGCTCATCTAGAAATCTGCCTTGGAGTAAGAAAGGATCTCCCCCAGAAATCTGTCTCAGAGTAATAAAATAGATTGCATCATTTCCTGATTTAAGAGAGGCTGATTCCTTAACAGTGCAACCATCTGTGAGGGAGAAGTTTGAAACTATTCCAATCCAAAGCACTGAAACACTTTCAGCATTTTAAAGGCTACAATCTCAGCCTTTATGTGAAATAACCATCGGGTGAAAAACATTTAAAATACTTAGTGTTCAGAGCTGGAACTTTCTGAGTGGACTTACAAATGGAAAATGCATTGCCAGAGAATCTAAGTGTCCTTAAAGTAATTCAGTTTTCTGATTTTCCCCTCTCTCTATTCTTCATCCACAGCTAACCACAGTACTCTGGATGTCATTGACACCAAACACAACTAAAACTAATGTACACTAAGGAGCTCCTCATGGAAGCAAACCTTAAGAGTCAGCAAACCTTAAAATTGCTGATTGCTTGCAAGAAGTATGATACAAATACAGATACTAGTCCCTAACTTGCTTGATCTATGGAAAACAATGGAAAATTTCTGATCTTTGCTGATGTTCACCAATTCCATGCACTAAATTGCCTGGAAGTGAAACACAAACCGAGCTCTCAGTAAACTTGCTGATAATTTTGATCTTAGCTGTCCAGCCTTTGGAAATATAATTCTTGCACTCTGATCCTGCACAGAGAAACTACGTATAAAATTGCCAAAGACTACTTCAGCATGTAGAAAACTCTCATTACAGAGCTCAGCAATTTTTGGTTGCAGCAATACATTAGTGCAGTTGAGAAGGGCATTTTTTAACAGGGTTGTGAACCTCTTCACAAGAGGTTTTCTTAAACTTGATCTCATTAAAATCAAGCTGTCTACATTTCAAGCTTACATTCAGGTCACTGTTGCTTATTTTTGATGTGAGCTAATGAATGCAGTTCCATCACACTTTATTAGTGCCTGTCCTCAACAGATACTTGGGCTGTCTCAAGTAAAGCAGTGTCACATTCTCAATTGCATAAACTGCACAGGCAACTTTATTAATACATATTTGTATGCTCATCTAAAAAAATACAAACTCTCATCTGCTGCCCTAAGACATTGACTCATCAGCCTGAAATTACTTCAGTTTATATTGTCTCACAACAGCATCTAATTGCACCCCATGATGTTTTCAGCAGAGAAATTATATCATTTTTCATGCATGTGATCAGTTTTTTTAAAAAATCATGAATCACACCATTGAAAATAAAGATTTTCTTACAGGCATTAACACAAGTATTTTTTGAGGGTGTCATAATATACAGAGGGAGTGTATAATCAAAAATAAATTATTCAAACTGAATTTACAACTATGGCCAAAAGTGGAAAATATTATTTAGGTTAATCTTTTGCCATTATATTTTCCTCTTAGTTTACAAAATCTAATCAACTGGGAACTTTTTGGGCATATTTCAGAACTCTAGCATGCTAAAAATTGTTCCAGTCAAAAATTTGTGTCCAAGTATAAAATCCTTATTCAAAATGGGTAAATGAAAAAAGCACAATAGAAACAAACAAACAACCCCAACCTCCCCTAAGGAACCCCACAACAACATCAACAAAAGCCAAAATAGAATTGAAAAAGAAGTGACAGAATTGGCCTGGAAGGTTCCAGATGAATACAAAACAGTGACAAAAGGCAAGCCAGTCCATTGGCAGAAGCTATAACTTTATTTTCTTTTAAATCAGGGAAACTCCATTACATGCAGCCAAGGAATCACTGGAGATATAAGGCCGGAGAAAAGAGATGGAAATTGCCAAGGAAGGAAGCAGTTTAAAGACCCTTTCTTGTGTGGTGAATGAGCAGCTGCTAAAGAAAATAATTAGTATCTGAACTCCATCAGCAATAAAGTTCTCCAATAACAAGCAGGTAGAAAGAGAATCTTGGAAAGCCCTCAATAAAAGCCAAATGTCTGTGAATCAGCTTTTCAATAATTATGTTTGCCATACTAATAAGACCCTCAGTTCATCTATTATTTTCCAAGTCTCGTTAAAACAGGATGCTGATGTGCTGGGAAAGCACAGCTGAAACAACCAGAATGTCTGATAGGCCCCTGTGTACAGGACCATGAAAGTTCAACACTTTGCAAGTGCTGATCTCAAATTTTGAGAGGAGGAATTGGTAACAGCCATGAGCTGTTAGATGTACAATGACCAATACAGCAGGTGTCCAAGGAATCAGAGCTGGGCTCCATTCAATCAGGCTCCATCCAATCACATAGTCAAGTCACTCTATCTGCTGTCACATCTCCCTTAAATCTCTGGAGGAAGCATAGCCATGTGATGTGAGAAATAGGGAGAAAAGTCAACCAGGGAGAGCAAGACAAATTCACTACACAGAGACAAGAACTCTCTTTAGAAGTCAGGACAAATGAGTATTTGCTCTGATGTGGATCCATAAAATTCAATGTGATATGCATTTTGTGTACTAAGTGCATACCCCTGGTGTTATTACTCACTTGGTGGCCAGCCAAGCATTTGCAGAGTCAGTGATACCAGAGGCTACTCTGGAATTCTGTCCACTGGATATAAGGCAAGAAAACAGGAAATGTATGCATTTACTTTCTAAACAAACCCCCTGTTTGGAAAACATTCTTCCTTCTGATCTCCACTGTAAATCTACTTTGTAAGATTTTACACTGGTGCACTGACTTTGAGATGTGATTTTTGTCAGCTCTTGGTTAGATACATGGCAATGTAGCTGGAAGACTTTACACCAGGAGCTGATCAATTTATGAAATACCAAAGATAAAACTCCAATGTAAAGGTGTAAGAGAGGTGAAAGCACCAATCAAAACTGAAAATAAAGTGGAAGTAGAAAAACAATGAGAGAGAAGGTGAGAACTAAAGTAAGAAAGACAACTGAAAAATCTGACAACTGAAAATCATTCTTATTAGGTTTTCACTTGGGTGAGATTTTCATTGCTTCTCAGCCTGCCCTGCAACATCAAACAGATGAATTTATCTACTTTTTTCTTTTTAATGTATATTCTGTTGCCAAGGTATAAAACAGATATAAAGGGACCTTAGGCTGGTCTGGAGAACCCGTATGGAGGTAATGTTGGTCGATTTCTTGATTAAGTTAATATTTATTTAAAATAAAAGAAAAATAATATGGCTCCCATATGAGCTATGGATGGAAAGGCAGAGAGTGCAGGATATCCAGGCACTAGGATAACAGATAGGATAGGATAGCTAGATAGGATAGATAGATAGATTAGATAGATTGATAAGATAGATAAGATAGATAAGATAGATAGGATAGATAAGATAGATAAGATAGATAAGATAGATAAGATAGATAAGATAGATAAGATAGATAAGATAGATAAGATAGGGTAACAGAGGCAAAGCTGTCAGTGTACTAGGGGTGATCGTACAACAAGAAAAACACTTGAGAAAAGCAACCCTTGAAGAGCAGAGGCAGTTAGGGTCACTGCAGGGATACATGCAGAATACATCCACCCCTGACACACATTCAGTGGCAGCTCTGGTGCTGGTTGAAGCCACTCTCACCTTGTACATAGGGTCCTGTTTCGGGGTGCTCTCGAACCCGAAGCGTGTAAGGTTTCTTTCGGTCTGACTGCTTCAGCAAGTCTCGGACACGCTCATTATAGATTTCAAGAAAGCTGAAAAGAGAAAAAAAAAAAAAAGAAAATTAAATTCACTCAACTACAAACCAAACAAAAGGAGTAACTGTATATTTAGACAATGTGACTGACTCTTACACAGATTTTTTGCACTACTGGGTTCAAACCCCCAGATTTCCAAACACAATGCTTTATTAGGTCTAAAGGAATGAGGAATAAGACTGGAATGTAGTATTATGGCTCAATTTAGGAGTTCAACAAAGCAAGTAAATTTTCACTGCATTTCTATTTCAGCTGTTTATACAAAAGTAAACAGACAGCATCCAAAGAACTATACTTAGATGGAAAACTAAACCCCATACTTTCTCCTCATTCATCTGTGTTTTTTCCCTTGTTCCAAAACTACTATCTTCTAATAAAACAGAAACAAAATAGACTAGTCTTTACTTTGTTCAATCACAGGAGTATGTTGTTAAAAGCTTTCATATTGTTGTCCAAAACAGTGACACACTTACCTGACCTTTACTCTGCACGATGCCATCTGGTCTGAGTAATCATCCTTCCTTGAAAAGAGGCCCTTCACAAATGAGAAATTTATGGGAATTTAAAATACATTAAGAAAACCTAACTGCTTAAACAAATGCAAGTGAAGAAATAAAAAACTACCTCACATATACGAGGTGTCAGCCCAATGGATACCTTCAAATAATAAACAGAAAAAGAAATTAAATAACATATTTTCTAATACTCATGCAATACCTATTTTTAAACAAAAGCGAAGTTTTAAGAAAAGGATAGAATCATAGTGCAGTAATGACTTTATGATGGATTACAACACAAACAGCCATGGAGTGTAGTTCAGAACAGCATGGCTATTTATACCAAAAGTAATTTCAGAGCAACGTACATAGCATTGATGAGAAGTTTAGAGGCTTGGGTTAAACCCAAAAGGTGTTTGATGTAATGATACTGGACATGTCTATATCAGAGGTGTTGCAGACTAGATGAAGTCAGGCCAACACTCAAACTAGCTTGATTGCTAATGAATAATTTTGAGTTTTCCATATTCTACTTTTATTTCTTCGTGTTATGGCATCAGAGAGGAGCCTTGGAACAGCTTTATATTCTAGATTTATAAATTTTGTCTCTCAGAGAGAACAGGATATGGGGCTGCTAACAATACCCAGACTAGGTGATTACATTTTGCCCAAAAAATTTATACAGCACTAAAATAACAGTGAGGTTTTGTGTGATGAGCTCCCCTTATGATATGATTGCTCACACTTTAGTGACTGCAGTGCCAACACACCCTGGGAAAGACACCAGGGCTTAGGTGGATTCTCTTGCTGAACAGCTTGAAAGACTTTTTCCAGAAGGCACACTTGAAACTGTGTTAAAAGAAGAAAATCCCAGTTCATCAAGTGGACCATAATGGACAAAAGTTCTGTTTATACCAAACACTGGAACACTGTTTCACAGTGAACACATGTTATTAAAGATCAGCCCAAAGGAGTATTAAAACAAAGGAATAATTTTTTAAGTAAGAAATTTCTTAGAAACACAAGATCCAGAAGTTTTCTAGAAAATAATGATATTTCAAGTTGTAGCCATTCTGAATTGCTAAGATATTTTCAAAATAGGGTT
>JANRGV010000094.1:35304347-35342087 GCA_024734035.1 Alethe castanea
CAAATTTTAACAATTTTTTAGGCTTTTATGGCATAAAACTGGATTTCACATAAAATTAATAGAGAATCTATTAATAACGTAATTAAATCCTATTGTTGATGTCTATTGAGAAATTAAAACTTCAAAAATCCAAACTCTTGTCAAAAGAACAAACTATGTTAGAACAGGACTCTTATCTTTGGGGTTTAAACATATTTTGCCCTTATTCCACCTTAAAAATTGAATCCCAAAAATGTAGAAAATACTGGTCCACTTTTGCAAACTATTATTTTTTTTTTTCTTTTACTGTGTATTTCACCAACAGCTAAGAATATTTGCGGATAAAAATCAAATCGCCTTCTGTTGCAGCAAAACACAGAAAATCATCAACTGACTCCATCAATCCAAGTAGCAAGATTAAAATTCACTTTAGATGATGCCTGGTAGACAATCTTAAAATGTAACAGCTTTTGTAAATTCCATTCAAATACATGTCAAAACTGGAAGTGAAGTATTACTTTCCACAGGCCATTATTACAAGTAATAATCAAGCCTTTAAAAAACTGTTACTGTGAATTGTACCCAGTTTTATTTGTGAAAGTAACTTAATCTCAGCATAAATCAGATTGCCAAAATATCACATAGGAATGAATATTTTGTATTATCTTGGGCTACAGCTTCTAAAATCCAGAACTATTCAGGGGCATTGATTTCTTTTTGTCCTCTAACTCTGTGATAAGATTCATATTTGGTAAGAAGATTATCTAATAATAAATATTTAAGCTACACCATGCTTTCTAATATTTTTACCTGATACTCTATTCTATTTTTAACCTAAATGTAAAGGCTCACATTTTATACATTTAAAAACTGAATAAAATATATATAAGTATCCTGCTCAACAAGCACCACAACCACAGTTTAAAAACAAAGCAGCATTTCTGCTAGAAATCCTGCCCTCAACCCTAAATTTAAAATAAATGGAGTAACTCACAGGTGTTCCCATCATTGTGTAAGTTTTTCCTGAACCTGTCTGTCCATATGCAAAGAGGCAGATGTTGTATCCTCTAAATGCACCAGACAACACAGAAGTGCCAAGGTCCTGGAACACCTGAAAAGACCAAGAGAAATAAAACAGTCCATAAAGAATACATCTCCCTGCAAACACTCTTCATTGCTTGCAGATCTTGCTCCTTTAATAACTCCATGGGAACAAGGATCTTCTTTCATTTATCTGTTTTATCAAACTCAATGATGAGTGCTCAGCATTCACTTGTTAGGTCTTCCTTAAGATACTGACATGCCAAGCATAGTGCTGACAAGGAGCAGTAGTGTTCAAGTGCTTCCCTGCCTGCTATCTCTTATTTTATATTCAGACTATGAATTCTTGAGGATCTTTCCTACCCTGACTGTTTACAGTTCTCATCATGAATGTGACAGCAAGGCATGATCAAGGCTCTTTGATGCCATTACAGAAATTCAGCATCAAAATTACATATTGGAAGCCAAGTCTAACCTGCACGCAGATTTCACCCAAGCAATGTTTCCATCTGACCCATCTGGTCAGTAAGTGACACCACCAGAAGCCACATGCTTTATCTTCTCTTCACACCACACACATAGTGATGTGTCTTTTTCTGCTCATTGTAGGGCCAGGACTTGTTACCATCTAATCTTTGTCAGCTTCTCAGGACTTCCAAAGCTTGCACTGGTCCTACTGTGGCTGCTAAAGTTGGGCCAGCATTGCCAAAATATCCATACAGCAAGTTATGACCAGTTATTCCTTCTACTTTCCCCCCTCCTTTTTTTTTTTTTATCACTGGCATTGTGATAAAGTTCTCAGGACATCAAAGCCTTGCCCTAGACTAGCTGAAAAGACACCTAGCAAGGTTTCCAGGAAGGGCATTGTGGATCAGAAGGTTCCAGTAGGCAGGCTGCCAACTCCTCTGTACACTTTGGCCTTGCAAAAGAGATGTTACAAGGATTCATGGTTTTGCTGTTCACATAGAAAGCTGGTTAGTATACATACAGAGATGCACAGGATTTCAGTGTTTCAGTGCTGCAAAATCTCATCCACTGCCAGGTCATTTGCTTCTCCAATGGACAGATAAAGGTACTTAAACTGATACAAAAATCAATAGACAAAAAAATTGTCTATATCACCGCTTTACCTAAACTGCCCAGAAAGCAGATTGAAAATCCTCTCCTGAGATTTTAGTTTTCTGATCATATTTCAACTCAAACTAGGACATGTTGCTAATTTCCAGTTGAAGAATCAATAACATTCCTATTTGGCAAAATTTGACTACCTCAATTTGTATTTGTAAGGGTATGTGGCATGTCAGAACATCTGCTTCACTAGGATTATCAGCCCAAGAAACTTTTCCATTCAAAACATACAGAGAATGCCATGAACAAAACAAGGTATACAAATGTTACAGACAAGGGATAAAGAAAAAAGGAGCAAATTGGGTTATCAGGCAAGCAGAAGCCTTGCAGAGAGGTTAAAAGGGCTCAGGGTCCAGGGAAGGTTATTCTCATGTGAATTCTTCAGTGAACACTGAACTTTCCCTCAGCAGAAGCACCACCAGGATCTCTTCCCTACCTGGTTAGCACACAAAACTTGCAGGAGATCTCTAAGACAGGACACTTAAGTTCAAAGGAGAAAGCTCCTCCTGTGTGAGCCCCTCAATGAAATCAGTAGCTGGGAATGTGAATACAAGGGGCAGGGGGAAAGAATCTGATCTAAATTCAAGATGGCAAGAAAAAGTTCTGAAGATTGACAGAGGACCTGAATCAAGCAGTATAAAGGACTAAGAAATTACAGAATGAATTATCTTGAAGTAAGGGGAGTAAGGCAATTCTGTGCCCATTTCAGAGTATCAACATTGAATAAATTCAGGAATTTTGTATAGCTCATTGTACTAAAAGCAGCTGGAGGACTTCATATCAATTTAGAAACTCATACTTCACATGGCAGAACCTCTTACAACAGGGATAAATGTAGCCTGGAGAAGTATCTTGATTCTGTGACAGTTTCCTTATTCAGTTCTCCTTTTTAAAGGTTCATGATGGATCTTTAAAAGTTAGTAATTGAGCTAAGTATAATAAAATGAAATCTTCACAGTTGACAAGTTTTCAGAATAGCAACACTAATCAATGCCATCTGGACACTGAAGCTGGTATTTTAGAACAACAGCATTTTACTTCTTGTTGAAACTTTTGTACAGCATTGTGCAACTCATTTAACATTTTCATGGTTCAATCTTCCTATAGATAAAGTAAGAATAATTAGTAGAAGATTGTGGAACATTCTCACTAGTGTTTATAAAACTCCTTGCAATTTTAGAACATCCGTAGCAATTTAAGCCAAATTATTGGGCATGCCCTCTCTCCAAGAGTACCTTGGACTCTCTGAAAGAAGATCTCTAACTCCAAGTCTCAGTTAAAGCTATTACATTTACTCTATATTAAACACACATGGTTACTCAGACACTTTAATTTAAATATGTTTCAAATCAGACTTTTTAATTAGGCCTTGAGAGAAGACATAATACAAGCAAAACTGGAAACTCTGAAAACAGAGGCATAACCCTAGGATGGTGATGCATCAGAATTTAAAAAAAATTATTTACTGAACTTCTATTAAAAGCTGATTTGTACCGTCTTGTTTTTGTTCTTTCTGGTAAATTACACTCTCCTTTTCTGAGGATAAATTACAATTAATTTAATTGAATATAGCCTCAATTTAATCAAAAAAGCCTGTTTGTTTTGGTGTACTGCAGAAAAAGTGGAGAAGTGAAGCACAGCAATGAATTTATTACTTGATTAAAAAGGAAAGAGAGTAATTGAAATCAAAGCTTTTTCTAATATCAGAGGCATTAGTCCAAATACCCATCAGAAATAACAGTTGCAGATTATACAAACAGTCCTTTGATTAATCATTCTGGGCATATGTACTAACATATTTCATGATACAATAGATTGAATCACAGACTTTGCTAATCACTGGGTGGGGGTGGCAGGGAAAAGCCTTCTTCCATGTCTCACATTTGAAATGAAGCTTCAGGAAGATGAGGTTTTTTGAGGAACACGAGTTGGATATGGTTTCCTGCAGAGAACACCATTTGGCTGAGCCAACTCTGTGCTCCCTGCATGGCTGCTCAGCATGATTGGCACTGCTCACTTTGTTCCATGCAAGAATGAGCCTTTCAACCAAGCCCTAACTGGCCTTGCCATGTCCTTTCCCTGCACTTGCCCAGCTGTATGTGGTCCATATCCCATGGTGATCTGTGAAATATTCTACAATTTGTCACTTGTCAACAGCCCTGACAGTGGGAAAAAAAACATGCCTTTCTGAGAAAGTTATGAGACTGCATTAAGACAACTGTCAAATTATCACCATTGAGTTAATCCTACTTACAACTGAAGATTAGAAAGACTGACTATTTATTTCTTTTGAAATGCAAACGTATTAGAGATTAAATGAATGTGCCACTCCGCAGATAACCTCTGAAACTCTTTAGGAAATCAATAATTATGAAGTATAAACTGGAGTAAGCATGGAACACAAACTAAATCCACATCAAAAATCTGCAGTTAGTGTCAGGTCACCCTTGACGAGAAAATCAGGATTTATTACTCAATTCAAAACAAAATAAAATTTGGTAGAACAAACTGAGGCATGGTTTTGGGTTGTTTCTTCAAGAATGCTCGAGAATTTTAACCTTTCCACAGAGCCCATTTTAAAAATTATATATGAGGAATATCAATTGGAAATGCACCTTGTCTTACCAAAAGATAAAAGAATTTTAGGAGTCTAGGAGATTTCAAAGAAGGATACCATCTGTCTCAGGAAACAGTGATGACCAAGTATCAGGAGATTTTTCTTCTCCCTACTGCATGAACATTCACAAAGTGAATTTCACAATACTGGAGTAGTAAAACGCTTCCTTTTTAGAAATTGGAAATATGTTTTGCAATTAGATCTGTGAATAATAAGCATAACAATATTTTTTCACTACCAGGACATTTATAAGAGGTAAGCAGTAATCAGTTCTGATTTTTTCCCATTTGGACAGCAAAATCAGAAATCTTCTCTCAGCTCTCCTTTGCTAGCTTAAAAGTCAAGATTTATAGTGGGTTTTTTACATCTTTCTTAAATAATGAATTTTCAAGACACTGAAAAATACCTTATTTATTAGTCTGAGATTATATCACATTTTAACACATTAGACCTGCATGTCTGTGTATAAGTATACATTAGCAGACAGGTTGTTTTTTTTTTTTCTGGAATATATTTTGTTCTACTGCTAAGAAGCAAAATATGGCATGAAGCATATCCAGTTACTAACCAAAAGTAAAAGAATTTTCGTATTTCTTCTATTAACAGTAATGATTTGGAACTTTAGTTTAAATTGAAATTTTTGCTCGGATATTAAAAGTGTGAAGCCTTTTGTTTTCAAATTCTTCTTTTTAAAAAGGCCTATTTATTTTTGAAAAAAAAGTTTTAGCATATTCTATTTCTCCCAACTGTGCATGTTATATAGCCCTTTTTTCTTTATATTCTTTGACTCCGTAATTATTATCAAACCAATGGCCTGTGGATAATCCCTTGAATCTATAACCTCGCTGTGACACACACTAAGACAGACACAAGTGTGTTGACTGTCAGTTTTTCTTTTGTTCCTCCAAAAGGTTGGAGGTAATTAAATTGTCCTCTAATGCTACTTCGTTATTTTGTAACACAAGGCTCACTTAATATCAGTACCTTTGACTTTTCTTTTAATTATCATGCATTGAATAGATACACACCTAGCACAACTGATGACAACAAATGCATATTTTAAAAGTCGAAATGGCTCTCTTTATTCTCTGGTAGTGCCCCTCTCAGACTAATAAATGCTTTAACTTCAAAGATAACAGGGTCATTCTATCAGAAATGAAGATTTGGCAATATAAACTTCCTGAGCATAAAACTTTCCTTTCTTAATCCAATCAGAACCTGGACTGCAAGAAGAAAGAAAAAGGAATTGTTTTAAATGACAGTAAATTGACTGCTACGCTCTGGGGTTTAATAATGTAGAAAATCTAATATTTTTCCAAGTTGCTCAAGCCAAGTCTCAGAGTCACATAAAAAAAATCCAGTAAACTTCCAGGTACAGCATGTAATGCCAAGTTTGCAAATGCAAGGGATCAATATTGATAAATAAGCATTATCTGGCACTTGGGTTTTTTTCCCCTTAAGTAATTTCTGGAAAATAAGACTTGCATTTTGCTTTGAAAACAATGAACAAGCAAGGACCAGCTTTGTCTGAAACAGAGGAAAAGGGAGTGGAACGCAGAAGGAGGAAGCTACAACTTTAAGGAGGAACAAGTTAATGAAATAGTTTATCAAGCCTTATTTGAACAGCACCTATTTTCTTATTTGACAATGTCTGAAATGGTCAATGTATAATAGCAACATTAGGACACTAAGCCAGACTTGGAAACCTCAGAAATTTCAAGAGAGTTTATTTGGTAAAGGGAAAAAAAAAAAAGAAAAAAAAAAAGAAAAATATTTTTAACAAATAAGATTGCTACATATTAGAGGCACAGTGCACAAGCATCAACATTGACAACTCACCAAAAGCAATACAGTTTAACTGCGAAATATTAAGCTAAAGTTAGAATACTAAGATAAATTCCCACAGCTAATAATCAGGACCAAAAATAAAAGAAAATGTTCTTGCACAGCCCAATTTCAAAACAGCCTTTAAAACACTCCGGTTTAATGAAAGTGGAAAAGACTCAACTGAAGCAAGACACACAGCCAAAAGCTACTTTCGATCACAGAACCAACTTTAAGTGACTTTATAAATGTTGAAAAAACTCAACAGCTTGATTTCCATTAAAGATTTGCCCTGCAAACAAGATAAGGGAAAACTTCCTTATCAGTTGATAGAATGCTTCAGAGTATCAAGACAACTGCAGCAGACGCAGCTACAAAATGATTTAAGTATTAAAGAGGTGCTGTTATTTATTATACAAACATAATCATACTCAGCCAACAGGGCAGGGCAGCTTGAGTAGGTGCATGAAGTCCAAGAGGCTCAGTCCTGCAGTATCTGTTTGCCACAGATATGCTGCATTTCATATTTGGTGTGTTCTCCTTCCAGAGTCTTGACAGTCTCAAGGTGTTGCTGTTTGGGTTACAACTAAATTGTGCTTAATTAACTTGCTGCTACATCTCAAATGTAGCATCCAAGACTCAGATATAAGGTGAAAAAAATATTTTGCTAAGTAGAGTTATACAGAACTAAGCAATTCCTGCCAAAATAATGAAAGCCTTTGTCCCACAATCTTTACAAACCCCTCAAGATTAATTTAAATAAAAAGGCAGAAAGAGAATGCAAGGAAGGAATATGCAAAAACAAATCTAGGATATAATGCAAGGCGTTTTCTGCACGTGTTTTGTCTTAACAAATATGAAACCGATGTCAGCCGAAGGGCTGTCTGTGCATGGCCAGAGAAAGCACAAGCCAAGGGAAGCACATTATGCTGCTCAGTGGCACAGCAGCCTCGCCTGTGACATTTGGATTACTTCAGCAACATTACTTCTGGGTCTGAATAAGGCGGAAGGGGGAAGGCATCGCTTGGTTAGTTTGGGAAAGCTTTTCTCTCTTAACAAGAGGCCACAGCTTCACAACCAGGATTATTTCTTTTCCTTCTCTCTATCCTGCCTTTTCAGTTTCTTTTTCTCAGTCCAACCGGAAGCAGGGCTGTGAAAGGGACGGCTTCTCTCCAGCTCAAGGAGCTTGGCCCCTGGCAGAGGCATTTGCACCAGAGCTTGAGAGACAGTTCTGTTCTTGGCTCTGCCAACAGACTTCCTGTGTGTCCTTAAATCCTTTGTGCTTCAATTCTCCCTGTGAGAGACAATAATGATTTCTTTGTTCATCTTATCAGGTGTAATTTTTTTCTAGTGGAAAAACTGTCTGCTCTGTGTGGTAATGTACATACTCACACTAAATTTAACAGCATGGAAGCTCAAGCTTGATTAAGGTATTAGGAGAAACCATAAAATAAAAATACTAGAGAAAGTCACAGATAATACGTGACAAATTTATTATTCTTTTGGGGGGAACACGAGGGAGAATATTAGATTCTAATTAGGTTGAGTGGTAGTTTTACATTCCTGCCATTTTATTGCTGAATCATATAATTATGAAAATACACCTTGTTCACTCATTTAAAAAAATCTCTCATTTTAAAAAAGTGAAATCTGTGCTTACTACATCAGCCTAACTTATAAATATTCTGATAGAACTTGAACTTTTAAAAATACTAAACTGCTTCATCATAAATGGCACGACTCCACTCTCTACCTCTTTTTTCCCTTTCTTTTTTTATAAAATTTCTGGTATTCTGCTGTAAACATCAACTTGTGTATTTTTATCTACCTGTACAAAAGCACATACCTCACATCTATTTTCCTTTCCAACAGGGACTCCTATTGTGTTATCACTGATTTACAGAAGAGCAATTTTAATGTAATAGCCATATAATCCAAACATTACACCATTTGACACTACATCAATATTGATTTAGCTCAGTCCAGCTGTATTTGTCATAATAAAGCTTTCTACACCGAAAAACACCTGACAATTTTTGGCTTTGTTAATGAATACTTAAAGATTCACATATAGCATTTTGTGGTTTTGGGGTCTTTAAAATTAGATTAAAATTTCAGTAAGCATCCTTAGGGAGAGGAAGAAGATTGGAAGAAAATGGTTAGCTCCACACAACTTGTAACACTGTCTACAAACCACTTAATGAGCACATGAGAAATTCAGTGGTTTCATTTCTCTGTCCCAAAACTTGTGACTACGGGTTTGAGTGCCGGGTTGGATGTCAGAGGTACAGATTTAATTTCTGTGCATCTTCAACAGCAGAACAGTAACACTGTGACTTAGACCAGTGCCAGCAATATCCCATGAAGGCAAATTTTTCCTGAGGGAATTCTGGGCCAGACCATTCAATAATGGAAGTACAGAGGAAGCTAAAATCTTCAGGTTTACAAAAGGTCTAGCAAAGGTTAATGCCACAGCTGATAGAAGTAACGCAATACTCTCTGCAGTAACTCTGTTTTACTCCATGGCCAGATGTTTTAGACATCACATTCCCCTGCCCTAGATTTCATTTCATGCCAAAAACATAACGCAAGTTGTCACTTTAAATGCTGTGCTACCATCGTTATCTGTGCCTGAATGACTACTGAAAAGAAAAAAAGAATAAAAAAAAAGAAGAGCAGTTTTACTGATATCCTCTTGAAATGAACAAAATAAATACTGTGAGAGTTAAGTGGTTTTTTTTAATACTGAATGATACCTCTCTTGCAATGAAGAGAGCAAGGAATAAATAATGGATTATAATGAAGTTATAAATATCCTGCATTTTCTCCCACCACCACCAGCTCTTGGCTAAGATCCCAGGTCATTAGCGGATGTCTGCGATTCCATGTGAAAGGAAAGAAAAGAAAAACAACATAAAATTACTAATTTTTTTTCTACAAGACAGCAGAGACAAATACCAATTTTCATCTGTGTCTCTGAAAATAACTTCCCCTTAATTTTGTGAGAAGACTGAGGATGGGGATGGAAAAAACATTGTTCCTTGACTTTATTACCAGGAGTTAGAAGGAAAAAGTAGTGTTTTAAAATTTTCAGTAATTCATTAAGGGCTAACAACTGTTTTCAATACTCAGACAAGAGCATAATAACACTATCAAGACAGATTTCTGATTTTTTTCCCTTCAGCTGGAAATTGCTATTCTCTTTTCACATGTCATCTAGCTCAATTTGATATTTTTGCTATTAGATCACCAGCTTTTAAAATTACAACACTGGAAAACAATTCTTAAGCCTATGAAATATACTTTCCTAGCATTCAGCTCATTTTTCACCTTCATACAAGAGACCGAAAGTAAAAATTAAACGAAAGAGATAATAAGACATAGAAAATAGTTATTTATATCAATAATTCTTTTAAAATGCCAGCAGAAATTCTGCAAGGCATATTCTGTTTGTAAAACTATCAGCAATGACTGCATTTAAATGGTACTCAACCCAATATACTTCACATCATGCTTCTAGAAGTAAATTTTCTGTATTTGCCATTATTGAATCTGGGGGAAACCTTGCAAGTTGCTCATGGAACTCACTAGTGCTTGGTCTTAACTGTACCTCAGATTTCAGTTTTTTACGATTGCAGTGATGAGATTTGCTGGAACCAACTGTAAGCTGATTCTAAACTACAATATAGACATATATTCTGTTTATAAATTGGGATGTTAAACAAGTTGTAGCAATATGTTTTGTTAATAAAGCAATGCTTGTCATCTATAAAAACTATATTTATGCTGTTACTGCATAAACCAGAAGCATTGGCATTTTGCTGCAGCAGTTTCTTGTTTAAAAGAAATTATGCCTCCATAACTGGGGAGATGAGAAGGTTTAAAGGACTCATATTATAATACACTGTTGTTGCTTCTACTTCTGTTTCACAGGAAGGGAAAAAAAATCCTCCTAGTTACAGGCAACAGACTTAGGGCTATAATCATCAGAGAGATTTTTATTTCTGTTGCTTGCTTACTTAAAGACATAAAAGTACACTCCTTCTGACAGGCCAGTTTTTAGAATACTTGCAGGGCTTATTGGGTAGAAATCTGGCAGGATGGCCATGCCCAGAGAGTGATGGTCCATGGAGTGACGTCCATGGAGCTGGGCACCAGCGGTGTTTTCCAGGGCCCGGTACCAGGGCCAGTCTGGCTTAACACCTTCAAGCACCTGGAGGAGGGGACTGAGTGCACCTCAGTTCACAGCTGACACCAAGCTAGGGGGGAGTGTTGATCTGCTGGAGGGCAGGAAGGCTCTGCAGAGGGATCTGGACAGGCTGGATCAATGGGCTGAGGCACTGAGTCCTATGCAACCAACCCATGCAGCACTGCAGGCTTGGGAAGAGTGACTGGAAAGCTGCCCAGCAGGAAAGGACCTGGGGGTGCTGGCTGACAGCAGCTGCACATGATCCAGGGTGTGCCCAGGTGGCCAAGAAGGCCAATGGCATCCTGTATCAGCCACAGCATGGCCAGCAGGACCAGGGCAGTGATTGTCCCCCTGTACCCAGCACTGGTGAGACCACACCTCGAGCCCTGTGCCCAGTTTTGGGCACCTTGCTACAGTACAGACATGGAGGGGCTGGAGTGGGTCCAGAGAAGAGCAGTGGAGCTGGTGAAGGGTCTGTCTCTCATGATCAGTGGCTGAGGAAGCTGAAGCTGTTTAGCCTGGAGAAAAGGAGGCTCAGGGAAATCTTATCAGTCTGAACAATTATGTGAAAGGAGGTTTGTGGTGAGGTGTGGGTGAGCCTCTTCACCCAGGTAACAAGGGATAGGATCAGAGGAAACTGCCTCAAGATGTGCCAGGGAAGGTATCAAGAAAATTTTCTTCACTGAAAAGGTTGCCCAGGAAAGCTGTGGAGTTACCATCCCTAAAAGTGTTCAAAAGATTTGTGGATGTGGCAGCTGGGGACATGGCCTAGTGATGAACAAGGTGGTGCTACATTAACAACTGGACTTACTGATTTTAGAGGTCTTTTCCCACCCTAACAATTCTGTAGAATAAATTGGACGTACTCCACCCGTTCTACAATAAACAGGGAACAGTGACATTCCCACTGAGTGAGCTCCTTTACAGCAGTGGGACTAATTTCATGCCTGTCACTTGTAACATCTACCTGACTGCTCTGAGCTAAAAGTGCAGCTGATGTCCACAAAAAGGATATGAAGGAAAAATCTACACACTTTTATGAATTCAGATGTGACTTCAATGTACATTGAGAAGATCAAGAATCCCCAGTCAAACCCCCAAAAGCAAGTTTCTTGACTGATTCAGTTCTTCAAAAATTCTTGCAATGTTAAAGATTTATGTTTCGTTTCTTTTAGTGTGAAAAAAAGGTAATGTTTTCTATGGCATGTTCCACAACTTAAAAAAAAAAAATTAAAAATGGTTTGGAGCTGTACAAAATCTTCTGGATAAAAAGTCCTTTCTAAATTTCTATGGCTTTTAGCAGTTTACAGGAGAATCCAAACAGCAGGAGGTAATTGAAGGTGATTAATGAATTCACAGAGAGAGGTTTTGGCATCCTATTCTCAACAATATACTAAGAATAAAGTTTGACAGGGTTAATGGTTCAGTAAATTGTTATTTCTGTTCTTTTGCGAGGTGATTAGGGTTCTGTTAACTTCTAATTTACAAGGACTGCATATTTACAGCCAAAGCTGCCATGAACAGCCACAGCTCACCTAACTAGAAATGTTACATTAAAAAAAAAGGTGCAGAGTACCAGTTTCTTTTATTTCAGCTCTCCTAGGGGCAGAAATTACTCAGGTTGTACCGAAATACTGCTTCATACTGTCCTCTTCCCCTCTCACTTCATACCACACCAGCCTTAAAACTGGGCAAGACATATACTATGAAGATGGTTCAATAGCTCATACTATGCTTTGTTTAACTATCATAAAGCAAAAGGCAAGATGGTTCACATCACCTGTAAAACTTCTAAAAAGTGTTTGTAAAATATAGAAGAACCCAACTATCCCAATACTCCCACAGAGCAAAAGATAACACCACATATTTTCAAAAATTAAAACATGTAGCCCTTCTAAAAATCAGTTAAAAACCCCAGGCATCAGAACGAGGGAATCTCCATGTCCCAATTAAGGTCACATACTTGTGTGTCATTACAAGCCTGGTAATAACCAAATCACTGGTACTACCAAGATGAACAAAGACTATTTGGCAAGCTGTCAAAAAAAAAAAAATCATAATATTATGGCAAGGCACTGCTTATGAAGAAAATACTGGAGTTTCCCTCTCAGACATGATGTTTTCTGGGAGGAGGGGAAAAGAAAAAAGCTTTTAAAATATTCAGAGGAACATATTTGATTATCTAAGAAAATCAGAATATTTTTTCCCTCTAACTAATAAAATACATTAAAGATTGTGATACAAAAAAATGAGATAGAATGAAGGAATTTCATCAGTATTAAAAGCTCTTGAAGATGCATTAAATTTTATTCCTCTACAAATTAAGATTTTATGCTATGCAGCACACTAAAATGGGCAAGAAATGAACAAGCAATGACAAGAGACAGATAGCTACATGTTCAGAAAACATAGTTATAAAGGATTGAAATGCATGACAATAATGCATTTGCAGAATTTAAGTAACTAGCCACCCTTCTATATATTCTTTTCAGCTTATTGGTGCAATAGTCTATAGTGAGGTATAAATTTTGTCACTCACAGTTGTAACTTAATTGTCAGTTCCACCCCAACATAGGTTTATTGTATGGAGCATATGCTAAATCAATAAATTTTAAATGTCTTAATTATTTTTTCATACAAGTGTCTTACTACAATAAATTGATACATAAAAAGATTCACATCAAACCTCGGGATGTTCTCAAGTATGCCAACCTATTAATCTAAATTTCTGCTTGCACTATTTTATCTTTTAGGTAGAGAGCAGTCACGTCATTGATTCAGCTAGAAATTCAGATACTAGAGAATATTGTTTCTGTTTCAAAAAACTATTGAATATAATGACCTCATGTTGAAGTTAGTAGATGATTTCCAAACAGCTGTGCTGTTTAAGATGACCATCCATCTCATTGGGAATTCAGTGCAGACTTCTCCCTTTTCATATCAATTACTTCAGCAGAAACACTGGGTGTTTCTTACATTCAAGGTCTGTATATGCTGCTCTCACAGCAAAAGAAGACCACAGCATCTGCAAATTCTCTAAAAAAGGCTGTCTGCTTTGATGAAAGCTGCCCAAACAGGTCAGAGTAGCACAATGCACTGTACAATTTAAAGCATTTCACTTCTAACACTTCTTTTATTAGTCTGTCAATCACTCTGAAAAAGTCAAAGCCTGACTTGAAAAGGATTTTTAAAAGCATACTTATACAATATTATTCTTTGTGTAAGATTGTTTGATCTATTTCTGTTATCAAATAATTTCTCTCCCCAAGTCCTTTTCCTCATTTTTAGGGAGACTCTGAGATTCTTTCCCAACAGTATCAGCCCCAGACAAACATTACTATGTGCATGATGCTAGTTATCTTGAGGACTACATACTTTAAAAAAAAGTTCCTGATTTTTGATACTCACTATGAAGCATAGCCATGCAAAACAGGTGCCAAACTGCATGCAATAAACTTCAGCCCCCATAATTAACTCACAACCCTCAACTCTTCAGCCAGCTCCCACCAGTAGCAATTTTAACATGCCCAGCCCATATGGCACAGAACAGCCTATGTTCAGACTATCAAGCGCTCTCAGCCTCCAAGGCAGGCTGGCCTCATGAAAACTGCCAGTCAGGAATGGTCCTGGTCCCTGCCAGCTCCTGGGCTGTGCCTAGAAATCATTACAAGGATCACCAGCTGTCCCAGGCCAAACAGCACCTGGACCCACTCTAACAGTTCAGCACCATGGATGACCAAGCTGCCATGCTCATGGAATATTCCCTGCTCTCAGGTAGAGCCTTTACAGACACAGCTTCAATTTACTGTAAGAAAAAAAAATAATAAAACCAGCTCTTAGCTAATAAAATGAGAGGCAAAAGATGGTCTTCTAATCAAGATGAACTTCTAATCCCTTTTGCTTCCTCTTTCAACTCAACATGCCAATGAAATTCAGTTGCAGAAAGCCTCTTGCATTCTTAATAAATGGAATAGAAAAAGATTACATTCCATATATTGTAATAAGCAACAAATTTATGCAAATGACATGCAGTAGGAAGTGAGACAATAAAAGCATTGTGGTGTACTGAGCAGAGCCAAATGCACAGAAATTATGTAAAGGAGGACATGAATAGCTGAAAGCAAGTTTCTGCAATCCTCCAAAAATCTTTATGTTTTCAGACTAAATGTATCTTCAGGACATTGACAGTTCTTTTGAGTTTCTGCTGAATTTAAGTTAAAAATATAAAAGCTACCTGAGCCCAGGCTTTAAATTATCTTATTGTCCACTGATAAAAATCAAAATAATTGCTAATTTTCTGAATATTAATTGAAAATTCGGTTTCAATTTCTTGCTTTAGAGCTATAAGACACACTAAAAATAACTAAGAGATATAGCTGTGTTAGCTGTCAAAAACAAAACAAAACAAAACAAACAAACAAAAAAAATTGAAAAAGCACCAGCCTCAGGTTGTGGACTAGAACATTTCCCAATCATGGCAGAAATTAGATTATTTTTGGCTTCTAAATGATAACTAGCTTCACCAAACCCTTTCATTTGATTGAAATTTGAATGTGCTAGGATAAGAAAAAAACATCACTGCTTAAATGATAAATTCCTATCAACTCACTCTCTAGATCTTTAGCATGATTCCATCTTTTCTCCTGCTTCAAAACAGCTATGAGAAATGCTCTTCCTTCTAATAAAAGAAAACAACAACAAAAATCCCAAAGTAAAACAAAAGAAAAACCATAAAAAAGACAAAAGCAAGTAGGTTTCATACCTTGTTTAGGTAATGAAAAGGTCAGTAAATCCCGAGAGTCATACATTTCAAAGCAGAATTTGTGTTCTGTTAGGAAACAGGCTACACCATGCCTCAATAAGGAATATATTAGCCACTGATGAACTACACTGGCCATTACTTCCAGTCACAAAGAAACAGGATGCAACTAAGACCATCAAAATAAGAGACTGGGGGAAAAATAGCCTTAAAGGATTTACTGAAGCAGCACAAGGACTTCATGCATGGCATGCATGATACAGGAGAACCTTAGTTACCCACCAACACCAGCAGTTGCCTCTGTACAGGGGGTCCTGGAGATGCAGTGTGCAGGCAAGTACAGCTCCAAAGCCCAAGCAAAGCAAGACCCAGCATGTGCACCACGATGCCAACAGCTGACTTGCTGATGCAAGCTTGATCAGCTGAACAGCTGATGCCAGCAGATGCCAGCACTCCAAAACTTATTAACCACTTATTTTATGTGACGGTGGTGTAGTTTGGTAAGACGTCCCTTGAAATAAATTTGTAAGTCTAAAATACAGAACATCAACTCCCCTCCTTCTGATGAGAATGTCCTGACGTTGTAACACTGAAGTTACAAAGAGTGAGAACTTATCCATACTGAGTGTACATCTGGGGGTGAGGAAACCTAAACTGGCACTCAGAATTTCAATTTTGATGAGCTGAGACTACTTGTAGGCTTTTCTAGACTGAATTAATTTTATTCACCTTCACTCTGCTTTACACAACATAAAGGAACTGCCACCAGGAACTACATTGTCAGAAGAACCACAACCGAATGGAGATGTTAATTTTCCTTTTCACATACGAGGTCTCAAGGGCAGGCTATTTGGCTGATTAAAAATAAAGCTGAATAGGGAGTCAACATGCAGGTGCTCAGATACAGCCAAAATGATGATTCATTCAGTTTGCATTCAAGGCCACACACATATCTCACTGAGGCATGTCATCTTAGTTAACAGAAAAATATAAAAGTCGGCTACTGTGGAAGATAAATAAAGTGAGCCGAAATTTGCGTAAAAGGGAAGGTTTGGGTTTTGTTATAGTATGAAGGATCAACTGCTGATCATACCAAACACTTTAATGAGCAGTGAAACTGGACACATGCATATTCTTTAGGTTTATCAGACTTCAGCTACTTATATGTGCAAGTCCAATCTCATGCCTCTAACATGTCAGAAACACGGCTCATTTTCAGAGATAAATAAACTGGCTGTGTGGAACTCAATCACAGCTGTTGCAATAAACATATCTCACTGTTCAATTCTAGCACAGCCATGTCCAACAAAATCTTTCATAAGTAAGCTGTGTCTTAAAAGAAAATAAAACCTCACACCCATAGAACAAAATCTCCAAACCTGGCCCAGTCTCCCAGCAAAAGTCTATCAACATCCTTCTATCCAGAGACTATAGAACTCACAGACCTACATGATCTTGGAGACTTAGCTGAAGTTCAGAATAATTTTTCAATAACTACCCCTCCCAAAAGACAAGCCTAACTAAAGTTATTCACATAGCATTGATAAGATTGGAGAAAAATCACTTCAACCGATCAATCTGTAACCCTGGAAATACCATGGATATGACCTTCCCTTCTAGGAGTAGCCATGCTGTGGAAATTCTTACAGATGAACAAG
Organism: Alethe castanea; assembly: GCA_024734035.1. Lineage (NCBI taxonomy): Eukaryota > Metazoa > Chordata > Aves > Passeriformes > Muscicapidae > Alethe > Alethe castanea. The sequence continues at coordinate 35,321,543 of JANRGV010000094.1, forward strand.
GGAACCTGTTTGCAAAACAGAAAGATTATGGAATAGTACTTATATTAGGTTAAGAGAAGGAAAAAAAATGCCACTATTTTATGAACGTGGAGGGAAAACTCTGGTGTGATTATATAGTGGAATTTAAATGTCCATATGCAAGTAAGAAAGAACGATCAACATTCACATATAGCTTATCTATATAAAATACTTTTTTTCCTAAAATCATCCGTATCTCACATCTTAACCACAGTTAATTTAAAAAGAAAAAAAATTGTCCATCCAAATAAGCATGTTTTGAAGGTGACTTCAGAAAGTTTGCAGATCATTGTACAAGTTCTTGGTTTTATTTGTAAGACATGCAAAAATCACAAAGTTTGTAGAAGTAACTTGACTGCAAATGTGCAGGTTTACTGCAAACATGCACAACACCTGATAACCCAAAGAACTTGATTCTTTTTTAAGTTGCTGAAGGCACTTACAGATCCTTTCAATATTATTTAGTGGGTTGTACTGAGTGCCTATTTTAAGGAATGTGCTTTGTATATCTGGTGGGCAGTGGTCAGTGCCTAGCAGGGAAACAATCAGTGAGCATGAGCACTGGCAGACTGAACAGTCAGAAAATGTCTCATTTCATTGTTTGTTAAACAGTTTACTGCTTTCCCTCAGCTTAATTCTTTCTCATGTACTCCAGTTTAGGCTTCATATTTGAAATGTATCTACTTTAGGCCATAGCTGCCTATGAATATATACAGCTATACAACTATTTCTATCAATTAATTCAACGCCACAATAAATTGAAAATCAACTTCATTCTTTTTGTTTTCCAACAAAGCCTGCTTTGAAGTTTGCAATTATTCACAATAGTTCCCAGAGAAGTTTTTAGCAAAGAAGTCTTGGTATAGCCAGAAAGAATGACCTTATTGGATCACAAACTGAACATAGCAGCTGTGCCGCTGGCAGAAGGTCTATAACATGCACTCATGGTGGCTTCCCTGCCTCCATCATAATCCACTATATACTGATCCAATTATTGCACAAAAAGCCTTTTACTTATAGCACACTCTCCTTTTCACTGCTCTCTCACTCTGGATTGGAGAGAAAAAAAATCTTGCAGATGGAATGCTTACTGTTTTTCAAATATTCCGTGCTAAAATGCCATTTACACCCACAGCTGCTGCTGCCTTCTTTCTCCCTTCTTTTACAAGACAAGGAGGGGGAGAGGACAGAGAGAGAAAAAAACCTGAAGAAATTTTTAAGATATTTATATTAAAAGTTCATTGTGTTACATTTTTTATAATTAGGCTCATATCACAGAAAACAGATTATGATTTTGTCCTGATAATTTAGAAGACAATTTAAAGCTTTAATCTTGCAGGAAATGCACAGAGATGTGGAAGTTTCAAAGCTCAATTTAGAGAGGAATGATCTCTCAGGTAAAGTTCTTAGAAAAAAAAAAAAGAAAAGAAGGCAGGAATACAGTAACTTAGGTTGATGAAGAGTTGGGAAGTATGTTGCAATATTTTCCTTCCAAACAATACTGTTGTGTAACTTTTCTAAGCTTTTGCAGTTAACATGTAAAACTAATAAACAACTCCCTCAGAAAAAAATAAAATAAAAAACTTAGTGCCATATTGGAAACCTTGCATCCTAAACATCTGTTTCTTTATTCACTCTTCAGTTATGCTCTGACAAGCAACTAAAGAAAAAAACCTGTCTGCCCCTTTCCCCAAACACTTTTCTTAACTGGAAATAGTACAAAACCCAACTATGCTGAGAAGCCAGACATGATGGAAAGCACTTAGGATACTTTTTAACCAAATAAGAAATGAAAAAAACCTCTTTCCAGGGCTCATATGCATTCTATAACATGAGCCATCAGTAATAGCCATTTCTGCCTTCAGAGCAAAGAATATTTTTTCCAATGAATCTGTTTATAACCAAAGACAGAAATAATTAGATAATGTGTTTGAAGAGAAAGGAGCTCCTCCTAGCTACGATGTGAAATGGACAGACAGGCAAAGACAGCCTGTGCTGCTGGCTATATAAAGTTTAGAAATAACCAACCTTTAACTGAACATGTCTTGCTTTTGAACAATCTTGTAAAACTCTCAGTGGTTCAAATGCACAGTGGAAGAGCACCAAAAAAGAATCATTGGGTTTTTTTCACTTCCATTAGCAAACCAGTCCTGAACAGTAGGGCGGCGCAGGGTGAGAAGGTCAAGAAATTATGAGCAGTTATTAGATTTGCAATAAGATTTGTTTTTTATACTCTTACTGCTTTCTTACTGTAAAGCCATCCTGACTTATTAAGATAATGCTCTTCACCTGACACATCACAGTGCATCCTCCACATACAGGGAAATCCATAACAAAATCTTGGAAACAATACAATTTTTTTTTTCTTTGATAAGCAGATACTTCTTTTCAAAAAAGACAATGTATTCCTTCAGGGAAAAATATGCAAGAGTATGTAATCACTCAGCTATTTAACCTCTGTGCACTCTTATGTTTCTTAGATTTACCTCAAAGCCAGTTATCTTTTTGTTTGGCCATAGCCTTTTTGGTCAAGGGCTTTTATGGATATATCTTAGAAGGGCCATTGAGAGTCACAGTGTTACTGAAAATTATAACATTCAGAGAAACACTGAAGGAATATTCACACTGCCATAAACCCAATATACTGTGTCAAACCAAAATGACACTCTTATCAGGTCAAACCCCGAAGTGTAAAATTCTTTGACCAATATGCATATAATTTAACTCTTTAGGAAGACTGAGGAAAAAAATTCTAAAGTCTAAATTACTATATCTCTTATAAACAGTATCATTTCCATTAAACTATTGCACTAAGGTACAAAAAACTAAACTACAGAAAGTGTTTCAGGAAAACCCAGCCAGAGTTTTGTATCCCACTGAAATCAGTGCTGCTTGGGAACTTAAACGCTTTTCTGGATTTCATTGTATCTACCATTCAAAGCCTGTCAGTCATGGAACACACTGCTGTTATCAGAAGGAACGGATTGCTCCAGAGCAGCCATCTGTGGCAGCCCTGAGTGTAAATACCTGCTGGCACATCCTGTGGCTCACTGCCCACCGCGGGTACTGAGCACACAATGCCCGGATGGGAGACGGGGCTGGAGGGAAGCTGAGGACTGGAACTACAGCAACCAGCTACAGGAACATTTGATGCTTGCATGTGTTCCTGCCTTTCTTACTCTTCTGCAGAATACCCTTATGATTTTGCTCAACTGTGCTTGCTGAAACATGTTTTTTTTCAAGCTGAAATGTATTTTTTCATCAGTAGGATTTAAAAGCAGTTACGTAAGTTTCGCAGCATTTTTAAACATTTTTCTCTATTTAGTGGAGTTAAAAGTGATTTGGGGAAACATTCACTAAGAGCTACTTTAGCTTTTACAAGGGAAGCTCAAAAGATTGAAATATGCTGTTCTATGGCAGACAAAAATTTGAGAAAGTTTAAATTTAGATGATTGTTTCTGAGACAACTATAAATGCCTCACAGCACTTACATACTACCAGCAGAAGAATCACAGTCAACCAGCAGAAAGAATTAGAAAGCCTGACTCTACCTGTAAGAATAGAAATTATAACCCTAAATAACATTAAAATAACATTATCACACAGCACTTTTACTGCAAAATGAAAATATGTCATGAATCTCCAGGAAAGGATAGTGCCATAATTGTATAATTGCCTAAGGGGGATGGACTTCCAAAATTGTCTTTGGAAAATAATCCTGTACTATACATAGGTTCCTGAAGACACCTGGGGAGGAAGGGAGCAGGAAGGAAGCAATAATCACACCAAATGGCCCCCTTCACAAAAAAAGAAGATTTTGTACTAAATCAAAATCACTTCCCAAAAAAACCTTAGTACAAGAATACAGAGAGACATGACAAAACTGCTTCATTGTTTATAAGTGGTAAAACCCAGGTGCAGACAATCATCGTCTTCCCTCTGTGAGACTGAACTAATTCTGCATCAACCTGTGACAGAGGAAATCCACATTTTGTCTCAAAAATGGCAGGAAAAGGAACATCACCTCAACTATTACACTTTTTTGTGGGTCTGGGGTTTTTATTTGGTTTGTTTGTTTGTTTTTTTGTTGGGGGATTGTTTGTTTTGTTTTCTCTTTTGAATTTGGTATTTCTGGGAGTAGAGGGATTTTTTTTAAGACTATAACTGCATCTTGACAGTGATGATTTGGAAAACCATTCACTCTTTTACAGCCATGGAAAATGCATGTAACAAATTGCAGAGTTAAGATCAGAAAACCATGCACAACCCTTTTCTCTTAAATGCCTATAATATTTTAGAATTTCATTTTTGTTCTCACTTCATACTTTGCACAAATGTTCTGTCCCTGTCCTTTATCCACATTTATTTTTTACCTGTGCTTTCTCTGGTCCTACACAATTTTTTGATCTTTCTTTCTTTCTCTCTGGCTTGTAACCCTGCTGCCTGGTTCATCTCTTCCTGTTTAGAAGGATTTAGCAGATCTGCTTCCTTTCCCTCTTCCCTTGGTGACTAATAGGTTTGGTTGATTTAGCCAATAAGATTTCCCTTATGGTGTTTTTTGATTTCTCTACTCTGCTTATACATCAACAAATCCACTTAGGAAAAAAAAAAGTCTTTAAAACAAGACGGTAGAACTGCTCACCTGTGAAAGAGGATGAAAACCTCAGCTCACTATCAACACAAAATATTCAACTTCCCAGTGAGAAAACAAAAGCAACAGGCCCAAGGATCTCTAAAGTGGCTCCCTAAAAACTGCAGGTCATATTGTAAAATTCAGCTTATTTGCAAAATGAAATAATGCTTGTATAGCTGATCTATTTCAAAAATCTTATATTTTGTGAAGAGTTTATGCAACTTCTAAACGAAATCTAAGAATTCAGACACTTACACTGGACTTCTAAATGAAGATTATAAATTACTGGATGATCATTAGAAAGAGTATATAACTTCATATTTCACCACAGTTAAGCGAGAAACAAAGAAACCAGAACTCTGGCTCATATCTAGTTCCTCAAATGTTTCAAATAAGAGAATAAACATAAATAACAATAAACCATGCATAGGTTCCTGAAGCCATCTTCTATAACCAACCTTTATCCAACAGGCTACATCTGCTAGGAAGCCTCTTTCCCAGCCACGAGCAGTGATGGGCTTTTCTTCCAGTAGTCAAAAACAACTTTGTTTTTAATTTAGCAAACTTTCCACTTTTCAGAGATAGAAGGTGGCTTACATTATTTCTATAATCCCAGTCAAGGGAGCTTGTGTATATATATATATATGTGTGTGTGTGTGTGTGTGTGTGTGTGTGTGATGATACAAGAATTACTTTTTAAATTCAGCCCTAAAAATATGTATTCAGTAACACTTCATAAAAATAATTTATATTTCTGACTTGTTGGTCCAGCTTTTTGAAGAGAAAAGCACTTCTGGTTTCAGTGCTGTTAAAAAAATAAAGGTAAAAGCATATAATCTGTCACATGACCACTACAGATTTTGCTACATTGGTCCAGTTCTTCCTCAGTTTACTGTATTGCAAGGTCTGCTTTTCCCAAATTACAGTGAAAAAATACTTTTCCTGCTTTTTTTTTTTTTAAAAATAAAAATACTAATGGGAATGTATTGGGCAAAACATGAAAGATGGGCAACATGTAGCCCCCTTTTGGAAAATACAAATAAAGTACAGATGGCAGAGAAAGAACAGTCTTTGAAAGTACTTACACACGTGTGGCTTAAGCCTTTTACAAGTGCCTGGGAAGTATTTGATCAAAATACACAGGGAATAAAATGTATTGTGTGTACACGTCTCTGAAATGCAGGAGACAGGAATTCAAAGTGTCCAGTGGTAACATCTGGAAGAAACTGTAGGAAGTATCCAGAGAAGCAGAGTTGTATCTTTAAAATCCTCCTTAAACACTAGGATTTGCAACCCTCCCACTATTATTACACTATCACAGAGTCCTTAACCAAAGAAACTGTGAGGACTTGATTTTTATACATCCATCTACAGGGGGAAGAAACAGTTTACTAGAAGACAGCATTCTACAAAAACAAATCTCAAGACAGATACTTTTATCTCTTTTTCATCCTCAACCAATACACCAATCACATATGATAACAGTTGGCAGGACATCTTCAAGGGAAAAGCAGTCCAAGGTCAGCTCATGAAAGCAAGCTTTTAGAGAATGACAGTGGCACTGGACCCCCTCTGGCTGCTGATAACATCGCTGCTGTCAGCTCAGCACCGAAGCAATGATTCCATCAGTACAATAAATTCGTTCATGCAGTGTAAGAGGGCAGAAAAATGCCCAAAAGCACAGTAAGATTGCAGTGTTCCAGCAGCCTCTTCTCAAGGACATTTGAAGTACGTTTTACTGGTTCTACAATCACAAAGATGGGCAAAAAGCCCAAGAAATTCTCTCATGACTCCAGGCCTTTCAGAGCACCAGTCCATCTTTTGACTTCCCTTATCTCACATAAGACATGTCTAAGGCTCATAACCCAGCAGTCACACAGAGCAGCCCTGAGTGTCCTTTCAGTCAGCAACAGACACAAGTAAAGAAACTACTGCCCATTTCTCTGTTTTCTGTGGCCCAGGAGTTCATGTTTCCCCCTCGTTGTTTTTATCTGATAAAACTGTATTGCAGGATAACACAAAGCTCTCCACAGCATCTGAAATAGCTACTCAACCTCAGCAAGGAATCTGCACTGTTTATATTGCATTTTACATTCTTTTTCAGTCACACTTGTATTTAATAACAACAAGAACAAGAAATTTACATTTGTAGCCAATATTTGTATTTTCCATTTGGCAGTCCTGCTAATTTCTCTCACAGGGTAAAGCTAAAACTGACTTGGCAGGCTGGATTTATCAGCGCTTCATCTGCTAAACCATTCCAGCTAGAAAGCCAACTATATTGTCAATGGTTTTAGGAAGCAAGCTTCTACTTGTATTATGTGACAAGCTCACAAAGAACACAAAATCAAAACAAACAAGAAAATATAAGCAGGGTTGGTGGAAAACACAGACAGATCAACATTTAAAGATTTGTTTTTTGTAATCCCTAAAATAGAAGTTTACTTGGTGCCAAGTCTTCAGAAAGACAATTTTATTTTCTAAACACTAAACACACTGCCCAAGCTCACAAAGCATCTTCCACACTACGGTACCAGGAAGGACATACAGCACAGTTGAGAATTTCACCTACAGTTATGGTAATAGCCAAATGTGACAGTTTTTCAAATATTGGCTCCCAAAAGTAAAAACAATCCTGTGCTCATCACTACCAGAAATACAAATTGTATAGGAATAACTTGGTCTCAAATGATAATTTCTGTGAAAAACAACACAATTTACAGGCCAAAATTTCAGGAACAGTTGTACTGACAAACAGACAGAAATGAAATTTGTATAATTCTGAAGACAAAACAGCAGTAAAATCTGATTTTGATGCCAAAATATGTATGCTTATATAATGAAATATTTGGATAGCTTTGCTTTGCACTGTATTTAGTTGTAGATTAAATAATTCCTTGTTTATTAACAGAGTTGTAATGTCATTCTATTTTAATACCAAATCCTTCAATCCTCTTTTTTAATCAGTCAACCAAAACTCCAAAGATAGGAGGAGTCTCCATTAGTTACAAGAGATTTCTGATGCTTTATCAAGGAAAATATCTCCAAACAATATGGTAAAAGTGAAATTTTCTACCATTAAAGGTGTGATTACTTCACTGTTGATCCTCTCAGAAGAAACACCTCAACACTCTTTCTTTCATTGCTTTCTCCCTCTAGATTCTGATACCTGCTCCTGAAAAAAATTCTCATTTCCAAGCTAGAGTCCTCAGATCATCACGATTAATGATCACTACCAAATTTAACATATCTAAGGAAAGTGTGCATTGATTGACAAACAAGGGTATTGCATTCCTACTGCACCTACTTTAGACAAAAGGACTGAGTGCTGTGGTATTACAAACAAAATAAGAAAATGATGGGGGCAGAATAGAAAAGGAGATATCATGTATTCTACTCTCAATATGTTCCTGAAGATATGGTTATGGAGGACAAAATGGGATGGGAAGGTGGACATGAGGCACCACTCACCAATTCCTGAGATGCATACTTTGGATCTTCAGGATCAACTGACCAGTAGCAGTAGTCAAAGCTGAAGGACACAGTTTTTTCTCTCGAGTCCCAGCTACTGTCAACCTGACAATAAAAGGAAAAAGTCAAAAAAAAAAAAAAAAAAAAAAGAAAAGCATTTTCCAAGTTAATGGGAAGTTTATCTAGGATCCGTCTTCAGGAAAATGAATAGCTAAGAGTTAAATCTCTTTATTCAATCTTCTTTGGTGCTTAGAGTGAGGTGGAGACATCCATGACAAACCTGCTAGAGCATTTTTACTGAAGGGTTCATTTACTACAGCTAATGTTTTCCAACACACATACAATAGAAATAATTCAGCTAATCTTCATAAATTCTACTGGCAGGAAAGCTTTATAAACTTTTTGATATTTCTCTGAAATTCTTCTGTTTCACAGAGGACCACATCACAAAAATGAGGTGCCAAGTGATAAGAAGAAAACAATAGTCCCACTGCATATTTGAATATGCAGGTCTCTTCCCCAGCTTCCCCTTTCTATTAGAATGATCAAACAGCCAAGAAAGCAGAGAAAATTATCAGGATATCAGGATTCTTATATGGGAAAGAGGAGACAACATAAACCATACCTTTATATTTCTGACTTTTGTCACTTTGTCATCAACTTCTACAATCACTCTTCCTCCTTCTGCTCTCTCTCTGGAAACAGAACACATTTTAAAAATCCATTTAAATTATAAAGAAATAGAAAAGTGTGTGTCAAATTTCTAAACTTCAGAACTTTGTTTTTACTATAGAAAACTGCAAATCAGAGCCATGAAACAGATACTTCAGATATCAGATATACACAGATAAGACTTTGTGACATGAAATACCATTTGCAGATCTGCATTCAGGTACCTCAATAGCAAGGGGCTAAAAAAACCCCAAGGCTGTGGTGATTAAAGAGCTTTAAAGTGTTTTTCCTAAACACATTGTCAGGATTTTATTACTGTCTAAGACTCGTTGCTTTAAATTACTTATACAAAGAGCTACTACTTTACAAAGTATCTACTGAGTGGAGCACTGGTAGACTGGCTCTGCTTTGTGGGGTAGGGATCCATGTCACAGACTTGTAAGCCACATGAGTTGTCAGGTTGCACCATCTGATTTTTCCCACTTAATCCAAAGTGTTTGTTGTTGTCCTCAAAAAAAAAAATCTTTAGGAAAAAAAATGTAGCAAACAAACAATAAAACCAAAAAAACTGTCCTGAAAAGCCAATGGCCAGGATCTAAGTGCAAAGGACCATGCACCCATATATACAGTCTAAACCTGTCATTGGAAGCAGCCATGACTGGCTACCACAGACAACTTCCACATCCAAAATGAATCATGGTAGAATAGAATGAAAAAAGAATGTTGACAAAACAAAAAAGCCCCCACAAAAACAAACAAAATACTCAAACCAAATTCATCTTATTTCTGGGCTGCCAGTAGGATAGCTACCTGAAGATAAGGATGATCTTATTTATCCCTCTCAATAATTATCATGGATTTTTTAATACATAGTAGGATAGAACAGAAGAAGAAGAGGTCAGTGTCCTATTTCTCCAGCTTTGGTACTGAGAAGCTAAGAACAAGACAAATATGTTGTATATTTCCTCATATTTTGCTTGTGGTCTGATACTGACAATCTTGTAAGATGCAATTTCTGATAAAGTTTTGATGAACCCTAATAGCTTTTAAAGCTGTAAGAAATCAGTTTAGAAATAAAAACAATTTTGTCCTTAGTGGAGTTTTGTGAAATTTTATTAAAATTAAGGTGAAGACACACTGTCATTTGGGGTTAGATGTGTATGTGTCTCCAGATAATCAGCTGGATCAGTATCATGAGGTCAGTTAAAAACCAGGCAAGATAAAACAAGAGTTAGAAAATTCAAACCCAGCTGACAACTACTCATTCCTCACCCTAAGACCTTTAACAGATTCCTTTATATGTGTGCAGAAGTATTTAGTCCCCCACCAATTACAATCTGCCTTCACTGAGGATTATAACTTCAAGGTGGCCCAAAGCACATCATCACCTGTCTTTGAGTCTCTCTACTTCTCAGTTTTTACCCCATATTTTCTGTTCCAGAACAAGATTCAAAACAATGCCTTAGGACACTTAAGGCTTCCATGAACAAAATCACTGTAGCATTTGAGCTTTCCAAGCATAAAGAGTTTTTAAGCACATTTCTGAGCATAGCTGTTCCCATTTTGCACATAGAAATGATGCTTTACCTTAAAGTCTCTTGCTTCACATTACTGATTTTTGAGGTACCCTCCCTGAGATAGACTGAACTTGGAATTTCCTGTAGTACATACTTACACATGATTCTTCACATAGAAAATACAAGGACAGCTCCCAGAGATTTTCAGCACATCAGTCACCCGAGCCCCAAGTCAGATCCCAAGAGAAAGGGAAACACTTTATGTACAGCTGAGTAAAGAATGGAGCCTCATAAGGCTCCCTAAAGAACAAATGAACAAGGAACAGGGACTAAATATACAAACTGTAAGGTACCTAAGCTAGAAATATGCAACTGATGCATTTAACCTGGACATGTGTAACTTCATAGATGTTTTGACAAGCAAATGCTTTCCAATGTAAGTTACTCAGGGGACTTTGATATCCACATACCAATCACTGCCAGGTGAGCTAATGGACAAAGCTGACAATTACCCTGTACAGCAGATGGGATTTAAGAGGCAATGGGACATTTTGACAGAATTTCACAATATTTTGAGAAGAGCAAAAGACAGAGAAAATTAGAGGGATTGTATAGGAGAGAGCTTGCTCCATTAAACATATACTTTCCTCCATTTCTCAAGTATGATCTTGGCCCTATCCTGCTTCTCAATCCTTAATTTTCAGTCCTTAATGTCCCAGTCTTACCAGCCTAAATAGTTCACTGAGTTCCTATCCCCCTCCTCCTATGCTCACACGTCATTCCCTACAGGTATCTGCTATGTGTTCTCACTGGCATCATGTCCATCTTGCCCAAGGCAGTCTTTAACTGCTCTGCAAGTCTTGTGTCCCTCCTCCTCCTTCATTGTATCTACTCATAGGCTGATGTCTCTGCTCCAAAGATAAATAATCCTGCTCTTCTTGTCAGTTCTTCCAGTGTCTAACCCAAGTGTACTTGTACCCTCCACAAATAAATCACTGTTTCTTCCTGGAGACACGCTGAGGTCAGTAAACAGATTACTGAGAAAAAATGAGAGAGAAGTCTCTGTTCTCAGGTTCTATTCCTGGGCTTCAATTGTGATTGGGACAACACTGAGCTAAACTTACTGAAGCAATGCTCCAACAATGAGGTTTTTTTTTTACTTAAGGGGATAATGCAAGCATGATTTGGTCAACACTAGAGAATTCAAGCTGAGAGAAAGCAGATCCCTTAAAATATTTACCCACTACACTATTACAAGTCTTTAGTGAGCATGTTAAAAAATTTCAATGTTTTAGAACTTGGGCAGAAATGGAGAGTCACATCAAAATCAATCAGGGAATTAAAATAAAAGGTCCCCCTAAGTAGCTTTTTTATGTCTTTAAACATAATTTCCCCATAACCTTATCTCCTGCAGCAGCTGAACTGTTCTGGGTGAAGCTTAGAAATAATGGTAAGCAACCTAGTCTGAAACAAGCATTCGTGAATAGAACATTTGTTTTCAAATGGGTGAAGTCCGGAAAAGCTTTTAATCTTTTTAAATGCCAGGGTATTCAAGTTGCAGAAGTAAGACAACCTCAATAACAAACCGTGATCTCAACCCAAGCTATAATGATTACATGAAACTCACTGCCTGCAGTCCACACATGTTACACATAACCCTCTGAAAAAGTGACTTTACTCTGTGGGTTCTTATAGACTGTATTCTCATAGGCTACAGTCATTACTAAAGATTAAAGAAGAAATTCCAAAACTAAAATCTTTGAGATACAAAAAAGTCCTGGATATAAAAAAAATTATACTCATATTTACATATCTATTTATATTAAAATAAACATAAAACTAGTAAAATACAAACAGCACTAAATGAAATTGCCACCTTTTAGCAGAGGGTATCAAAGATTCCACGCTATGCAGCCATAAAGCTTCGTACAGCAATCAAGTACCTTTATCTGAATCTCACAAAACAAGAAGGCCACCAGAGAACAGGGGCAGAATTAAAGTCTCCCCTAGATATGGGTGCATATTCACAGCACCCAGACTTTTATCTTAACTCCAGACTGTTGCTGAAAGATGCAATTTCTCTTTTCTGCTCCAGCCTCCCACATGTGTTTCTACTTTCTAGAAATCACACACCCTTGCAATGACTCAGATCAGCTGTGATCAGGGAAAAAAACCCCACACCAAAATAAATAATCAAAGTGTCACAGGACTCTCAAGCCCTTCCAGAGCACTGAGCCTAGCAGTCACACAACCTGCTGAGCCAAAGCAAGAGAAAGGGCAGGAGCACGTGGTGGTGGGAATAGAGACCCTTCCCTTCCCTTCTGCTGCAGCTTACAGCCAGAGACCAGGGAGCAAGAACAAAGCAACCTGCAGCAGCCAGCTCTACAGACTAGGCATTTGAAATCTCTGAAAATATACATTCATATCATGGTTCATTTAGGCACAAAACAGAGAACTTGGGGAAAGAAAGCACAGTTTCCTACTAAAGCCCAGGAGGAAAAATAGGCTCACAGCTGTTCTAGATATTTTGACCTTAACTACAAATTGCAAACACTATAAAAGCTCTCTCGGCAAAAGCTGTGTTTGTCAGTGCAGTCTTACACACAAGTGCAGCATCTTACATTTGAATGATAAAGCATTTATTTTAAAAAAAAACCAAAAAACCAACAACTGCATTTTTTGTACCAATAAAATCAACTTCAAACTACACTTCTCATGTAACATGTTTGTAGTAACATGTTTGACTCCTGCTGCTCAGAAGTCACTGTGGTCCTAACATTTAGTTTCCCAATCCTTTCTTCTCCCCCACTTCTTGAAATATGCACACTGTGTTTGGGAAATGCCTCTCCTAAATTACTGTCCATGAAAACAAGTCACCTGTACAAAGACAAAGCTGTAGAAACACCACTTAATGGTGCTTGTCCCAGGAAAGACCTGCATCACAGAAAGCTTTAGACTGTAGACCCAGCAGTAGAACAGTGACATAAGTATGGAATGTAGTGGCAGGGCTGTAATGGGGAGCTACAGGGCAGACCTGGCAGAAACAAAGCTGCTGCAGCACTCCAGAAAATAGCAGTAGCCCAAAGGGAATCTCATAGCATCTGCTGTTGCTATGAAAAAATCATTTTTGCAGTCAAGATGTAAAGCTAATGCCATCCCCCAGGGACAAAGACACTCTGCAAGAACGAGCCAGTGGGAAAGAATCATGGGAGGATCAAGACCCCGGAGAGGGACACTTCCACAGCTTGCTGAATCTCAGTGAGATGAGTTCAGACACAGCACAGAAGTGCAAGGAGGTATGCAGAGCTGGAGGAAGCAGTGGGTGGAAAGAAAGGGGGAAGCTGTTTTTTTATACATTCTAAAATTTGCTCCACTTCTCCTCCACCCTCTCAAATGACAGGCACTTGGAGAACAAAGGAAGCTGACTTTTAAAAAGTTGCTTGTTTGTTTTAGGAACATGTACATGTGATAAAGCAAAAATACTGTAGTCATTAGCAGAAGGCATGTCATGCAACAAAACAGCTTCTACAAATACAGGCCAGCAAAGTACTTACCAAAGTAATGAAGTATATCAAAGCCAATATATACAACTCAAGTACAAGAAAATTCTTAAATGATTTTTTAAAGAAGCATCAAAAAGAACCCTGCATTTTAATCATGTAAATAACCCTGCAAGTAATGATGTAACTTAATGCTTTCCTGCCAGTTCCCACCAGTCAAGCTAAGTCCAAACCCAATCTCAAGCTGTACTGAAATACAGTCCCTCAAAAGCAGTGTGTCAAGAATATCAATCCCTCCCCTCTTGCAAAGGCTGTTCCAGAAAAAAAAAAAAAAAAAAAAAGTAGCCTTCTGTGGCAGGATGTATACCAGCAGTTACTCCTGCTATCTGTTGGACTGTCACTTCCCAGGATGTGACCCATACCTATGGCAGCCTATAGGTAAGGCAGACATTTACCACTTGTGCCTGGGGACACTTTGTGCCATCTAATGGCACACCTATGCAATCACCATGCCAGTAGCTTATCTTGAAAAAAAAAAAATCTAGGCCAAGTATTCCCTTGGTCATGAAGTCTAAAGATTTTATGATGAAAACTTCGAATAGTTAGATTTATCTTTTCTTTCCATTAATAGTAGGTTGTACAGCATCCTTGACCCTTGTTTATTGGCAGCCTTGGCAGAAGTACCTTTAAGAAGCTGCCATCTGACCAACCTTGGCCATGGAAACAAAGAAACTAACTACCCAGGGTTTATTCTCAGTTTATTGCCAGTCTTCAGAGAACGCTATCCCAGGAAAATGGGTTGAGGACATATCTATTGGGAGATCAAAGGTGCAATGAGAAGAGCACCAAGAGTCCATGCTGCTCCATCAGAAACTGTAGAGAACGTCAAAGCTTTCAGCCATTAGAGCTTCTGCTCTTTACTGACAAGTCAAGGTACTGCCAACCACAACTTTCCCAAACACAGCATCCCTCCATAACACCAGCATAATAACTATCCTTATACCTGCTGCTGTGACTTGTCAAAGACGAGGTGTTAACAGTATGAACATCCTCACTTTGGCCAATGCAGGATTTTCTAATATGTAAAAATACAGTATCAGCAATCAAATAAATTCATCTAAGATTCATTTTCAGTGTTTCTAATTATTCCTATTACCCAATACCATTTTGGATATTTCTCTTTAAAGTCAAAATTATTTCACTGTGTCTTGCAAATGGGAGTGCACAGCTGGTCAGCAATCCTCCGACTAAATTCAGAACAGATGTTTATAAATAATTCTAAACTCTCTACTGATGCCAAGTACACAGAGTTCACCAAGACAGCACACTGCTATACAAGACATGCTGCTCAAGTAATTTTTTGAGGCTACTCCCAGCTGCATGGAGCTTTCATTGGCTCTCATAATGCCTAACACAATTTGAAAGTCAAAAATCCCCAGTTCTAGTGATTATTACTATTCTTGTGTGGTTTTCCCCATTCTCATTTGCAAATACTATACAGCAATAAGAATACGAATATTTGGTGCAGATATAAACATAAGACATGATAAATCCAAGTGAGAAATACTCCTGATTATACAGCAGTGCTTTGAATTGTGGAATAATGATGTTTTCTTTTCATGCAGAGACATGGAGGGTAGGAGGCAAGAGGAGAGGAAAAAGTCTTTTTCATCTGTCACACCACCAGCATTTAAAGAAGCATGAAATAAGGAGGATTTAAAACAAAGTTACAGTCCAGTCAGTGCAGTTTCATCCACCCTTGATTTCACAGCTGTTTACTGAGCAAATGACGTAGTATAATTCAGACTTTTGCACCAAAGGAATCCTGTACAAATGCCATGTTTTCCATGCAAACCAGAATGTGGCTACAGAAGTCAGTTTTCATTCCTTGAGACCAACTCTTATGTGAGTGGTCCATACAGTGATCAAACCTACAAGCCCAGAGTTATCAGCACCATGCTCTGACCAACTAAGCTCAGCTCAGGGTCATGAAGAGTTATGCTCTTTTAACAAGCTAGAAAGTCTGCCTTTTATCAAGCTTAGAAAACTTGGTTCATGCAACTTCAAGAAAAATACATCTGGGAAAAGCTGCTGATACAGTACCCTTTATAAGGTAACAGATGTGGGTTATGGAAATCACTTGCTAATGCAAAGTACCGATGCTAAGAGAAAAGAGCAGCCACCTCAATTACAGTTTACACGAAAATTTAAATAATAGACTAAGTAAAAGAAAATAACTAATTTGACAGAGGGGGGAAAATGTCAATATAACCTTAATAGGATCCGCAAACGTTAAAATACATTTGTTTGGAGAGAGATTTTCTTTACAAAACCAAAATTAAAATCTCAACTTTTCTTTAAAAATCCTGTTTCTGCTGTGGCAAAGAAGCTTGAAATTATGAGTAATGCTTAGACAATGCAGTTCATACAGATTTTCAAGCAGCAAAAGGCTCTTGGAGGTCTGAGACAACTCTCTTCCACTATCAGGTACCAATCCCAAAACCCAGGGCTTTTGAGACACAATTCAACTATCACTACTTGAAGAAAAATCTCTTCTGTAACAGACGGATACAGAGGAACAATACTCACTGAACTACCACAGAAGATAAAAGAAGATAAAAGTTTGCCATTTATCTGTGTGAGGGGGCAACAACACCGAAGTTACAAGGAAGATGTATACAAAAATACACAAGGAGAACAACAACAAACTCCAATCTGATGTTGCTTTAATTTTATTTTGATAAAACATTTAACATCTGCTATCCATAAGATTCAAGGAATGTTGTCCCCCAACAAATGTTTTCTACTAACATTACTACAAGTTATCACTCTTGTCAAGAGTAGACCACATGGTTGTATCTAAGTTCTTGTGGTTACACACAAACACGCAGAATAGCTAATAGCACAGTCTATAAAACAGCATTAAGTATTCCTTGCAAAATAATCCTTCCTTTGTTTACTATAATGTGATTACAAAGAACAGAGGAGATAAAGCACAGCAGAGACTAGTTAACAAAGTAAAACCAATAGTGATTTACTTTGCATCATTTCTAAAATGATCTGAAGGCAATTTTATTTTTCCACATAGCTTTCCTTTAAAATAGAAATAGATTTAAAATACATCACGACACACCCATCAATTGAAGTCCTTTCTCAGCTATTCAGTGAAGCTATGCTCAGCACACTGATGAGGTCAGCCTCCCACACCACGCCATTTTCTGGAAACTCTGAGTGAGAAACCCTCCCTAAAATTCCATCCCAGGAATGGGCTTGTTCACCTGAGTTCTTTGGACCTCAAACTTAGCTCCTCCTTCCCATGCTATCCTCGAGCCTCATTAACTGCTGCATTGCAGGAAGGCAATTAGAGGAATATGTCATGCAGAGCAGCAGTAATGAGGAAAACAACAGTTGCAGCTCAGACTATGACAGCAAACACCTGTGCAGCTGGAAGTGTGGTTCAGCTTTGCCATGTGGGGCTACCCAGACATTTCTCTGATGCTTTCATTCACCAGAGTGTGGAGGACAAGGTCAAGAACAGGGACTGGGGATTACATAGCTGGCCAGGAGGCTTCAGGTTACAGCTCAGAAACAATGCAAAGCAGAAAAAAGGCAAAGGGCAGCTTTTGGACCAATCAATCTGTTTAGCAGCTCTTTCAGGTAGCATGCCTGTGAGGTCATAGATGATGGGAAAGTTCATTGGTGAGTTAGCAAAGACATCAGGAAAGACTCTTTCAAGTAAAAGCTCTGTCCTTTTCCAGACCAGAGAAGCAGCTGAAAAGTGGAGATGGTATTTTCAACACCAGAATGTATCTTACATTTTGCTCAGTCCTGCACAAGTGACTCCCAAACTTCAGGATACTATCCCTGAAGCAAAGTGCTTTAAAGTTTCAAAAAGCCTCACAGGGCAACTTGAATGTCCCAGTGTGAAGTATTTAACTAACAACATTATAACTTTACAAGTGAACCAAACAAATTTGCTGTCAATGATTTTACCCAGGTCTCAATCCATGATTCATGAAGGAATGCAATGTCTTCTAGTCACTGGTGCATGCTAAGAAAAGAATTCTATAGAAATGCATGAGACTCTTCATTGTGATATAGACCACTGTTTTAAAAAAATTCTTCTTTCTTATCTCTGACCTATGCAGCAGCTCTCAAACGACACTGTGATAAAGGACTGAATCCTGGGTACACACAAATGAGCTGAGATCAGCTGGATGGAGGGCACAAGATGCAGTGGATCAGGGAGGGAAAGGCACGAGGCTGCTGTGCTCCATCCTGCTCCCAACACGATGCTGCCCTGCTCAGCTCGTGTGGGTCACACCCTTCCCAGAGAGGTCCCATGCACAGACAGCCCTCACTCTCTCTTCTTATCTGACACAGGGCCGAGACTCTCAATAAGAGCAATCAGCAGCCCCAGGTAGGTAGAATCGTGGTGGGTTATCACAGCAAAGGGACAAACATGTTTGAACCTAGCAGCACTTAAAACTAGCATTTGTTTCTGCTGGCCTACATAAAAAAGTAAAAGGACATGTCCAACACTGCAGGGGTTACTGTAGCATACAAACACCCAACACAATATTAAGAGAGCTACTCAGTCACAAGGAGAGCCCTGGACACAGTACTGAAATACTTGAATACTTTCTCAGCCAGTCACACCATTTCCAGTTCTGGAGGGGAAGGTCTCCTATCACAGCACCACTCTGCAGACAGCACGGTTGGCATCCTCCACAGAGCAATCAAAAAAGAAAGAGGAACAACATTCCTAGTCCACATAGTTACATGCTAGCATTCAAAGTGTTTCCATCAACAGCTTCTGACTGACAGCCAAAAACAACATTACACTCTCTTTATCAAAGTCTGACATCCAATAGATCAAGCATTAAGATGTCCGGAAATAAACCATAAAGGGATTTCATCAGTTCCCAGCTCCTATTTAATCCCTGGTTATTACCTATGGCTATAGGCAATTTAATGAACCAATTCAGGCTTCCGTATTTCATTCTAAGGGAGAAACTTATTTTCACAGAGCAAGTATCCATGTTACTCTGAGGAAAATATTTGATTGAATTTACATCCAATACTACATTTTGGTGATAAAAAAAATCATTTAGACTGTTACAGAATGACTGATAGCCTTATGAAGAACACTGGCTACAGGCTGTTTAAACTTTAGGCAATGGAAAAAACTGCATTTTGTGTAACTATGCTTGCTTTATATCTGTCATGGATTATTTGACGTAGGAGTTCTCTGTCAAAGAATGCACAGATGGGCAGATAGGTGCAGTACAAAAAGATCACTCTTTGCCTTATGCCAAATAACAAAAATTTTGACAGCTCCTGCATTAACATTTTTTATTGTCTGAATTTTCAGATGCAAAACCAAGGTTCATCTGCCATTGTAAATTAAATGAAGAGGAGCAATGAAGAATTTTGTATGATAGACTAGAAAGAACCAAGTGATCCATGAGTTCTAGCCTTTACCTGCATCTTTCCAATTTCTGGTACTCCTAAAAGCCAGGTTTAGTATTTTTGGCTGGAACTGAGAGCGTACAAATTACAGTATTGACTCCAGTTGAACTGAAATTTTCACTGCAGGAAGTCTTCCTTTTTAAAACACCTAAAAGATCATAGAAGCTGTGGCAATATGGGTACCCTGTTGGGGCAATTGCAGTGTGGGTGTACAGAGATTTGTGTGAGGACAGTAAGGAAACAGTATAAGAAGCTGGAAGACAGCAGACCTTTAAGCCCACTGAGAGTTTTTTTCAATGTCTATCAGGGCTACTCAAACCCTCATATATTTAGTATTTGCCTCTAAGTCATTACATTTGAACAATTTTGTTCAAGGCTAGAAAGCAAGTTCTCGTGCCAGAGCCTTCACAACGAATATACAACCACTTCCTCTTCCCATTTATAAAACGTAAAAATCCATCTTAAAATGCATTTTCTGACCTCAGCTGAGGCAGCACAGTAGGAGCAACTGGCCTATATCTTTTGGGGTCAAACACCATGAGACTGGTCTTTGCCTACCTTTCCATCACAGCTGTTACACCGTCACGAGTTGAGTAGATGGAATTACTTAAGAATTTCTCCCTGCATTGCCCCCTGAGCTTCCACTCTCATATTCATACAAACATATCTGTTTCAGCCTCAGATTAGCTCCTCCCATGTGCAGGAAGCTGCCCACCTCTCTGATCCTACCCTCTTCTCTGAACTACACCCCTCACCAAACAGCTGGCCCACCCTGACTACATCAAAGGTTTTCCTGTTTATCACACCTTATCTGTCAGTTACAGGTGCTGTTTATTGCTATAATGACATATTCACTATTATGCACTATTTAAAGCAACCCACCCCGGAAAAACTTTAACACAGAGGTGGGGCAACACACCACACTCTCTAGTTAGAGGGAAGATATTGATAAAAATCAAGTAATACATCCACCACTAAGGCAACACTAAGCAATAAAAGGTTAAGCTTAGCTTACTTCAATGCTGCAACTCTTCTTAAAATAGGCCAGTATCTGTCAAAATCTGTTCCATTCACGGCTGTACAACAAATCAGAGCTATATAACCCAAGCACGATTTTAAATAAAATTATGGACAGAGTATTTTTAAAATCAGTTAGCTTTGACTTAAAGACAAAATGTGTTGAAAACCTGTAAATTAGTTTGCACTTTTCCCTTTTCTGTTAATACCAGCAGGCTTGTTTTGGGTGGGATTTTAAGTTTTTT
>JANRGV010000094.1:35351055-35368223 GCA_024734035.1 Alethe castanea
CGGCGGGGCGGGGGTCGGCGCCGGAGCAGCGGGCGGGGTTGGGGCGGGGGCCCGCGGCCTGCGCGGGTCCGTGCTGGCCTCGCCCCTGGCCGGGGCGCCGCGGAGCGCATCGCCTGCCGCGGCTGTTTACGTGCTGTCCCCCAGGCTGCGTGCGCACCGCCCGGCTGCGAGCCCGGCACTGATCCCGGGCCTGTGACCCGCGCCCGGCGATTAAACCCCGCTGGGGTTGCCGAGGTGGGTGTCGTGTGTCTGCTGATGGGCACGGCAGAGGAGTCAGTTCTCTAAACAGAGCTAAGGTCTCGAAGAAAGCAGATAACACAGTAGCGTTGTCGGCAGGCCGGCGCTGGTAGATGCCACAGATATCACAGCCCGTCTCCGTGGAGAATCTCCTTATGCTGCGGGGCCTCGAAAGAGGCAAAATATAGAAAATGTGCAGTTTTCCCACTTAGTTCTGTGCTTGTTGTAGTTTCAGTAATCAAACTGCTGTAAGGAAGACACCATAGTCTAAGTAAACCTTTAGACTTCTAGGTTTTAGTTATGATGGAGAAGAAAACACAGCAGTGAAATTGTTCAGTGTGTCGGAATGCTTGTAGTGTTGAGGACAGTGCACATAAATTGACTTTCTGTTTGCTTTATCACAGAGACTTTGGATTGCAGTTCTCTAGCCTGGAGTAAAACTGGCTGACACCATCACTCGGGCTCCGTGTGCCTGACAGAGAACTGTTAGGATGGGAAATAGTGCACTAAAAGCCCACCTGGAGACAGCACAGAAAACTGGTGTGTTTCAGCTAACAGGAAAAGGACTTACTGAGGTAATAACATGGCTGTTTGTGTGTATGACTGACACTTCCAGGGAGAAATTCCCACTTGTCATAATGCACTTGCATATGTGTATTTCTTATAAGCAGTCATGGAAAATGTTTCAAGATGTTTTTTTCCATTTTTGCTTGTCTTGTCTTCTGATTGAGGATTTATCTGTATGCTTATGAGTCTATGCTTTATAGTGCATATAGGTTCAATAAATACTAGTTATGATGATGTGCTTTTAGAAAATGGCTGTAAACCTGGGGGGGGGACGACAATATAAATTTTATAACCGTATTGTAACTTAGAAAGATACTCCACAATTTGTCACATTTAGGTACTTAGCTGTATTTAATTGTAGCCATATGAATAGTCTGTACAGGCTGTTCATTGAGCTGGCAGCAAGCATCGTAAAAGTTTATTATATTGGAAATTACCTTAACTTAGACTCAACTGCAGAAAAACACAGAATGTTCTGGAACCCGTTAAGTCAAGCAACAATTCACAGGGTAGCCAAAAATAACTCTATATTGCAGTAATTTTCCAAGCCTTTTCTAACATATCTTCTTCCACTGTCCTACCTCTTCACTTCTTCTCTTGTCAAGTCCAAGGAGGATCAAAACCACTGGTTTATTCACCAGGATTTCTTGATTGTGATTGGCAGGTTTTTCTTTTATTCACCTGAGTACCAAGACTCAGTACAGGATGTAAATGAGAGTAAGAAAAATGGTTTACATAATTATTTTAAAAGGAAAGCAGGAGAAAACTTTTCACATCAAACTGTGCTGAAATATAGAGTTATTAATTGGCTGTAGAGTATTTTAAATGGCAGGCATGTTTAAGAGAAGCACATAAGAGGATGAAAGTGTTAATGTTTTTAATTGTACTTATTTGGATGGAAAACTACTCCTTCTAGATGTTAGTGTTTTCTTTATACCCTCTTTCCCCTCCCCAGATGAAAAAATATTTTTAAAAATATATGTTAAACAAATTTGCTAATCACACTGTGGTGATTGGACATTGTGATACATATAACAGTATGTAACAGTGAGACAATTAAAATTTTAATTGTACAACTTGAACATTCAAATTTGTATCAACTCTTTAAATGCTGTATCTTTTTCCCCCCCAATAGTTTCCTGAAGATCTGCAGAAGCTAGCAAGCAACTTAAGGACAATAGACTTGTCGAACAACAAAATAGAGCTCTTGCCACCTCTCATTGGAAAATTTTCCTTTTTGAAGAGCCTTGCTCTAAACAACAACAAACTGAGTATGCCTGCTAATTAATATCTCCACTGATTTTTAAAATAATAACTAGTTTTCTCTATCAAAATGCTAAATTTAATGATTTAACTCTCACAAGATGTAAATGGGGAGTTTAGTCATCTAAACTGAAATTTTTGGAATTCATGTACAGGATAAAAACCTCTAAATCATAAATTCTAAAAAACTAGTTGCCACTTAGTGTACTATCAATTTTACAGTGACACATGAGTACTTAAACCCATAGAGGTTTTGTGCTATGATTTGACCTGACATGAGGGTTTAACAGTGCCAGATGGTTTAGTACTTGCCTAGGGAACAGGTAACGAAGATGACCTGTTAGACAATGTTGCTGGCCATTCATCTGTTGTTAATGTTTCTATTAAACAAACATCCATCATCATGGAAAAATCACAATGAAGAAACTAGGGGTTTTATGCATTAAGTATGTATTTTCTACTTTTTTGAAAAAACAAAGATAATTTACAAACCTCATTGACTCTAGTGCAGCTCAGGAGTGTTAGAGGTTATACATGTGTAGGTGGAAAGAGGGATGAATGGATGCCAGCAGACCTTACCTGGTGATATTTGTATGCTGGTATGACACAGTATGAATTATCTCCTAACTTACTTCTGTAAGTTGAGTAATACTTTTCAAGGGCAAAGGTGAAGCTGCGAATTTTGTGGTATTTCAAGTGTCATAGAACATGCTAGCAGAATGTTAGTAAGGACTATAACTGGCAGGCTGAAATCATCCAAACAGTGATTTCAGACTGTGATTTGAAGGTCTGCCATATCTGCAGATTATTTTTAATACGTTTATGGGTGATAGTTAAAAAGCACGTGTTGTCTGTGGGCTGAAGTTTCTGTGCAGGAATGTGTGCCTTCACTGGAAATTGGGGAGGAATTCAGTGAAGAATTACTTAATATAGCACTGTTCTCCCTGCAGAAGCTTATTTGAATTAAATGGGGTATGAATGTTTACTGCTCTTTAGGTCATACGTTTTTCTGTCATTTTTCTCTAGCTGCTTTACCTGAGGAGCTGTGTAAACTGAAAAAACTGGAAACACTACACTTGAATGGCAACCACTTGAGGCAGCTACCAGCTGCATTTGGACAACTTTCAGCTCTCAAAACGCTGAGCCTTTCTGGAAACCAGCTTCGGACTGTGCCTACACAACTCTCTGGTCTTCGTCATTTGGATGTGGTGGATCTTTCAAAAAACCAGATCCAAAATGTCCCCGACACTGTGGGAGAACTGCAGGCTATTGAGCTCAATTTGAATCAGAATCAGGTCTGGTAACTGAGATGTTCTGGGAATGTAGATTTAGGACATGGTTAACTTGGACTTAGTACAGTCATGGAACATAAGATGAGACCATCAAAACTTTAGAGCTAAAAGACATCTCCTGGACACAACACAAATCAGGAATCATAACTAGAATTTGTGTACCAATACATCCAACTGCCTGATTTGATTAACTAAAAAATCCTGAATTTAGTCATGCAGAAAATTATTTGAACAGTTCTTGAGGGGGAATGTGATAAACAGATGTGTAGGTTGCTTGTCATTATGGAATAAAAAAAAGTTATTTTGATTTTTGATAATTTGTTACTTATGCATTGTTTTTAAGTACTTGCTGTTAATGCAGTTTATATTTACAATATGGTAGTTGTTCTGTATAAGTCAGAAACAGATCACTTAATAATCATTGATCACTACCATTTAAATCCTATTTCTCTTTTTATTTCCACAAGATTTCCCAGATCTCAGTGCAGATCTCCCACTGTCCACGCCTCAAAGTCTTGCGTTTAGAAGAAAACTGTCTAGAGCTCAGCATGCTGCCTCAGAGTATCCTCAGTGATTCCCAGATCTCACTGCTTGCAGTAGAAGGCAACCTCTTTGAAATCAAGAAACTCAGAGAACTGGAAGGTTATGACAAGGTTTGTGTTTTGTTTTGTTTTGTTGTGGGTTTTTTTTCTTTTTTTTAAAAAAGAAACTTCTGGTGAAGTCCTTACTCAGAATACTAAGCATTTATGCTGATGAATAAAAGTACTAAACGGTTCATTGGTGGTGCCATTGCTACTAGATTCATAACTAACCTGAAAACAACTCCAGGAGTTCTTCAAGGATAACTTCTTTGTAGGATTCGGGGTCAGTGTTCTTTCATCAGCACCTTTTGAAAGGTAGCTAATAATGACAGGCGTGTCTTCACTTTGATGCGACAAAAAAATGCTTCAAGTTTTACAGCATTCATTAAGTATTTAGTATTAGTTCATCCTTAACACTGGAGATTTGACCATTAATCTGAATTGCAGCAAATGCCAGAAATGTTTTGGGGGTGTCTTTGTATGAAATTAAAGCTCTAATAGTTATGCCTGGGATATAAAATATGCTTTAGATGCAGAATGTTTTTGCGTTTGAGAGCAGAAATGCAGCTGCTTTTAGTAGTAATGAATCCTCTATTAATTTCTGAAAAGTATTTGATTTTTTTTGTTTTCCTTGTAGTACATGGAACGATTTACAGCTACAAAGAAGAAGTTTGCATGATCA
Organism: Alethe castanea; assembly: GCA_024734035.1. Classification (NCBI taxonomy): domain Eukaryota; kingdom Metazoa; phylum Chordata; class Aves; order Passeriformes; family Muscicapidae; genus Alethe; species Alethe castanea. The sequence continues at coordinate 35,355,678 of JANRGV010000094.1, forward strand.
CTGTTCTGACCCTGCATATTATCAGTAAGAAGACTTAGACTAGAAGCATCTGCTTTACTGACTTGAACCAAGACCGATGAAGGAAATGATCAGAGTACTCCTCTTCTAGTAGTCTGAAAGAGCCTGTTAAGACCACATTGAATAAACTTGAACTAGAGAATATAGGTATTGAATTGATGAACCTGCCCAGGGGCCAGTTTTGGTTTTTGTGCCACAATAGCTTTTAACACAGTACATGTTCTCCTTTGTCAGGGCTTGTTCTTTCACAGAGAAAGGGAACAAGCATTTCAAAGTTGCCAGTTCCCTTTTGTCAGGAAGCTGGCTGTTGATTTGTAAGAGGATTATTTCTTCTGGAAGCATTTTTCTGTGATAGCACATGGAAGTTCTACCACCAAAGCACTGTATGTCTTGCAGTAAGCACTGTTCTGCAGAGAGGAACTTTTACAAATAAGATTTTAGTTTATAACTTGTGTAATTTTTTTTTTTTTTTAATGAAGCACAAATAGTTGTGGTTAAGTTAAATGTTTTATTAACAGCTTCCAGTAAACAAATTGTGGTTTGAGCATCCTTAATTTATATTTTACTCTACATGCTTTCTTTTCCCATAAGCAAGAATTGCACTACAGTCCACTTTTGCTAGAGCTGTATCAAATAAAAATTAGGTTCATCTTCAGTGTATTTGGTAAAAATGTATATTGCTAGAAAATATAATATCCTTGCACTGACTCCTTGTGTACAGAGCAATGCTGAAGGTTTTAGTCGTCAGCTCAGTGCTGCTGCCTTATTACCAAAAGCACCTAGAAAGAGCTAAAAATGTATGCAATTATGTAACTTAAACTGAAAAGGAAAATGTACTTGTATATTTTAGTAAATTATTTTCAAAAAATCAGTTCAAGTTTATTTGGTGTAACTGTTGTCATTTTATTAAGTAGTACTATGATGTCACTGAAAGCCCTGTTAGCTACTTGAGTCTGTCAGTTGTTGGTAACAGCTACACTTCAACATCACACCCATAATTACGATTAGCAATAAGTGGTTCTTTTGTGAGATGCTCAGATAGGTATTTATTTCCCTGACCCTGTTGCCATCTCATTTCCATTATTATATAATAATACCTAGAAGAAGAGTTTTACAGGACATCAGCTCCTTATTCAAAGGATGGATGAATATCAGCATTTAACAGTTGTGCTTAAGAATCCCCATTCCAGCTATTATTTAATAAAAATCCTACTAGCTTTTTGACAAAAATAGCTGACAATGTTTATGAGACTAGTTTGTTTTGCAAGACATAACCAGGAAAGTGCTTTAAGAACCCTTACATGTTACCATAATGCAAGGCCCTGTATAGTCAGAAATCTATTTAACTTCATGCTAATAGATTCCACAGATTAGAACATACAAACTGAGTAGTGAATAAAGCCTCCACACTTACTTTAAATTTTAGCTCCTTCTACTTGATACCTAAATCCTGTTTGAAGTACTAGCTTTTTTCCTAGAGCTTTGCTGTGCATGAGACACCATCAGAACAAATTAGCAGTTATCAGATTCCCCCTTTGCATTCACCAAAGGAGTGGTCTATCATCAATGTGTACACACTTGGCAATACTGTGCTGTGGTGGCATTTTGGTTTTCCATTTTTTTAACTGAAAGTATCTGTGCTCAGAGATGCTGCTTCTCTCATTTAATGTGTGTTTATCAAGGATTCTTTTCTATTCACCAACGTGTAAGAGGAGATGGTAGAACTGACAATTAGGGAGTTAGCATTGCTATAAAAAAATCTTATTATTGTGGGAAGTATTTAAGTAAGTAAACATTTCTTTTTTGTGATCACTAGTACATTTAGAAATCATTCAATTGCTCCGTGTTAGGCTCCTTTACTGCCTTAGAGTCATGACAGCTATCAAAGCTTTTGTAGAACAAAATGGAAAAAGCACCACATAAAATATTGATTGGAACTGAGTTAGTCCTAATTAACTGAACTTGTTCCAGAACAGAGGAAGTCTTATTTCTGTTGCAAGGAAAAATAACTGGCCAATGCCCTTGCCTGTTTTAACTCACAGCAATGAACTGTGACTAAGTCACACAGTAGAATGGTGTTCTAGACATTTCAGCAATCTAACCTATTAGTAGTTTTATACTGGGACTTCCTGTTTTCCCTTCTCATTACTTTCACCCTGCAACAAATGAAGCTATAAACCAATTTTACTTCTGTGCACAATTATGCTTTTTAATTTTGGAATTACTGGGTAGAACATTACCCTAGTTAACAATATAAAACATTTGTATATTTTGTTTCAGACCTCTATCACTTGCTCTTCAGTTTTCCACTGCAGTAAAACACACGTTTCATCCAGCTATTCCACCAGCACTTAGACACTGCATTCCTTCAAGTGCAGCAAAGGTCAATTAGCAACCGCTGGTCAGTGTGGTGTTAACAGTGAGTTGTTTCACCATATTGCCTTCACAGGAGTTCTGCAAGTAGCTGTACAAGCAGCATGGGCTGCAGTTCATAGTAGAGGTACTGCTGTGCTAAAAAACTTGTCTTTTATCAAGGAGTAGATTAGCTTGAACTTACCAATTATTGTCCTTTAAGTGTACCCATGGGACATGTGCTGCCTCCTCATAATAATCACGTAAGCAGGCTGTCCCTAGTTTCTTTCCCTAGTTACTGGAAATAGTACATCAGAAATACTTCTTCCAAGCTGTTCCTAGGTATGCTAGTCTCTCTTGCAGCTCAGAACTGTTGCAAAACAACAAAAGTCTTTATTTCCTCCCCCCTTAAGGGTGTTCTGGGAATCTGAGGTTCTGGTATGAGCGAAAATACAATTTAAATTGCCTCACAAATGAAATTGCATTTGCAGTAGGTTAAATCACTACATTTAATCTACTGGACTAGTTATTTGCTAGGCATCTGTTGCCAATACTTAACTAGAAAGTTTTAAGTTATTTTACTTTGTTCCTTTATCATCCTCAGGTACGCTCCCATGTAGGTCATGGCGTTTCAAAGAACAGATGGACACAGTTCACTGTCTGAACTTAAGAGATGCTGATTATGTGAAAACTAGAGTGTTAGAAGACCACAATACTCCTCTCCTCCCAACCACACCCATTCTTTTCTTAGCATTGGGATTTCTGTGAAATAAAAATAGAAGAGGAACTTCCTAGTTGCATAGTAGCAACTAGTTCTGCCAAGTTTTTCAAGGACAGGAAACTAAACAAAGACATTTTCTAAGAGAAAGGAGTTTTAAAACACATTCAGTTATAAAAGTATGTATTTTTGTGCACAATATATAGTTTAACAATCAAAAGCAGAAACTGTAAACCTTCATTCTTAATAGCATTCAGACATACAAAGATGTACAAGTGTCAATTTCACACCACAGATATGGAAATTAAGCATCTATTCTATAGACAACAGTAAGACATCCAAGAAGCAAACTGTTTTTGACTAACATAAAGGCACCAATTCCCTCACAGATTTGGCTCTTGCTGCATCAGAAAATTGTATTGATACTCTTATAATACTAAAGAGTCTCAGAAATTATTTCCTTGTGTAGTATTCACTGCAATTGTACAATTTTGATATACCAATCACAGCATTTTATCAGCCAACATGCTCATTTTTCATTAGAGCTCAGGCAAGTCAAGAATAAGGACTTGCAATGGCAAGGGAGAAAAACATTCCATGTTTAGAACGTCCAAATGCTACAGAGCAGGCTTGCACTGTGCAAGCAGAATAAGGTAACCACTTCACTCTTCTGTTCCAGGAGACAGTAATAATTAAATAACACATACTTTGCTTTTACAACTAGCAGCAAATCTCCTTAAGCTAATATGAAGTTTTTAAGAAGGAAAAAAAGGGCATACAAAGTCCCTATGCAGGTGACTGTTCAAAGTTTACTATATTATGTTCTTGAAGTACTTCTTTGCTACTTGCATTTTTAAGCACGTAATCTTCATTCACTGATTGGGTAGCTAGTGAGCTTTTGAAATTCATTAGCATTCCAACAATTACCGGAAGCTAGAGAGAACCCAACCCGCACTACTCAAGTATCTAGTCTCCTAAAAATGACTTTACCTTATCCACAGAAGGCAAACTGCCACTGGCCTATTTTTACATGCAGCTGCCCCATCCTTTGGTCAGTTGTTTGGGGTTTTTTGTTTGGTTGGGTTTTTGTTTGGTGGGTTATTGTGGGTTTTTGCTGGGGCTTTTGTGCGTGTGGTTCTTGGTTTTGGTTCTTTTTTCTTTAAATATCAAGTTGTCCTGGGAGCCAACTGAAAAATATATACTAGTAACACTGACTGTATTTCTACTAAAAAGAAAACAGAACACTTAACAAACACGGTCTTGTATTTCAGTGGATTAGTGTCATCTCAGACTCTGGGGTTCAATGTTAGTGGCTACAGGGTATTTGTGGACTGTCCTTCAAAAAAGCACCCCATAATGCTATCGGTTTTAATTATTCCTCCTATCAATTTAGTTTGAAGGTTTCTGCCATCCAACACTGAGTATCACAGGTTAGTCCAAAGTATCATTTTCAACTTTAAAACAGGCATAATATATTGCTGGGTGGAGTTAGAATATTTTAAGTCACTTGCAATTTAATTACTATCAAGATTTCGAGAAAATCTTTTTATATTACAGTAAAAATAAACTATTTTTCTTCACGGGAGAGTGCTTTACCTCACCTGGTCACAAACTCCTCTATTCTGCAACAGAGTAAGACCATTTTATTTGCAAACAGCTTGGATATGTAGTATTTCCAATTGCCAGTCCCAAGGCCTGCAATAATAAACCAGCCAGGAATCTATTTAGAACTAGTTTATTTAGAACTAGCTTGCAGTTCCTAAATAACTACTGCTTCCTTCAGACTTGTGACAAAAAAGTTTCACAATAAGCTTCTCTGGTTTTGGTAGTTTAAAGAAGCACTCCCAAAGCCACTGCTGAGAGCAAATTCTGCACCAGATCTCAATCATAACTCCAGTGAAAACTGGCCACAAGAAAATAAGATATGGGAAGCAAGCAAACCGCATTTTCTATCTTTTCTACTCAGTTTCTTCCAGTTCAGATGCATCATTCAAACAAAAGCTTTTAGATGAGGGGTGTAAATTTTTCTATCCAGTAAATACTTCGGGGAGATAGTTTTATAATCTTCTACTTGTGTGCATGGGGTTTAGATCAGATATATACACACACACAAAAATATTATCAGAACAATGCAGCATGATTAGTCAAGGCCTCCAAACTGATGTCCATTTACAGTAAAGAAATGGAAACCTTACATCCCTCTGGTTACCATTACCTTAAAGTTTGTGTGGTTAGGAAGTGTTTTAAAGCCCTCAACCCACAAGCTGTAAGTAATGGGCCTCTTCAATTCTGTGATTCACAAGGTCAACTCCAAACCAATTGTGTGGTTTGAATTGTAAAACTATGGTTACATGCTAGAGATACAAATCAGACAATGTTCACCTAGTCCCTATTTTAGTGAAGACACTCAACCTATGAGGTATTTCAAACAGTGCAAAGTGCCCTCTCCAACTTTCCACAACTGTGAATTCAGGTTACCCTGCTTGTTCAACTTAAATAAAGGACTGAATTTTCGGTGCAGGAAAATAAAATAAAAGAAAAGTAATAAAAAGAAATTGGGAAGGGGAATAAAACATGCAAGAAGATTCTCAAAGCCCTAACACTTTTAGCCCTGAGCAGTTTAAAGAAAGTGAAGGCAGATGAGTAGAAGGAAATTGGCTGCTTTCTTGGAGTCAAGGCCATGTTTACATGAAGCAATAAAAGAAAACTAATCCCTACAGAAGGGGTACTGCTTCATTTTTCCCAGCCCCTCTTATTTCAGAATAGAAGTTTCACAGATCCATGAATATGGTGGCTTGCAGCTGGAGAGGCTGTCATTGAACAATGACAGCCAGCTTTAATTTTCAATTAGTTTCTTGGCTCTGACGTTCGCTTGCTCAATGCGTTCCCTGTTTGTATCAGCCTGGAAGAGAGAAATTCATAGGTCATTTGCAGACTTTATGCAAAACAATTTAAAAATTCAAACTGATGTGAACTTCTGAATTGCAAGGTATCACCATTGTGGTAGAAGGGGAACAACCTCTATATGCTGGAAGTAATTTTTTTTTCCCCTAGACAGCATATGCTGTCAATTTTTGGCAAAAATAACCAAGAGAAGAAGGTTTTACTCTTTAGCTGACTTTCAAAACACAGCAGCTTGCCTCAGCTGGTCAGGAAGCATGTTAAGAAAACAAGGGAATAAAAATTCTCTCCCAGTGTTTAGACACCTTAAGGAACTCTACAGAGCAACAAAGATGTTCTGAGCTAGAAGTTGTAGTCAAAACTGGGCCTACGGCCACAAAGTCAGATTTATTTTGCTTTGTGCAAATCCATAGTTTTCATTCACATCCCCTCCAATGTCCCAGTGCTGTAACAATATGGTATTTGTAAGAACAAGCTTTAGATTTTATTATTGTTTCATTTAAGCATATAATAAAGATCAAAAGCCAGGTTTTCTAGGGTATCTAGGCTGAACAAGTGTCAAAAGATAGTTTTACTGAAAGGTACGAAAAGGAGTTTATAAGTAATTCCCCAATTATGCAGTGTGCTGTGGGGAATGTGCAGGAAGTGTCATAAACACAAAACCAGCCTCTGCCCTCACCCTGAGTGGAACTCCTAAGAAGCTCAACCTGTGCTAAGTATTACTCATTTCACACCTTTGTCTTGCAATGGGTTGGGCAGAGCACACTTGCAGTTCAAGTCCTTCCTTCCTGTTCCCTCTTTCCTGCCTTCTGGGTCAAGGGGAGGGGGGGGACAAAAACCTACTATAAAAAAGGGAGACTGATCTGTTAGCAACACTTTGGAAACACTAATCTAGTTATAAGATCTTCTTCTAAGAAAAATCCAGTAATATAAGTTCCATTATGGGTTTATTCAGACTAGCAGTCCTGCATATACTACCAAAACTCACCCAGTCAAGTCTATTTCCCAGGTGAGTCAATTTAAAAAAAAATAATAAAATTATCAATTCTATTCTGAAGTTGAGCTTAATACTGCGCCTTGTTTCTTTACATGATACTGTTGTTTGGAGATTTACAGACAACATTTGGTTTGGTTTCCATACTGTTCACTAGATTTAAGTTGTTATCAGCATAAAAGGATTAATTTAAATACCCTGAGACAGGTTGACAGTCTCAAAGCCAGGAATTGCACTTTCATTTTTATTCTGGTTTGCAAAGCAATTCTAACTTGTATGCACCATATTTGAATAATTAGTAAGACCTGATCAGCAAGATTTATTCAAATCACTAAACCAAAAGAGCATCAGGCCAAAACAGATGCTTGAAACTACTAGAAACACTGTCATTAAAAAGACTAAATCCCACTTGCAGTTTATTTGACCAGGCAGTTTTCAACCTGCTTTGTAAGTTATAAGAATTTCACATCTCATTTTAAACTCCAATAAATTTTCTAGTGTACTTTAAACAATCTGACTTTAACATGGTAATCAGTTGGGCAGTTTCAGGGAACAGTTAAGGTATCCTCCACATAATTATGTTGATTTGCTTTATCAATACCACAATCCCTTAATTACTAGACAAAATTGAGATGCTGACACAGGTGCAACCTGCATTTGTCAAACTAGAGGAATTCCATTCCTCTTGCTTTTAACCCTACTGTATGCTTTAGTGAGATTTTTAAATTCCCATTTTGTCTTAATACTATAGCTTCACAGTAATTGGTGTTCACTTCTACTTTTTGAAATCTTTAATATACACTATCCATTAAAGGTTTTGCTTCCTTTCTCAACCAGGATGCCTACAAAATAACTTTACTCATACCAGAATATGGGCATTTCTAAAATAGACTTAGCATTTTCATTAAGCTGCCCTTTGGAAGAAGCTTCCCCAAAACATATTATATATGCCTAATCTGTTTGGAGAAGATAACACATCATAAAATTATATTTAAAAAAAAAAGAAGTTACTATGACTAACTTCATGTGCAGACCATTCTTCCATGCACCTACAAACTCCATTATTTCAAAGTCTCCCCAGCTCCAATATTAATTTGTCCACAAGAATTAGGACAATGAATTACTTGTGTTTTACTTTCCATTCATTATAGCAACTTCTTAGGAATTCCAGAAGAGCCTTGCTATTGCTAAAAACATCTATTCCCTATCACAAGAAATAAAGATTTCCTGTGAGCAACAGTCCCCCAGGTATACCTCCAGTAAATGTTTGTACTTTTGATCCCATTAAGTTTATTAGTTTTCAGAGTAAGTAGTAATCTGTGATGTATATTTAGGTTTCCTGACACTCAAGCATTTGAATTTTAAGCTATATACCCTATATGTATCAAAGTGCATCTCTTGTTCAAATCACTGCAATCCAGAGAATGGCATAACCTTACCACATATTTGCTGCAAATACAGTGAGCACATTCCTAATAACCACTCAGTTACAGCCTCTGAATTGAAAGCAGACAACACCTTTGGCACTTACCTTTACATTTATCCGGTCTATTTGCTTATTCTGGGCATCAATCTCATTGCCCATATCCAAAGCCATGTTTTTCAAATTCCCAAGAATGTTTCCAACTTGAGCAAGATTTTCATCCATTTCATCTTCTCTGGCATCATTGGTTATCCTGTTCAAATAATTAAAACTGTTTCAAGAACCAAGAACTTGCTTTCATCTAGCCCAGATTTACTCTAGTAGAATTTGTTTGCTGCACTATGCATTAAAACCAAGGAATATTTTTCCCCTTTTAAAACTCCCTGTATTTCAAGCAAGCATTCACCAATAAGAGTGTTAAGCTAGTCACTACTACAAAATTAGCCTTAAAAATTAAAATAGTCACCAGAAGTTTAAGATGTGAGTTTCTCTCAAATATACTTTATGACAGTAACAGGCCTTGATACTTTTTAACAGTCCCCTCAATAACTGAGTACTAAGCCTTATAGCTGTCACATCCAGAAACAGACTGACAAAACCACCACTACATAAAAAAAAAATAGAAGTGTAAGATGAGCACTACAACTGAAGGTGTAGGTAATCTGTCATCTCCACAATTCCTCTAAACAATAGTAAAAAGTTCTCTATTTAGCAACTTGACCTAAAACGCATCCAAAAGAAGCTGATAACTACTAACAGAATTTGCTGACAACTAGTAACAGGATTTGTGCATTTGAGATTGAGGAATATGAGCAAGCAAACCTTGTAATATATCCACCACTTGGTCCTCCAGAAGTCTGAGGCTGTTGCCGATTTATACTTCTTGGTTGCATGGATATCACATGATCTGCTGAGTTCTCCGTTCCGTCTCCCCAGGTTGCTCTGTACGCTTTGCTGGCCTCAAAGTTCTTTGTCCTACTCCATAAAAATAAGAAATCTGAACCACTACATCAGAAATATGGCTTCCTGACTGATATTCAGTATTATTCTAGAATTTTCAGAAACATTTGTCTTGTGCCCAAAAGAGATTAAATTTTGTACAGACAAAACTTTGTCTATATAATAATATTTTGTATCTTGATAGTACAAACACAACTGAGCTACTCTAAGGACAGTGATTACTTTGGTCTTAAGCTTTAATACAGGACCAGTCATTTGCTTAAAGCAATACTTTACCAGAGGACAGAAGCTTATGACAAGTCACAGGAAAGCTTACCCTGTCGTAAAATAGTTGCACTTATAACAGATGTAAGTTGCACTTACATCTAGAGTCAAGACTGGTTACCTTTCAGGAAGAAATGAGGATGAATGCAAAAACTCCCTCAAACAAATACCTATACTATGCAAGAAAACCATTAGTTGCCACTGTTTTTTCTCAAACATTAAAAAAATTACTTGGCAACAGAAAAAGTTAATGTTTCTCAAGTTAATTTTGATTATGAACTTACAGTAATCATGTTTAAGTAGCTCTTTCATTCTCCAATTCAACTGTACTAACTCCATTAAATCAATAAACCAACTTACCATTACACTTTTTCCATGTAATTCATAAGAGAAAAAAAAAATAAAGAAAGCACACTGACACAAAGCAAATCTCAAGAATCACAGAGCCATAAAAGCAAGAGGAGAAGAAAACCTAACAAAACAAACTTATCTAATTGGGGTCTTTTCTCATGAATCCTAAAGAACTTATCTTGAGAATATTCTCATGTTCACCTTGTTTTGTGGCATTTTCAGGTTTAAGCTAGACATTCCAGACACTGCCATTTTTCTGCTTCTTTAGACACCTGTGAAAGGAAATCTGTGTCTCTCAGTACACCTAACTTTGCAATCACAGGCAGTCAATTGCTAGAGATATGGTGCCTTTCAGTAACCTGGAAGTTTGAAGAGTTGTGAAATTAGCTGCAATGAACAAATACTCCCCCTCATTCTGCTGCTGTTTATGTATTCAATATGTGAAATTATGTCTCAAGTCAGATCCTCCAAGAAGTAATCTAGAATTAATATATTAAAGCAGAAAAAATAGAATAATTTCTCACTTCATAACGGAAATGTTGCACCCAACAAAACCCTGAAGAAACCTAAACTAGTCAGTTCTAGCTCCTTGTATATACACAGGCCTGAAGATCTCCAAGTTTATGGCAACTAGATTGAGCATTATATTTTAATCTCATTTATACTGAAGCCATAATTGGAAAAGATTTTTGTATGACTTGCTTCTGGAGAAGCAAAGTCTTAGGTGCCAGAGGCAACGGTGAGGACATCATTAACAAAAAACTAATGACCTGAAGACTAGTTGCACCTGTGAAGTAGACAGCCAAAGTATGCACAGTTAAGAAGAAAATGTCTCACCACGTGTTTTTAAGAGCTGTTTTTCAAATTACTACACGCTTACATTTCTCAAATTTCCTTTCTGCAAAAATAAGGCAATTTACACAACCTGTCAAACCAGCAATGGCTCAAGCAGTTGTTCACCATTTCCACAGCTAATAATACCCTCAGCAGGAATGGATATTTTCTATTTACGTCAGTATTACAAAACATCACAGTCACAAGGAGAACCGCATGCAGACAGACATCATGCGCATGCAAGCACAAATGCAATAGAAACACCACTTCAGACAGCTGGTTAAATATGCATCTGCACTACTAACACTGACCTTGTCCTAAAATCCACTTTCACCAGTTTAAGTGAATACAGCTTCTTATCCTAGTCTTCATTTTTAGAAAGCAAGCATCAGTGTTAGGAGAGAATGGAGAAGAAAATAGTAAAGATCAACAAAAAGGTGAATTGTTATTAGTACATAGATTGTATAACAGAACTGCCAGTATTCTGTGTTTTCACAAATCTTTTATAAATAACCTAAGCCTAGGAGAAATTAAAAAAAACCTCAATAATTCAGCAAGTGTTCCAATTTGGCTTACTTAGCTTTATGCTTTTATGAAAAATATGAAAAGCTGTGGAGGTAACTGGCTGACAAATCTGACATTGACAAAAGGGCTCGTGTACCAGTAGATAAATGAAAGACATTCACTCTTTCTTCTTTGCTGCCCTCTACTCACCCATTTTTTCTGTACACTACTGTCCAGTTTGGTACACAACTATTTCTGTTTTCATTATCTGTGTACTTGGAATGTCACAAGAGCTCCCAAATGCTGAGCTTGCTCAGTGTCAATAAGCTGCTTAGGTTCAGTGAAATAAGACTACCAGCTACAAAAAACAAAGACTGAGTGTGTCAAAACGCTCAAAGTCCACCAGCTTGAGCCAACTAATATAAAGCAGTAAGTACACCTGTCCACAGGTCAGGACATCTGCATTTTCAAGGGACTAAAGCACTAAGACTTTCAGCCTTGGAACTCACATTCACAACTATCCTAAATGACCCTTAAAGCACTATTCTGTTGGTTAACTAGACTCTGCTACTCCAAGGAATTTTTACCTAAACTTCTGCTACTTCTCCACTGAATGATAATTGGTTTTGCTCATGCTAAAGAGCAAAAGCCAACAAATGCATACACTATTCACTTCGGTCATCATATCCAATTTGTGCCTCCTTCATTTGGAAGGGCTATGATCACATCCAATTAACACAAACAATTTGATACTTTACTGCTTAAAGGTAAAGCTAGGACACCATCAAAAATAATTCTGACATTGTTCAGGCTGCTTACTTGTTTAAAAGTAAAAATCAAGTGCCATACTAAAGATTAGATTACTCAACTGACTTAGATATGGCAGCCATAACACTGATGTTACAAAGACACCATGAAGCAAGTCTGCAAGACTTTATAGAGTCACTAGGAAAAAGATAAAAGCTTTAACACCAGTGTCTGCTCTGTTCTCCTCACTGTCCCAAAAAGCATGAATATCTTTCAAATGCTTAGAGAACTACTATTAATTTCCTTTTCAAAAATATAAGTTGTGTTGCTTTTAAATTACTACAAAAGTAGTGTTGTGAAAAAAAGATTTTTGGAATCAAATTTTTAACAGACAAGCACTTATAAAGATCATGAAAAGTGCTTTTTTTTTTTTTAAACTGTCCTTAAATTACCAATATTCAACAAAGCCGCCGAACCCAT
>JANRGV010000094.1:35373798-35474718 GCA_024734035.1 Alethe castanea
CATCTCTCCAGCCTGTCCAGGTCCTTCTCAAGGGCTGCACAGCCCTCTGGGGTATCAGCCACTCCTCCCAGCTTTGTCTCATCATCAAACCAGTTCCACAACTGACAGACAGGCTTTGTGTTCCCCTAGCTTGCTCATATCTTCCTGAACAGCTTCACTGCCAACCAGCAAGAAGTTCTATAGAAACACACAGCATTTCACTCACTTTTGCCCTAAATCAATAGCATTTGGTCTTGATACTGTTTTTATAAATGGACCTAACAATGAAGAAATCCAGCTTCAAGATGTGGAGGAAAAACCCTTCCAACACAGAGGGGAAAAAAGGATTCTTCAAAGCTGAGCTGTGCATGTGCTTATGTTCTGATGCTCATATTTGGATACCTGTAGTGCCTTGCCTCTTGTGTGATTAAACCATAATTTAAAGTGATGGGTCATAAATATATTAGGATAAATTACCTGTAACTAAAACAATTCAGAACACTTGGTTAAGAGAAATGTTCTGACAACCTTTTATCACAGATAAAGGATTCAGCTATTTACTGAAATTTTATGATTATTTCTTGAGGTCTCATGTCACTGAAAAGTGAGAGGACCTTTCTTTCTCCAGACTTCCCAGCAAGCTTATCCACCTCCACTTTTCAGACATTGCCACTAGAGTATGTAAAACAAGACATATTAAGACTTCCTTATTAAGGCAGGCATAAGAAAGCATGCTCCTCGAATTAGTTTGATTGTAATACATGTTTGAAGTTGAATATCCAAGCCAAATGCATTAGACTCACAAACCTCACAGTTTTATTCCCATTAGTTTGCAGCATTGCTTTTGTAAGCACAGGAACCTACACGGTAGCTCTGCAGAAGCAGTTAGTGTCATAAGGCAGAAGAGAAAAACACATTCCCTAGGCAATAAAAACTTCTCACCACACAGCAGTTTAAAACATTAGAAAAAGCACACAACACTAATTTAAAACAAAAAACATTTCCAAAATAGGCTATTTCTGAAGATGTAAATACACACTTAATAGTTGCAGGTCTAATTGGAATAGCTGAACACAGCAGGTGCCTTTCATGCAAGATACCTCAAAAGAAATTTTAACTGCCATGATGAGGCCATTTGTACTGAAATAACTCAGCTGTTCCAACAGAGCACAGTATACATACATAAAGGATACTTTTTTCCCCATTTTCTGCCTGGAATCATAAAGCATCCTTTGATGTATTCAGCTCTTATGCTAATGGTATATGACAATTATTTTATATATGAGGCATTAAGATTACTCAAAAAATACAAAATATACAGAGAGAAAATTTGATATCGCTAAGATAACATTTGGTAAGGCAAGCACTTAGTTTAACACTGATTCTCAATGTCTAATTTCTTTGCGTTATCTCTTCCACCATTTAAAAAATCCTAGCCACAAAGTAACCAAAGTAAAAAAACACAGCAGCCTACAAAGGTATTTCATAATTATAACAATATTATGTTATTTTTGTTTAGTTTTCTTTCTAGACAGGCAAGTTTTAAACTGCCTTAATACAAACCAGTACTCCTTTAAGGAAGGATGTGATGTCAGCTTTGTTTACTTTTTATTATCAGTTTTCTGCAGTATTTGCTCAGTTAAACACATTTCAGTACAAGTCCCCTTCTGCCCCTTTTACAGCAAGGCCTGATATCTGCAGAGTATGCAAAATTAAACTTGCTACAAGAATGTTTTCTTGAAGTAATTGGACTCATTAAACTTTTCTAGGAAAAGTTTACTTTTACTAGGAAACAGACTAGAACAGATTCATTACCTTAACTATCACTGCCTTGTAAAAAGGAAGATTCGTTGAGCAGCAAGGAAATAAATGAATGGCCAGCAAATCATAAGAACCTGATTTTTACTGCCATGCTTTATTTGGGAGATTGTGCAAGATAGAGTTCTTTGAAATTCCAGTTCCAATGTAAAGTTTTAGATCTCTTCACAAGACTACTCATGTTGGGCTAAGCCATCCTGTAAGTTCACCACTATAATACATACCATAACTATGATATTGCTACCCAAGCCATCTGAGGATGGATTAAGCCTAAATTACACCTATCTCCTGAACAAGAGGAAACAAACTTGTATCTGCATAGCCTTTTTTTCCACTGACTATCCATTTAATCATGGCTCTGAAAACCTTTCAATTCACTCTCCTACATGAAGATGTTAGGTTGGAGAAGACTGAGAAAAAGACAAAGCAAAGGTTATTGCAAAATAATGAGGGACACAACAAGCACTTTTGGGCTGATTTTATCATGATCCATTCAATGCATCACTGGCTTAGAGATCTTAATTTTGTTAATCAACACTAACAGAGCAGCTGAAGCATTTTAGTGAGTTCTTTGCCTAACTTTAAAATTTAACTCGGCCACTGGAAGGTGACAGACTGATGTGAGCTATGGCTAGGTCTCTATTAGCAGGAGGGTGATCCCATGACAGTACAGTGCAAATTTTTGCTTGGGAAAAGTACTGCTCACACTGCCACATTTGAGGTAGATCAGTCCCAAGAAGAGCTCTGTCCCAACTCCAGCTACTGAACTGAGCATTAACATCTGCCAAGGCAGAACTTTCATAGTGTGAGAGGAGGAAATTCAGTGTTAGGTACCCATGGTGACCTGTCTACACGTACATGCCCCCAGGTTTAAATACCTGCTTGTGATCAGAAAGCTCTGGAAGTATCACTTCATCCAACAGCAGTTCACAGCTGGGTTTCCTGACAATAGGCGCATTAAAACTTTGGGAAGGAGGCAATAAAGCATTTCAATGCAAAGACCCACGAGATTAAAGCATTGCTGTAAGCAGCCAGCAACAACAATCATCTCTGCAACCCACCTTCCCACAGCACACTGTAAAAAACTAACAGGAAATCTTCTTTTGTCGTTTCTCTCATTGGCCTAAAATACTCCACTGCACCACTAAGGGTTTTTCTTGCAAGTGTTTTCTTTTTCATTCAGAATTACTTGCCAACTGGAAGCCAGCTATTTATACCAACACACTCAGTTTCTAATGTAAACAAGTTTCAAGAGCCATTACAAAGTGACTTTGCACAGCATTTTCAAGGATTTTTCAATACCAATAATCTTCTGGGATTTATAAGACACTTCCATGGTAATGAAAGCCATAGTAGGCAACTTACATGATTTAAATATGCTCTTCTTCAGCACTTAGCTGAGAAGCTATTCTAATGCTTATTATCTCTAGGAAAAAAGAAAACTTAATTCCTTGCTTTATGACAATCACAGCACATTAAGGCTGTGCTGTCCAAAGTACTCAAAATTCTTTCTGATTTTCATGAATTTAAATTAACTGCAGGGTGCCACAAGGCCTGATAAAGTGCTTGTTCAACTCCAATTACACCATCTACATCTGGACAGTGAGAGGCTGACAAAAGTGACAAGTTTTCTAAAGCCAGACAGGTCTACTTGCACCAGATCAATGTTGTTTTGATTGCTGGCACTTTCACAAACCCACCCTGAAAAAGATTTTTGTCCTGCATCTCCAGCTGACAAGCAGCAGTTTTGTACCTCTGATAGGCTGAATACCTTTGAGAAATTTGTGATATATCCATTACATTTGTTACATATCATAAACCAGATCCTTACCCACCATCTGAAGGCCCTGTATTTGCACCTACCCGTTTTGCTGTTATGTTAAAAGTTATGCTTTTAATCAATGTTACAAACTTCTCTTCCTCCTTCACTAGTAACCTGTAAACTGGGGGGAAATAGCCTATCCAGTGCATCTACAAGTACGATTGAGAAATACAGCCTATGCCTTCTTACCACAAAGATAGGAACTAGCTGGTGATACAACCCTGCTGTTGCAACAACTCACTGAAATCCAGCATCTCATGAGCTGTATGTTTTGCTGTCAGTGAATTGGTACAGCCTCAGGTGATTGCAGATGCTCTCAGTTCCTTCTGTTGTAAAGAGAGCTGTTGCCTTCCCCAAAAGATGGAAGAATTCATGAAACAATATTCTTAGATACGTGAATATTAAGTATAAATTTCCTATGCATGCTTGCAAAGGTCAAAATTACACAGTTCATTAGACAGCTTTGTGTTTAGAGTAATGGAGATTTTTTTTTTGTTCTCTCCAATTCTTCATATCACTAATAGAGAAAAGTTGGCTTTTTAAAACCCTTCCTTAACACAAACAGCTATTCTACTCACTAGTTAGCTGAAATTCAGCACAACTAATGCAGTATAGCCAAGGTATCAGCACCAGAATGTACTCCCCCACAAAATTATGTCTACAAGATAAATGAATAAAGCATCTGTAGCCCTGGAGGAAGAGGCCAAGGCCCATGACCAAGACACAACTCTGCATGCTTCCTGCTTTCTCTTATCAGCTTCCTGAACACACTGCACAGAGGTGATAGCACAAAGAATGGGCGCTACCAATGCCACCTCCTCTGTGCACTGTGTTCAGTTCTACACTCACCACGACATCTCATTTTTGTCCCTGAAAAAGCCTCATGAAACCTCCTCCACATTAGGTACGGGCTAATATAAATTCGCAGTCAAACTCTGACCCACTTACTGACAGTAACAGATACATTTCTCCTAAAGACACACACTGTGCTATATAACAACTTACCTTAAAACTGCAGAGCAGAGGAGGTCAGACATATAGACTGGCTAACAAACTGCCAGTAGACAATTAAGTGCTTAATTAGACCAATAAAGCAAGCTATTGATATCACAAGTGGCTTTTTCTTTGTCCCTAAACACCTTCGTACATAGCTGTTCCCTCTACATCACAGAAGCACGTTTGTTTATGAAGGGGAAGTAAAGCAACACCCTAACACCCTTAGCTCTAAACACTGAGCATCTAGTGTCCTTTTTAAGGGAACAAAAAAAAAAAAAAAAGTTAGGCAAATAGTTAGAGAAGTTGCATAAAGAAATTTCCGAAGTTCCTTTATTTACTTAGAGAGTCAAGTCATGTGTTGACTTCCCATTAAATGAAACAGAAAGAGAAAAAAGGAAAAAAAGAGAAAAATAAAGCTGACTCGTCAATAGCTTCCCAGAAGGACCAAGGACATCGAGACGTACAAGTGAAAGAAGCACAAAAGCCCTTCGATGCTTATTGTTTGCTACATTAACACTACAGAATCTTACAGATTAGTCTAAAGGCAGCAGGGCACAATACATAAGTTTAAGAAGCAGCAACGAGAGGTGGGTTTTCTCCTGGACCTTCTAACAGCGCAATTCACGGGCTCTTACCAAGCAAATAAAAACCACCTGGACATGGCATTGCCGCCCCGGGTAGGGGCGAGCCCACGAGGCCTCCCTGCACACTTTAGGCGAGCACAGCCCACAGCTGAGGGGGGGGCCTGAAGATCGTGGGCCCGGACCCTCGGCGCCCCACTACCCCGCGCAGCCGATACGGAACGGCGACCGCTGGGCCAGCGCGGCCGGACCGCGCCAGGCCCGCCCCGCCCCACAGAGGCCGCCGGCAGGGCAGGGCAGCGCAGCCCGCCCCGCACGGCGCGCACCGCGGCACGGAGGAGCACACCGAGCCGACAGCCTGCCGCCCTACGCGGGGCGCTGCAAGCTGCCAAAGCCCGGCGCCGCACACCTACCGGCACCGCCGCCGCCGCTCCCTCACGCCGGGCCGGGCCGCCCCTTTAAGCGCCCATGTCCCGCCCGTCCCCGCTGCCCGGCGCCGGCCCGCGCGCGTCACCGCCGCCCCCGGAAGCGGGGCCGGCCCCGCCCCGCTCCTCCAGCGCTCCCAATGTGGCGGCGGGAGGGAGCCGCCCCCGGCGCCCTCGCACGGCAGAGGGCGGGAACGCCGGCCGTGTGCCTCCAGCATGGCCACGCGAGCGCTGCTGCGCCTCTTTCACTCCCCCTGGGGCGGACGGCGCGGAAGGGTGGCGTGTGCGGGCTGTCAGTGCCGGCTGCGGGCTGCCCGTGCGGAGCTGCGGCAGCAAACAACGCAGCACAGAACTGGGCTTATTTTTCTCCAGTTACTACTCTCTACTAGGACGATGCGTGTCAGCCCCCTTCTGTGACCAGCGGGGGGAAGGAGGGCAGAAAGGGAAAGCTGCTGTTCGCAATCACCGACCTAATCCTTTGTAGCTGAACCGCACAGCCTTTCCTACGGTATATTCTTTCTCGGGTGTGGATAAATTCTTCCCTGAGGCTGCTGTCAGATTCCGTACCTGCATCAACTCACGTGGCTCCTAAAGTCCCTTTTCCAGTGAAACTGCTGCGGTCTCAGAGCTGGGTCTTGGTTTCTCTCATTTCTCTCAGCATCTCGGGATGCTCCAAGCCCCTGCGGACTTCGGCCTCGTGAAAGATCCCAGTGGAGTAAAGGTTACTGCACACTGCACAGCCTGCCCCCTTCTTCTCCTGCCTTAAAAATCGCCCCAGAGCCGCTTTCCCAGGCGCTGCCGCTCTGGCCGCTCCGGCCCAGCGTGATGTCCACGGCGTCTCGCTACTGAGATACCCGCCGTCTACAGCCTCTGATTTGTAGAGCGGTAACCCGTGGCACTATGTGCTGCATTTACACACAAAACCAATAACGGCTGTTATCTGTTGGTAAGTGCCCCCAGCTGGCCGGTGCCAGTGCTCTCGCCATGAACTTCGTTCCCCAGTTGGCTGTCCACCTCTGTCCCGCCGCCGCCAGGACTGCATTTCCCGGCAGGCCCCGCGGGCACGCAGGCGTGCCTCCCAGCGTGCAGCGCGGCCGCCTTCCCGCCGGCCCATTGGTGGGCCGTGCTGCAGCCCCGCCAAACCGCGCGGTCCTGCGGGGTGGGCCCGGTGCGGGCGCCGTGCGGCCGCCGGTCCCGGGGCGGTGGTGGCCGGGGCTCCTCGGTCCCACAGGGGAATGGGCTGCCGGGCCGCTGCCCTGGAGAGGGGTGCGATCCGTGAGTACCGGGGCTGTAGGGGCCAGTGGGCTTGGGGAGCGCTGTGGCGGCCGGGGGCGATGGGGAGGGGGTGGCCTATGGAGGGCAGCAGGGGGAGCCTGGCCTAGAGGAGCTGCAGCAGCGGGCATTTCGCCTTGGGGCGGGCATGCGCTTTGCTTTGCCTTGCCTTGCCTTTTGAGCATCCCCTAGTGCTGTAGTGGTCCCTGGATTTTGATGCCCTGCTGTGGAACAGCTTCGTTGGAGCGGAGGACTCTCTGTCCCAGGTGTGTAGCTGCTCTGCTGCCTCTTCATACTTGACAGAACTGTTCCGGGGGATGAAGCGTGACTGAGTACAGAGTTGCTTAGCTGGCTTCCTCGTAAGCAAATAGCTAAAAATGTGTTGTAGTGAAAGCATGTATGAGTTTAATGATAAATATCAGGTAACTTAAAAGGAGTGGGACTGGCAGCGTGAAACAAGTCATAATAGTGTGATGAAATATGAGGTGTTTGGAAGTAGTCATTCATCACTGCGCAAGGGTAGTTCAAATCCGAACTTATATTAAGAATTGTTCGGGGGTGCATGTGAATGTCAATTCGTAAAAGTTTATGAAACATTGGATAAAAGTGGCTTTGATGATTAAGGTTCATGCTTCAGTATTCTTCCTTGTCGGAGGTTTGGTAACAATCTTCTCATGCAAGTAGAAAACTTTCCTTTTCGCCTTCCCTCCTACACCTGATGAAGTGCAACTTTAAAGAACAGATAGGTTCTGAGGTGGTGTGACCCGAGAGAGAAGAGGACTGAGAAATTGTGGACTTTGTTTTCAAGATGAGTTTCCAGGCTTGCATTTCATATATCTCTGCTGCTTATTGTTGTTCTTCAGTTATTTGCTGCTTCTTTCATTTAAACCTCAATTGCTGCATTAAACTAATTGACTGTTTTGCTGGATTGAGGGATCCTGGCCTAAAAAACCCCCCAAACTCTTAAGCTTTTCAAAAATTTGATTAATAGCTTTTCTGAAGTTTAGAAGCTTATTCCCATTAGCACTGCAGTATTTGGGTTTACTATTGCAGGCTCTAAGGCCATTGCAATGTGTCTCTATAACTTTTTACCTTGAAAAATAGTTTTTTTTATCCTGAAGCCTCTCCTGTTAAAAGCAACTGAATAATGTTTGGGCTTTTTTTTTTAAAGTGCTTGCTTGACTTCAGCTGAACTGGCAGTATAAGGCAACTGCACTTGCACTACTTTGTATGTTCCACTAATGAGTGATTTTTGTATGTAAAGTTAGCCGAATAGGTGCTATAGTCTGGCATTTTCAATTTGGAACAAGACACGGGTTTTACCCAAATTATGTTTGTATATTACCTAAGTCCGTTTGGTCACTGTGACCAAATTTCGGGTAGCTTCTATACCCTGTGTTCAAAAATGTCGCGTATTTGAAGAGATGTTGGCTAAAGGCATCTTAATTCCTGCAGGGCTGTGAATCCAGTACAGAGTAACAGCAGTCACTCTCCTCTAAATGTGTACCCAAATTGTGTACAGAGATACTACCACTTATGCTATAAAAACATTCATAAGATATCCAGAAAAAAATTTAAATTTGTTGGTAATCCTCTTCTGTGAACTCTGCCACCAGATGGTGTCATAAGATTTGAGGTGTTATCTGACTTGGGCTGATTCTAGCAAAGTAAGAGGATACTATACCTTACTAGTAACATTTTTGTTTTTATAAAACTGTGTTTTATATTTATAATGTAAGGTTTTTGGGTTTATTTCATCAAGTCCTAGACTATTTTACATTTTGATCCTGTTGTAGTAGAGCTGCAGGTGTTCAGCCCTGGGACAAAGTGCATTAGAGAGGTATGATAATTTAGGCAGAGTCCTGTATTTCTATTGCCTGGTCATTAATGACTACTATCTAATGTTTGAGATCTGTAACTTGAATTTCTTGGCATGAAAGCTTTTTATGCTGAAGAGTGACTGGACTGCCTTGGTTTGAGTGCTTCAAATCACTCTACAGTGATTCTTCATAGTCTGTAATGACACTATAAATAGGAGAAGCCCAGTTACTTACTGAATGCTCTCCCTGCTTCTTCTCTTGTGTCTGTTCAGATCTTTCTTAGGGAGTCTGAGCTATTTTGGCAAGGCCAGCTACCTGCTTCTGTGGAACTGCAATACATAGGGTGTCTGGAGTAATATGTTTTGATGTGACTTTTGAGTCCTTGTTCTTCACTTGTTATCAGTGGAAGAGATGTCATATGCATACCTGTGAAGGATATTATGAGCTTAAATAGCCTTGTAAGGGGAAAAAAATGATACAACTAAATGTTACAGAAGTAAGTGAAAAATTAAGTGTTGGATATTTCTGTCTTTCTTAAAAGGGTCTGTATAGTGAAGACCCTTTATAAAGTGGCTCAAGGTTACCAGAATAAGCTGATGTGAATACTTATGTAAATCACAGAAATGTTTAAATTATTAGGTTAAAATATTTAAGCATAATATTTACTTAGGTTGTTTTCCCCACATCTTGTGGATCACTATGTTGCTTCTTGGTAAGACTTTGTCTCAGTCATTATCAATTATGTTTGAGGCTGTAATAGTAGTAGGGATACACAGACATCTCCCTTCTCCTATGGGTGCTAGTAGGGGTGTTAGCTGGAGTACTGTGTCTAGTTTTGAACGATTCTTTTAAAGTGCTTTGGGCAGTTTGGAAAGGGGAATAGCTATTTTAGTAAGCCCAGGAAATGTGATGTTTGAGGAAAACATCTGAAGACAACAGAACTTGCATATGCCTTAAACCAAATAGGGAGTGTGGGAGAAAACAGAAGCTTTCCAGGTATGTGGGTTTTAGGTGTTCTAAAAGACAGCATACAGCAACAATGCTGAACAGCTCTCCATTCCAGTTACGAAAGAATATGTTCCTGAATCTTATGGTATGGGGGAAGCTCTTGTGAATAAGGCATTTTGTTTCACTAGAGAGAAATTACAATCTTGATTTACAGCAAGGAAACTTACTTTGTATATTAGGAAATTATTAGCATTGCTTATGTACAGGAGTTGGAAGGATGTGATTTGGTTGTGGCTTAAAGTGTGTATGTTCTTCTGGTCTGTGCCCTGTCCTTAGATTTACATTAAATAAAAATAGTAGTCAGGGAAAACTCTATATTCCTGCCAGATATTCGGTGCCTGCACTAGTCTGTTTAAGCTATTTCTCTGTGGTGTCCTTGTCTCCAGCACACTTTTCCTGTATATTGTAAAAATCCCAGCCATACTGATGGGATAGCATTCAAACAGTCTGCTAGATGTTTTCTAGGCCGGTTAGTCAGGTGAATTTTATTGCTTTTAACAGAGCTTAAAGAACTTTGATCTGTGAAATAACTCTTCTTTCCTGGCTTGATGTCAAAACAGTTGAGCACTTGTCTGCCCAATTATAACATTTGCTGTTTAGTGGTGCTGCTTCAGGGCTCAGGGGTCTAGACTACCCTTAGTTTGTCATGTGGATGAAGTTAAAGCTTGGAAAGCAGGGAGAAGTTTACCTTAAAAGTTTTGCTTCTGGTACAAGTATTTTGACTTCTGGAGTGTAATAGAGTTTTCTCCTTTGCCCTGTAAAAATAAGAAACCAACTACAAAGTAGTTTGTACAGTGCCTGAAAGAGCGCTGGAGGACAGTCATGCTGTTTGGCATGACTTAACTTTAGTAAGTCCTTAAGTTTTTGTTTGTTGCCTGGGTTATGTTGCACAGGTCAACATCTCAGAAGGAAAGTTAGTGCCTCACTCATGTGCCCAGAAGGAGAGCTAAGGTAATTAGTAGAAGTTATGGTCTAGTAGGGGATGCATGGTGAATTCAGATGCTTCAAGGGCAATGAATCTTGGAAGGGAAGATAGTCTGTGAGTGTTGGTGCTTTATTCCGTGTAAATTCTGCTGAAGGTGGTGAAATTGAAGCATAGGGCTCTGTATTATTACTGTTCTACAGTTCAGCTGGTATGTGTGCAGTTGGTTGCTGCTGGAGACAAGTCAGTAAGGCACTAAGCAGTGACATCTCCACAAGGAGCTGAGCATGTGCTGAGCATGTTGCTGCAGGACATTCTGCATGGTGAATTTGTAGCCTCCTGTTCTTCTCAAGTGTTGAGTTTCCCCTGCTCTCTGTAGGGACACGCAGCATTTAGGCAGGCCTTTAGACAGACCAGCACTGCTGATCTCTTTGAAGCCTCCTGAGGATTTCTAGGCAGCTGGAATGCCAGGCTGCACACCCCACTTCATGGCACTTGTGGCTTTATATAGTCAGAGTGTTCAGCCACTAATCTCTAGCAGATTTAATTGACGTACATTTTTAATGTATGTTATCCGGTAAGGTTGAATAACTATGGACAAATGGATGTTGTAGCAGGAAGTAGTCTAATGCCTAATTTTCTTTTTTAGACTACTTTTAGTTGTGAGGGAGGTTCTCCAAAATCTCTGTAGCAGACTTGCTTAGTTTAATGAAAACCGTGTGGAGTTTCCAAGCTCTGTACAGGTGCAAGCTACGGGCAGGTTGTGTTTACATGGCACAGTTGTAAAATGCGTCCCTTGCCTTTAAAACAAATGAATAAATCACCAATAGAACAGTTACATTTTCTCAAAACATTAAATTGTTCTAATATCTCATTTGTTTCAAAGGCTTTACATTTTGCTCTTAAGATGTGTTCTTTTCATATCATGGTGGGGTCTTTTTGGCAAAATCTTATCTTTGCTTGCAGTGTGCTCATTTTTTGAAGTAGCTCATCTTCCTTCTTAAGTCTCTTAAAAAGTAATTTTCTGTGTTACACAGCAAGTTAATGATTTCAAAAACAAAAGGTGTTAAAGCTGATAAAAGCTTGAAGGTTGTTAAAGTATGTGGAGGTTTTTAATAATTTAAATGTGCCTCCATTTATCTAGAGAGCTCTGTTTCTGAAATTTCGTCATGAAGAGTGGAAGTTTTGAGATTGAACAGACCAATATATGATGAGATGAAATGCAGTGACTACGTGGTTCAAAAGCTGTCTGATTCTTGTGGATTAGGAAATACCTTTGATTTATTATGTTACCCAAACTACTTCAGGGAAGTTCTTTTACAGTACTTAAAGTTGAAGTACTTAATTAAAGTGAACCATGGAGTTTATAGGTTTAGCAGCATTTGGGAGAAAACTAAGGATGATGGGAAGTGGTTTATATCTATGTAAGACAGTAGGTCAAGAGGTGATCTGGAAATAGAATGTGTGTCTGTGTTCTCCCAGGCCCTGTAACATCTACCAAATCTCTTTATTTCTGAATCCGTGCCTCCAAGGGCTTCTCTCTATAGAGTTGAAAGTTTCCCTTTTCATAGTGACATCCAATAGCATTTGAATTCTATTAGTATTTTTAGTACTCTGTCCTAAGTAATGCCCAGCTGATTGGGCAGCTCGCCGAAAACTCTTCCTGTAATCGTGTATAGTTACTATATGTTTTAATTAGCCAAAACAGGTGTAATGGTCGCTCTGCTGGTGGAAGCTTTTTAATATTCCGTGCTAACTGGCCTGCTTTTCCTGATTTAAGTCCCATGCTGCTTTCAGCCCAGTGCAGAAGGGATTCTGTAAATACTTGGGTAATCTTGAGATCTTGAGCACATATAGGGTATTACTCCACTAAACTACAAAGTAGTGCCAGTGAAGAATGCTGGGGGAGTACAAAATATTTTAATGTAAAAGGAAGTGTCTGAAATTGGTGCAAGGATTAGCAGGCTCGCTTTCCATGAATATTTCCATATTAATTGCATTAAACTAGCTGTACTATGTTGGATAGGCATCTAAATATTTGTCACTTGTGTGTGATCATTAATAATTCCTTTAGATCTGTTGCAGCGGCACAGATCTGTGTATACACAGTATATTGATGATGTGCTGCTACATTCACCTAATAACTCACAAGAGAATCAGGAGTCTCCAATATCTCGTTTTCTGTCTCTACTCATATTAGCTTAAATTTTCCGTAACTGCTGTCTCAGTTGAAATATGTTTAAAACTAAGTTATGAGCTTTATAAATGCTTTCAAAATTATTTGTTCCAAAAGATAGTATTTCTGTACCCTGACCTTCCATGATGGCAGGTGCTTTTGCATGCATGAATGTCACTGACACTATATGAATTTATATGCAGGCTGGTGTAAGATTTTGAATAACCTTATATCTTTGTTGGGGATTATACATCAAAATAAATAGCTTCTACTAATGATTCAAATATATCAGATGCCCATGTGATGAAGCTAAAAAATGCATAGTTAAACACTTATCAAGTGTCTCAGGAGATCAAGAATGGTGGCTAGGAAACATAAGATGACTGAATCTCCTGCTGTGTTTTAAATATGTTTGTTTTAGTATGATGATGGGGATTTTTATTAGGGAGAAAACTCTTTTTCTGTTGTCTAAGGGTGAAAATGCTATTGCAATTCTCAATTTCTTCCCCTTTAACCTGGACAGATGCTGGTACCTTATGTGTAAATGGACATGGATCTGTAGGGAAAGAGTAACTTGTCAAAGAACTATGTTTTGGACTTAAAGGGTTATGGTTTTACTTGCTGATTTTTGTTTATAGTTGGACAAATCAACTGCATATCAGACCTGCTTTAACTCTAGGTAATCTGGATTTGGTAAAAATCCTGTTCCTGCCCCTAGAAGCTGCTCACAGCTTCTAGTCAGTACCAGATTTGGAAGTCTTGATGCCGCTGATGAAGAAGGTCAATGTTGAGTAATTAGAATTAACTTTGTAGGGTCAGTTGTGGAGAAGAGTTCTTGAAGAAGGCTCTTGCTGTTTAAGTTTGATGCTGTTGTCTAAGTTAGCTCTGAAGTTGCCTAATATAAGATAGCTAAACTTGAAAGGATTTATATTTTTCTGTGCAAATAAAAAATGCCGTGTATTAAAAAAACTCGGCTTTTTTTTACATGAGAAACATGAGAGGCATGTATTCTCTTAAGCTGAGCACTATAGTTTCCATGAACAGTAACTTTGCTTACTTTATTTAATAAAATAAGTAATCCTGAATGTTGGTTATTTTAAAATTGTTTTTATTTGTAGGTATGGGATAAGATATTTCCAGAGTCACAAGCATGGTTCAGCAACGAAAATGTGCATTATGTCACATTGTGTACAACTCAAAAAAGGTAAATAATTAATGCTTGATGTGTATCAGTAGATATTAATATGAAATATGAATGAGAAATGTTTCCATTTTAAAATTCTGCAATTTCCTTTCACCAGATAGACTTAGGGAATATATATCTCAAATTAGAGAATGTATTTGCGTGTGCTTTGGAGTATCTTTCTTGAAGTGAGCTGTGCAGTATGCTTGATTTTGAATGTTTAACATAGTGAGGTGTTTGAGGTTTTTTGTATTATTTTATAAAGATACTAAAGGGAAAAGAACTTATTTGGCTGTAAATTGTGATATGGGACAAATACTGTAATACACGATTTTTTAGATTCCTTTGGGAGGTCTGTGTTTCCATATGGAAGAACTAAATGGAATTGTGTAGCACAGCGTGCATTTTCATTAATGTGTCAGCTTGGTGTCCATCTTCTGTGTGCTGTGTATTTATGCAAAGTCTGCATTGAAACTGAGTATTTCTTAATGGACCTTCATGTACTATTTAGCCACATGGCATGTGGAGATGTGGCAAATGCCAGTGTTTTAATTCACACAACTCTTCAAGGTTTCCCCTTTGCAGATAGGATTTCAAGGGCTGAAGAGGATAGTGATTAGTATCTGGTCTTTGAAAATCTCCAAACACTTTGGGTCAAGCACCAAAAGGAAGTTAAATCATCTGGACTGCTTCCTTTTGCTGAGTGATGAATGTTCCTTCTCTTCTGGCAGCTCCCTTTCAATAGTAGTTATAACAGTACTGCAGTTCATGGATCAGGGCTGCTGTAAACAACAAGCTGACGTATATAGCTCAGTTTCTAAAGTATCTAGCTGAATAAAATAGTATGCGATGATGAATTTACAGCTGTCTTATAATACAAATGCAGAGAAACTGCTCAGATTGCACAGGGAAACTGTTTTAAGTACTGTGGTACTGAAGAGTGGTATTAATGAGACAATTAAAATTATTCTCAACAGTGATTTGTCAACAATCAGTCTAATAAACTTTGCTACATGCACTGTTATTTGACTTTCTCTTGGAATTCTGCTTCCATTGTGTTGAGTTTTTAATGGCTCACGTGTGTTCTTGTTAGGAAAGGTAACATAACTTCCTGCGGGTGTGCCTACTTGTGCTTTCATAGTCACAGAAACAGGAATGGCAACTGCTACAGCCCTGCAGGAGTAGAGTACACCCCTGTGCAAGGCAGGAGAATTCTCAAAAATGAGCTTTTCAGACACCATACAGTGTTTTGTTTCTACCAATCTTTTTTTTTTTTTCTGCAGGAAATGGAAGAACACATGAGAAGCATGCTTCATCACAGAGAACTGGAAAACTTGAAGGGGAGGTATGAGAACAATCTTGCATCCTTCTTCCTTGTGCCATTTTGTATGTCACTTTGTGGAAGAGCTCCTGACCTATTTCCCATAGAAGCTGAATTGCACAATTTATTTTTATGTTTCACTTTAGTAGCGTGTCTTGTCGTACAGCTGGCTATGAATGTGTTCTCATGATGTCAGAAACTCAGGAGGCAAACAGTGATGTGAAAGAAAGCTCACCTGCATTGCTTTGACTGCAGTGAAATAAAATTACTTCATTCTTGGTAGTTTCATACTTGGTTCATTTTTTTTGCAAGTGCTAGGTTTGTGCCTTTGTCAGAATTCAGAGCAGTGGTATTTTTATTTAAAAAAAATTTTTTTTGTTTTTTTTTTAAGTTTTCAATGATGTAAAAACAACTGTTGATCTTTTAAAGTACTGTGAGATTGATACCTGCATGAGTGACTGTTCATTTGCCACCATGGTCCAGTTGCTTGATTAAGAGGCCTAACCATGCTGGATGGTGTTTTCTTTAAGATTTCTGTGTTTTATTTGAAACGTTTAGAAAGTTGAAAGGGGAGTTAAGGGATAGTCAAATATCATTCTAATAGCAGGGAATTAGGTTGCAACCAGACTACACTTAAAAGTTATTTCAGGTGTATGGATTTTGAGATAGCCACAGAGATCAGATACTGTGAAATACTTGAGTATTTGATCTACAAATTAATTTCTAATCATCTTGCAGCACAAACTTTAACAAATAACAAGTCTGTTTAAAACACCTTCTAAAGGACTTAAAGTAATCCTCTTTCTACTCTTTGAGGTGTGGGGGATTCATTTTGTCAAGATATCCATCTTATACACAGGGAAAAAACCCAGAATGGTCTCTGTGCTAGAAACTGACTTTTGGCTTCTGATCAGCTAACTTGTGGAGCACTTCTGTTCTGGACTGTCTTCTTCTGACAATGATTCTGAAATTTCACTTATTTTGGCATCTTTTTTTGTCCTTCTACATTTTATTTTTGTTTTTAATTTAGTTACGGCTCTGGAAAGTAACATGAATTTCTAGAAGTTATATATTGTGTCTGCAGTGGCTTGCAAATTATTGGACAATTTTTGGTTTTGCATTTCCATAGGACTGATGTTCATCATCATTACATTTTTTTGTTACTAATGTAACTATCTGTCTTCATTACTCTTTCAGAAGAATGCATAGAAATGCTTGTTCTCAAAATAATGAACTTAATTTTTCACTGTGTGATAGCAGCCTTGTTCTCTCTCTTGTGCCCCTTCTTCTTCCTCCCATTTAAATTTAATTTATAAATAAATTAGGAGTCCTTTACAACTGCATACTTCAAAAAGAAAATGTGGAGCAAAAGCAACAATCTCATGAGTGTGGCTGAATTGTGTAACAGAGGATAATAACATTAAAGTGTGTAGAGTATCAACATCTTGCTACCTTGAAATTTAATATCCAACTAGAAGTCACTGTACAAACTTCCTGTATGGAAGAGGTAAAGGAAACACACACATTGGTTCTTACTTTTTTTTCCTTTTGAAGTTAGCTTAGCAATCTCAAGGGCTAGAATAATTTTCTGGAAATGTTTTAAGACTTCTTTTCTTGAAGTCTTATTCCGTGTGATGTATAAGGAGAATTGAATGCCAGGTACAAAGCAGTAGCATATTTGGGTTTTGTTTGTTTTTAGTTGAAAGTGAAATAATGCTCTTGTTAAAAGGGACATTGAGTCTACAGTCTGAAGTACGCATGCAGTAAATAAAGCTCTTGGATGTTTTCATACTGAGAATGCTTTTGTTGTGTTTACCTCAAACTGCTTTTGGCTGTCTTGTTGAACAGCTAAGATTATATGGTGTTCCTGTATGGTAGGGGAATGTGTAGACATGATCAGTGTATGTCATGGGCTCTGCTTGATCTGGATGGCATTAATGGATACAGGAAAAATATAGAACTGCAGGAAATCTAAATTCCCCTGAGTGTAGCTATCTGAACTCCTAGCCAGTTTATCTTCAGTTAAAGCAGTTGTTCATAAAGAAAAAAAATGTTATTTTTTTCATTAGGCTCTTACAGATTAGCGGCAGGTCAGAGAAGTCTTGTCTTTTCAGACTGTCAGTTGGTACGAGAACCACAGCTTTGTAATTAATAACTTGCAAGTTAGAAGTGATAGAAACAGGTTCTTTGTCCTCAGTCCAGCTGTTTACTCACTGGCTTTGTCCCAAGTAAATAAAACTTTGCATTTGTTAGTTAGTCTATAAATGAGGATGGTAAAAGTTTTATGAAATAATTGAAGCATAGGTCTTATGAAGGATATGGATTGTTCTTTAAAACCTAATTACTACCACATTAGAACCACTGGGGTGTGTTTCTTGTTGAGAATCCTTATGAGTAAAGTGGAATGTTGTGTAAAAAGAACATCTTTTTCAGTAAGAAGCCAACTTTCTATTTGCAGTTTGCCTTGTGTGATGACCTAAGTTAAAAATAAATCTTATTAGCTATGCACAGCTGTGCCATTTATGAGTGTGAAGAGGATTCTTCCAATGGCATTAGTCAATAAAATATACTGGTCTGGTTACCTTTATTGCATTAATAAGATAGCCCAAAGTACAATATATAGGATGTGGGCTTTGAATATTAATTAGCGAGTGTGAAGTGTACAAAATAAATTACACGTAGTTCTGGAAGTTACAGGCTAATTTTGGGAGCTACTGACATAATAAATGAAATTTATCTTAATATTTAATCTGAAATTAATTAGGCTGCAACATACAGAATAATTAAACATAAAAATTCTGATTTTTAATACTTAAGCTGTTTTAAATAAAGCCATCTCTAGGTGGGTCTGCATTGATTAAATATCTCAGCTATGTTAGTAGGGAAAACCACTGATACCCAGGATAAATAAAACATAGCTGATGACAATTGATTGACCACTCCAGTAAGGATGTTGCCTTAATACCTTGAGTGAATGTACATCTTTTGATCTTTCTCTCATTTATTTTTAACTGTTCACTAAAAAAAGAAGGATTCATGTTTGTCTTTTTCCTTTATGGATCCCATTTTCTTGACACTAGTCATGAACTGTGTGTCGTATTGCAGTGCTTCTGTTCTATGAGCTTGGTGTCAAGTGCTCCATGGGTACATAGAGATCTGCTTTTATGAATTAACTGGCAGAATTGAAAGCAG
This sequence comes from Alethe castanea, assembly GCA_024734035.1. Lineage (NCBI taxonomy): Eukaryota > Metazoa > Chordata > Aves > Passeriformes > Muscicapidae > Alethe > Alethe castanea. Next base: position 35,392,314 of record JANRGV010000094.1, read on the forward strand.
CATTGTGGAGGCAGTCAGTGAATCCTGTCTTGGTCCTGCTGAGTTATTTGCAGTGGAATATGCTCTGATTTATTTTTTCTGATTTTTTTTTTAATCTGGTGAACATATTTTTCTTATTTAGGAAGTTAACAATGTACTTTAAGTACATTGGAGTATTGAAAGAATTTGTCAGAAGAACAGATGTTGTGGTTTTAGAAATCTGAATTTTTTAAAAAGAAAAAAAAGGTTTAAGTCTTGCAGCCTTAATCCAGTAACATGAGTAAAGCCATTTGTCTGATACAGCTGTCAATTTTCTCCAGCTGAATTTTTTTCTAAATTTTTTAAGATAAGTCCTCTAAAGTAGAAAGCAGACCTCATGCACACTTGAACCAAATAAAGTACAGTGAACTGAAGACACCCTCGCATCATCACTGTGCTGTGGAGTCTTTGGATTCCAGGCAGCAGTCTCAGCTGTCCCAGTTTAGGTTGTGTTGTATCAGGATTGGCTGTATCCATGTACTGCCTCCTCCCTTTTCTAAATTTCACTGGGGGAAGGCTCAAGCAAGGATTAAATGTAGAAGCTGTCACCAGGCTTCCCCAGTGCAGCTGGCAGCATGGATGGGCTTCAGAGCTCCTGCTAGCTCTGGAAGCCTTTCATTCTGCCTCCTCGCTCACTATGTTTCCTCTGAATAGATTTTGAGTACAACAATTCAAGAAGAATTCCTCCTCCCAGTTAACACAGCTTTATTACCAAGTCTTTTACCTCTTGATTGTTGGAAAAAAATCTTGTAAAAACTGACCATCAAAAAACTAAACCTTGAAGGAAAAAGCCAGAGAATTCAAATAACTTAAATATATTGAGCAAAACCTAGTTGCCTTAAACTCAAGCACATTCAGAGGAAACAAAGTAAGATCAGAGCTATCTGCCATGCCAGTTGGCAGAGTTGAAAGTCCACCCTCTGCCTCTCTTCCTAGGGATAGCAACCACGAATGCCGGGTGTGCAGGGTGACGCTGGTGGGTTTGTCAGCATATGCCAAGCACATCTCCAGTCAGCTGCACAAGGACAACGTTGATGTCCATGACAGAAAACAGGAAGAGAAAGAAGAGGCAGAAGAAGAATACCTTGACAAAGAACTCATTCAACTAATCAAGCAAAAGAAGGAACGGAACCGGTGAGTTTTCCTTTCTCCACTTGGGTCATAGAATTGCTTTTAACACAGTGAGGATGCACTCCTGAGGTTTAGGTGCTCATGAAATGTACACTGCCTGTAGCCAGTGTCCTTGTTGTGAGAAAAATCCAAGAGATCTGTGTGGATATCGTAGTTTCAACATGTAAACATGACTCTGCTGAATGTTCATGTCCTATTCCTCTACTACTAGTACAGAAATACAATAATTCTCCATTATGGGTAAAAACAGTCTTGTGTTGTGAGAACCCTAATGTTTTTATTTTAATATTTGATAGCTTTTTAACTGAAGGCATAATTAATGGACAGTAGTGTTACTGTTGTTTATGGAGGAGGTTATCTGTAGGAACCTGGCATTTAAGAAACTTCTGCTGAACATATTTTTTTATAAAATGAATTGGATTATTCTGTAAATGTCACACTGAAATCCTCTAATCCTTGAATGAAATTTCTTACCTGTTTTACCTTGCTGCTTACCATTACCTAAACACAGTTCCAGTGGTTCACTATAAAATAGAAGGCTGTAGAAAGTAATAAATGTTGCCTTTAATTTTACATGACAATTGCTTGCATATTGCTTGCATGATGTTCCAGTTTGGAATATATTATTTGATTAGATCCATGGCATAGTGATGGTACTAAAGGGGCATATGATTTTTAAAAGAAGCTGTTGTGTTCCGTGGCTAGAAATTTGAGTTAGTGTTTCCAGATGTTGAAATCTGTGGAGATTATTAGGTTTTGACATCACTCTGTCGTACTAGTATCTCCCTGCACTGTGCAATGGTAATGTTTTCATACTGGTTAATGCAGGTAGCAAAAATGTCACTTTCCCTTTTTGTTTTATGGAAAAGGAGTAATGCTGTCAGTGCAGTGTTGTTCTGAGGCAACTGGAACCGTAGAAAATCTCTGCTGGGTGCTGGTTTGGAGAGGGGGAAAACCAGAAAGTATAAGGATTAAGTTACTAATTCAGCAAAATTGTTTCCATTAGATCATAATCCAGTTGAGTCAGCTCTTAGATTTACTATATTACTTGACATTGTTTTTTTGAATTCTTGTCTTAGAACTCAGATTATTTTGCACAGTAGACTGTTTTCCATTAGAGAGCAGTTATTAGTGAATCTTTTAGCAGAACTGGAATGTATTAAAAAACCTAAAGGGTGATACAATAGGAATTTCCAGTTCACTCAAATCAATTGTTTTTGAGTAGTGGTGTGAAAGTTTACTGTCTTTCTTGTCCAGGGATCTAGAGTGAATGTATTTCTGTGATCAGTTTCTGCAAAAAACTTTCAATGAGAGCTCTTCATTTGGTGGGATAAATATTTAGAATGCTTAGACTACTGATCCCTGGGAATAGCTGTGGCTGTTAAGGTAGCGTTTATCTTTAAATGTACATGTGATAGTTCGCCACGTGTTTGTGATAAGTTGCCAAGCACAAGGCCTATCCAAAGGGCAGTTGATAGTGCTGCTGGGAGGCTCATACAGACTCAGCATTGCATGCTGTGGACTGTTCCAGTCTCTTGATTAAAAGAAGACAAATTATTTTTGTATCTAGGTACATCTTCTGTGGATGTTTTGCATTTTAACTTAACCTTTATAAACGGAGCAATCATGTCAATTGTTCCATCCTGTAAGAATGATAACCGGTTTTACAGCCTAACTTTCCTCTGTTTTGTATCAGTTCACTCTAGTTATACCATCTAACACAAGCAGAAGTCTTTAGAAAAAGTTACCTCACTACAGAGTTTTCTATCTACTAAGATAAAAATTATGAAGATTATATAACTTAAAGAAGCTTTCTTTTTATTAGTTTCTTATTAGTCCAGTTGTAAATATAAGGGAATATTGTCTTTCAAGTTAGAGAGAAGTATTTGAGAATTAGTCTATTGAACTCTCCCTGCACCTCATCAGTTGTTCTTGTAAGAGAAATTTTGAAATTACCATGTTTAAGTAAAGATACAACATTAGTTTTGGAAGTCAGACATTACTGAAGCTTGAACAGCAAAGCTGCTAAAAAAGTGTCTGTTTCTTTTTATAATAAATAATTTTAAAAAATATTTTCTTCCCTGTGCAAATAAAATTCATGAAGCTTGTGGACTGTTGGATTTTAGTAGAATAGCATCAGAATTTAGGCTTTTCTCAATTCTTTTGTAGGCAAGCTGAACCAAGTTGTGCAAACCAAGAATTAGAATGTGATGACAGGAGATCACAGAGAAGGCGAGAAGATAGAGCTGCTTACAAAGAAAGAGAAGCTTATGATCAGTCTTCATGGCATCATCATAATGCATCACAGAGGGACTGGAAGTGGGAAAAGGATGATTATGTTAGCCCTAGACAAGGCAAATTTTCACACTCTCAGAGGAACCTTAATATAAACAGACATTCAGGTGGTGCAAGGGGGCGCCCTGGGTGGCACCAGAATGTTTCAGGAAGCCCTGTAAAGCGACATAACTGTGGGAATTCTGGAAATGCTTGGCATCTAAGTGGGCGGGGAGGAGGAACATCAAATTGGCATCATGGTCCCAGGGAAAGAAATCCTACTTGGCACTCAGAAGAAACAGGTCATTTTTCTAGCTGGAATTCCAAGAGTTATGGAGGAAACTGGAAACCTCATGGTGCAAATGGCTGGAATTTTGGAAACTCAGGAGCTTCTCAAAGCTATCCATCACAGCCAAATATATACAATAAGGAAAGGTACGCATGGCAGCGGCCAGAGAAAGGGGATGTTCTGCCATACAGAAATCAAAGAAAGAGGAATGACTGTCAGGATTTTACTAGTGATAAATTCGCTGCTGAAGGGGTATTGGATTTTGGTACATTGAAACAACCAGAAGGCAAAACTTCAAGAGCCAGTGGGAAAAGTGTCAGTCCTTCCAGAGATAAAACATATCGCTGGACTCCCTACCCATCCCAGAAAACTGCAGAGCAGCAACCACGGTCTGAAGATAATGTAGATAAAATGGATTCTGTTCTTACGCCTCTTACTGATTCATCAATGAAAGGAAAAACTTGTGAAGCCAATGTTAGCCTTTCAAAACTTAAACATGAAGCATCTTCCCCTTCTAATGGAACCTCAGATCACCTTGATTCTTGCAAGGTTATGAAAGACTCTTCCAGTGGTGAAAAGCCTGACAAAGATGATAGCAGAAGTAATAGGATGCCGTCACTGAAATCCCCTCTTCTGAATATCACAGATATGAAGTTATCTTTGACAAAGCAAGACACGAACAGTCTCTTAAAAAATGTCAGGCTTCTGTTATCCTCAACTAGTGGTGAAGAGCAGAATCATTTGAATGCAGTGAACTTGGGAACAAACAGTTTCCCTTATTCATCAAAGCTGCATGGTACTTGTGTTGGTAACTTTCAAGACAACAAAAATGTACTTCATAGCAAGCTTGGAGAGCCTATTAATAACTTAAGTGAAGCAGAACAAAATCCCAAAGGTGTTCAGTCCAACAATTCCTTGCAAAACTCTTCCTTAAGCTCTTGCAAAGATACAAGTGACCAGAATAGGGAAGAAACTGGGAAAGCATTGCCAAAGAAGGAGTTAAGACTAGATTCATTAGAAGATGTGAGTGGTGATGATTTAATGGGAAGTGAAAAGTCAGAAGCAAGAGTTGAAAAGTTGGATTCTTCTGTTGGTTCTTGTTTACCCTGTGACACTCCTGAAGGTAAAACTACCACCTCTGAAAAGAAAGATGATGAAAAGCCATCTGCTTCAAGTATTGCTTCTGCTCAGCTAAAAAATTTTACGTTTCGGATAGAACCCACAGTTTCTTCATCAAGCAGTCAGGACCGTTTGCATGTGGATATGAAAGCCTCGCAGGACGGGGAAGGGAATGAAGAGTCTGTCAAGTCACATGATCAGTTCGAAATAGAAGGGTTTGAAAATCCTTCAGATAATGAGCTTCAAAAAGGAGGAAGCCAGTCAGGAGGCCTTCTTCTTTCAGATTTAAGCAAACTTGGCCTGCCTGCATCTCTGCAAAGAGACCTGACACGGCATATCAGTCTGAAGAGCAAAGTTGGGACACATCTCCCAGAGCCCAATCTCAATAATGCACGTCGCATTCGGAACGTGAATTGCCTTCGGAGAAGTGAGACGGAGAAGGAGTCAGGGCTGAAACCTACCCTCAGGCAGATTCTTAGTGCTTCCCGGCGAAATGTTAACTGGGATCAGGTCATCCAGCAGGTAACCAAGAAGAAACAGGAGCTTGGCAAAGGTTTACCAAGGTTGGTAGCTTTCAGACCTCACCATGCCTCTCAGGGCATGCTGAGGGGGGGATGGTTGTCTTTTTCCATATCTGAAATGAAGTCCAAAATCCTAAAACTAAGAGTTCATAATGAGGCTTGCTATGCCATGATCTTTTACAGTTTTTGAAAATGATGCCAATTTTTTGCAAATAATGCAGAGTTTTTATTGATTGATGCTATGAATGAATGTCTGTCCATAGATAAGTAAAAGTAATCTGCTTAGAAAAGATTCTGATCAGTTCGTAATGGTTGCTTTTGTATCTGAATGTGGATAGTAACAATGTGGTTTCTTTTCAAGTTCTAGTAATGGAAGAATGTAAAAATGCAATCAGGATGGGAATAATGCTGTGACAGTTGCCTATTTCCTCATATATTTAGGACTACAATAAATGCTTGCAATGCTGCAAGCAGTGCAAATGCTCACTCTTCATTTGTTAATCGTTTATTCTGATACACAGTTTGCTTTTATATTTAAGGAAGCAATTATATAATACTGCATTTTTGAAACTGTCTTTAAACCTGAAGTATTTGAAGTGTTTTGAATATGTCACATTTGATTATGCCAGCCTTGCTTGGGAATAATTTATAATAACATGATTTCTGACTTGAAAATTCTGCTGCAAGTTCTTAGCCAGCAAGTCTGGTTATGTGATACACAGGAGATGTTCCATTGCCAGATGAGGTAGAAGGCACAGAATACCAGTGTATGGTATTAAACATACTGCTGAAAAGAACTAATGTACATTTGGGCAAGGGGGAGGTTTTTCTCTATGTGTAGCAGCTTATAACTTGTTTATTTTTCTTTTTATCTTGTTAAAGGTTTGGTATAGAAATGGTGCCTCTTGTTCAAAATGAGCAAGAACTCAGTGAAGAATCTGATCCATCTACTCTAGAAGGATTCCAATGGGAAGGGATTTCCTTAGCAGTGTCTGGCTTGGCCAGAAAAAGGAGCTTTTCTGAAAGCAGCATCATAGCAGACAGAAATCCTTCTGCTTATAGCTTTTTCAGTGAACAAGCCAAAATTAAAGAAAGTGGGCAAAGGCAACTAATTGCAGCCAGCCACTCACATCATATAACATCTGGATATGAGGCAGGCACTGACATAGAGGCTGATCAGAAAGAGGAGACACCACCTCTTGCTTTGTTACCTTTTATGTCTGAAAGAACTGAGGCTAGCAGAAGTCATAGCCTACAGGCCACCTCTGAGATCACAGGCCTCACCAAACAAGACCAGGAGAGCCCAGAGAAGAAAACACCTCTTCTTGAGAAACAAAATGTATTAGAGATCTCAGAAGAAAATCGTCCAACTTCAAATAGTGCTTCACTTCTGGCAGTGTCTAATAATATAGATGCAGCTACAGACAGTAGCTGCACATCTGGTACTGAACAGAATGACAGCCAAGGAATTGGAAAGAAGCGAAGAGCAACTGGAGTAAGTGTGCAGTTCTGTCCAGCTTTGATGAAAAGGTTCTTTCCCTGTCAGTGGTCATTCAGCTTTGGAATGATCAGTGCAAGGAGGACTTTCCCCATCTGATATTCTTGTACATTGATAACATCAAATTAATTTCTTGTTTGACTTAATTTTCTTTAATTTTCTGCTTTCACAGTGCAGGACTTTTGATAATTTTTTGTAATTAGTAGGAATGACAAATGTTTGGTTTTTTTTTTTTTTAATTTGGTACCTGGTATACTGTGTTGGTGAACAAGAGCTGTGGAATATTTCTGTGGAAGTACTAGGTTTTTTAGCAAGAAGCTTGGTGTTTCACTACACAATTTAAATGTAAGCTAACCTGTAGTAGAAGTTTATTTTCGTTAGATGTTTCTGGTTTTATGGTTAAGCAAGGAAATAAAAACACTTTTTAAAAATTATATACCTAAAATTATATCCTTAAATCTGAATTTGTTTCACAGTCCAGTCTTAGACTTACCCAAAGGTTAAAAAAAGTCTTGTTGATCAATTTCACAAAATGGTTTTGCAGAAAGCAGTAATTTTAATTCCTCACTGTTTAATCCTCTACACTTCCAGCTAAAACTGTAGAGCAGAAACTCTGATTCAAATGCGTTCTTAAACATCTGAGCAAGAAGAAGGCTGTTGGCTAATTTAATATTTCTTCATGGTTGAGATGAAAATATGGCACTCCCTCTTTTAAGGGAGGTTGTCCTCCCTCTTTTAAGAGCAGAGGAAATGATGAGTTATACAAGAGTGTGCAAGCAAATTGTGGATTCTTCTCTGTGCCTACAACTAATGATTGAAAAGATGCTGGATGTTTGACTTCTTGATTTAGGCAAAATTATTCTTGTTACTTTTTAATAGATGATTTTACTTGCAGGAGGGATCTTCTCCTGAAATTCCTAGTCTAGAAAGAAAGAATAAAAGAAGAAAAATCAAAGGTAAAAAAGGTGAGTGAATATCATGCATGTGTGCATGTGGTATAGCGGCTATAAACACCCAGTAGTATTTTGACTTGGGTGAAGTCGTAGTTCCTTAATGTTACTATGCTGCTTCTTGGGCTTTTACTGAAGTTTGCAGTGTGGACTGCTCACAAATCTACAACACATTCTTCTCTGAAGACCCTTATCTTAATTTGTTGTAAGTTATTTCTGAGAGAAGTGTATGTGCATCCTTTCTGCCTGCAGTTCATGTTCCTGGTTGTACAAATGGGACCTTTGCTTTCCCCCTGTACAGGGTAGTGAGGTTTGTTACTCTTTGGATGGAAGTCCTTAAGTGGGAAGTCCCCATTTAACTTCCTTCTAATTTACCATGCAGCTTTCCCTTTCTAGTTCTGGGTGGTCTGACCAGAAAAATTGTATTCTGGTTAATTTGGTCTCTGTTCTGTTTTTGACATCTCTGGCAATACTTTCTACTTTTTTAATGTCCTTAGTGGAAATTAGTGTGGAATGCCTCTCTCCTTCCTGCTCCTGACCAAAGAAAACTTATTCTGGCATTAGACAGATCTTTCTCAAACATGCCTAAGACATCCTCATCACCATGTCTCAAAATGAACAATCCAACTATCGTGTTTTAGGCAGAATATTATTGCTTTGGTTACTAAGTCATTTCTAGGAACTTTGGGCTCCAGAAGAAGGCTTTCAAATGTCCCATTTATCTTTTTTCATTATTTATTTATATTAAGAGTTGTTTGTAATATAGGGCAATAATATGACTCTTCTGTGGGAATGAATATTTCACTACTTGAAAAGGTGAGGGGTTTTATCAGCCTCTGTCTGCAATGACCAGTGTCTGTTATAGAGGCTAATAACATACTTTATTTAGTAAAATGTCTTTCCCATTACTTTTCTGTAACATGATTGTTATTGTAGTAAATTTGCTAAAGGAAACTATAACCTGAGCTCAATTAAGCAGTGCCCAAATGGAAATTTGTTTGGACTTCTGTAATGCCAGAAGTCTCTAGGAGATCCAGGAGGATCTTTTACTGAGTACAATGCTCTCTTTCTCAAGAGATTGCAAACACCAGTCTCATGGTCCAAAATGATTGTGAGTACTAAACTGTTTTTTTCAATCATCAGGTTATTTTTCTCTGAAAGAGCTTTTCCTTGGCCTTTGCATTCACAGAATAATTTAAATCTCTTTTAGCTTAAAGTTGCCTTTGCCTTTTTGATTACATTAATGGCAGATGTGTATTTGAACTTTTTATATGCATGTACTTCAAGAAAAGATCTTTGTGGAAGAGAATTACATCATTTATTTAAACTAAATCAGTGCTGACAAACCTGTGATAGAATTAATTACTAGAGTCAAGGTTGAGATTCCTTAAAGGGGAGTACTTGACTTTGCCCTTCACCCATGTAGACGTGGGTAGTCCTGTTCATAAATACTGCTTTTCAGCTTGTATAATTATCGATGCTTGAATGCTTGACCTAATTTATGTAATTTTTCCATTCTGAGGTGAAGATTTATTGTGATATCACAAGTAATGTATCTTAATGTATTGTTCAGTGCAATAGGACTCTACATTTTGTTTCCTTTTCAGAACGTTCTCAGGTAGACCAGTTGTTGGCCATTTCTCTGAGGGAAGAAGAGTTAAGCAAGTCCCTGCAGAGTGTGGACAGTAGCCTCTTGCAGGCAAGGGCTGCCCTGCAGGCTGCCTATGTTGAGGTTCAACGGTTCCTTGTGTTAAAGCAACAGGTAACAGTAGCTTTGGAAACTAACTGAACTAGAGGTTAGCAGCCTGAAGAACTGCCTGTTAAATCAATGGGACTGATATAAGCCACATCTGTTTTGCAGATAACTATGGAAATGAGTACACTGAGAAGTCAGAGAATCCAGATCTTGCAGGGGCTACAAGGTACAGGATACCATAGAGCTACAACAGTGAAATGCTTACTCTCGTAATCTTTGAACTCAGAATCTTTTAAAAACTGTGTTTAACTTGAATCTTCTCATTTAAGCTACAATAAAATTGTAGACTGTCAATATGAGGCCTTTATTGTCACGTGTGAACTTCGTTCCCTCTAGAGTCTTTTTCTTCAAATTTTTCTCTTCCTTGACTTTGTGTCCACAAAAAAATGAGGTCCTGGCATCACTAAATTTTATTGTAAAATATAAATATTTTTTGTTCTGTTATTTATTTACTTGTTTGTTTGTTTAATGTATCTCTTCTTTTGCCATTAGAAACATATGAACCTTCTGAACTCTCAGAGCAACTTTCCTGCAGTGCCGTAACTGAGAGACAAACCAGCAAATCTCAGATGGCAGCTGACTCAATTCCTTCAGGCTCTCTCCTGCCCCTTTTGGACACTTCGTCTTCCTCTGTACCTCCACGAGGAGCTTCTGTTCCCATAACCATGCCATCACCATTCCAGTCTTCTGGCAGTACACCTTCCAATACTCCTGACTCCTCAATACAAGTTAAACAAGAACCTGTGTCTCCAAAAGGCACAGAACTAAATGTGAATTCTGTGCTCCAGAGCTCTCCATGTGCTCCACAAACAGAAGAGGTGGAACAGAATGAAGGTATTTGTAGTTTCGCTTTAAGAAAATAAGGAAATAATTTTTTTTCCAAAAATAATGTAAATTGTGCCTCAACCAGCCGTCTGTCAGGCAGGGGTGAACTGTCATTAACATGTGTAGAACTTTCTAGTTTTGCTTTGAAAACAGAACAAACATGAATTTGGAGGTTACATCCTCTTAGAATAATTTAGTTAACTAAAAAGCCCCAAAGGTGACACAAACCTGAGAATCCTCTATGATTTTTGTCTTCTAGTCTGCATCATTTAATGAGCACTGGTAGCAAACAGTCTGCCGACAAAGGAAAAAGATGTGCCTGAAAATATTTTTTAAAAAATTATTAACAGCTACATTGAGATTATTCTGTGTTCTTCTTGAGCCCTGCTGGATAAGCACAAAGAGTATGACTTGTAATATTGGAAGTAACAATCCATTTTCTACTAATTGGCTCTTAGGCACTATTCACTCATGAGGGGCATGGGAGGGCTAGCACTGGAGGTAGGGGTTTGCTTTTATCTGGAGGAGAAACTGCTGAATTAATTGAACAGCTACTGGGAGAGCTCCTGCCTCAGCAGAGTGAGATCTTAATGACTACAGTTAAAATAGCCAACTCTTTATTTAGACAGTTCAAACTCCATGAAACTTGTGCACTGTAGTTTGTGGTCAAAGGATTAAATGCTATTGGTAGTTTCCTCTGCAACTTGCTACTGTGACTGAAAGTAAAAACTGAAGATTAAAAGCTCATGCCATACTTTCTTAAGAGCCTGTAAAGTCAAGTAGGGTCAAGACTCTAATGACAGTTGTCTGCCATAACAGTGTCACTTACCCAAACTTTTAACTTAGATAATTTGAGAAAAACATTTGAAAGATTGATCCTTGTTAAATATAGCAAACACAATTTTTTTCCCCTCCAACTGAAGTACAAAATACTGTTGAGAAAAGCCGTTTTCTACCTTTCTAAGAATTTTTCTCTCAAGCAAAAGATGAATGTTGGCTAAATTGAAGTTTAGCCTTCTTTAATTAAAATAATTTGATTTTTTTCATGATATTTTAGTTTGCTTCAGCTGTAGAATTGCATATAAGTAGTGTTTTTTGTGCCTTTTTTTTAGTCACCATTGCATTCCCTGTATTCCATTCTGTTAAAATACATTAATGTAGTAAAATACATTGATTCGGGGTTTTGCTTCATCTGTTTTTGGAGGATTTGAAAAGGAATGTGAAGCTCTAGGGGTATTCACTAAAGTTAACTTGGGGCCGGGGAAGAATCAGCCTTTTTGTTTGTTTGCATTGTTAAGACTCAACTTTTAGGAAGCTACTACCTTTCCTATGCTTTCCTGTTTTTATTGGCATATGCCATACTGTTGTGCCTAAACATCAGTGAAGTTTTTATTTTTATTTGTATCAGCATCATTTTTATTCTCAGTTTTCCAACTCTAAGGAGAGATTTAGTGATCACTAGCTGCAGTGGCATGAAGTGTCTTGCTTGCAGAATCTTGAAACTTCACAACAGAGAAGTTGAAGAGTTTTTTTGTTTTTTTTCTTATGAAGATGAACCTTCAGTGTATAGCTACACTTGTTACTTAAATAATTACTTCAGAAAGCTCTTAATCACATTATTTTTCCATTTCCTACAAACTTAATTTTGGTGTATTAAAAGCAAGAATTTTTTATGTTCATTTGTAAAGTTACCGTAGTTTTGGTATTGATGAACTTTTATATGTACTACATTTAAAATGAGTTTGCCTTGAGATAAATTTAGTAATTTGGGGGGAAATAATCATTTGCCTTCAGGTAAATTCTGTAATTTGAGGAAGAGGAATTCGCTCTGGGGCAGACTGTTTACTTCTTGGGATTGAATGTTTAGCTTGTCAGCTTCCCATTGAGGTTAGCCCAGCCTTGCTTTGAGGGAGCTGGTTGCATTTGATTTCCCCTAAATGCCAGCAGTGTGTCCCACCTGTGGAACTGAGTGATTCTGTTTTCTTACATTGCCATGGTGATTTCTGCTTCTTTTTCTAATATCCACAATACTTCAAGTGCTGAGAATTAATAACTTTTGGGTTTAGGAATTACAGTTTAAGTGGTATTATAAAGTGACCAAGTTACTTCTTTCCCCTTTCCAGTGGGAAATGAGTGGCATATGATATTAGAGGCATATTCAGAAAAAGGTTTTGTGTGCTTTCTTCCCAGTATAATTCAACACAGTAACTTGTTCAAATTTCATTTAATTATTCATTTCTTCCATACAGAGGTTTTTCTAGCAGGTTTTGCGGTTGTTCATGACAGTTACATGCCCAGGGAAAAGCTTTTTCCCATTGATTCACTTTAAATGCAGCATATCCTATGCTGTCAGCAAGTTCTAGTTTTATCTTGGAATTCCCCATCTGAGGAAGGTGTGGGCAAGAGCTGTTTTCATTTTAGCGGTTTCTACTTGGATGCATAATTCCAAAGTATCAAATTTGTCCTGTGATGTTTAATGTGCTTTTGGCCAAGCATTAGTGTAATTTGCTGGCTTCTGAGAGGCTGGAAGAGGGAAGTGTTTCAGATACTGCCAACTTCCCATTTGCATTGTGTGATCCCGCCCCAGAAATGCAGTGAACTTGAAACATCGTCTTCTGGATTGTAGTTACTGCAAGTGTAACTGGGGAATTTTAGGGTGTGGGTAACAGCTGTGAGATGCTGCCCTTAATCTGTCTCAGCTGAGAGGCTGGATCATTTTGTTTGTATTAATTCAGTCACAATTAAATGATAGGGAGAGTGTGTTGACCCCACTGCATAGTCCACCACAGATGAACTAAGTAAAGCCTACCCTCATGGCTTGCAGTGCTGCTATTCCCAGGATAAAGGTACCATGCTGCAGTGGGTTGTGCATAGCTACTTACCTTGAATTAGGTTCAAGTAACTTGGAAGAAATAACTGTTTATAATAGCTGTAATAATTCACATGGGTAAAACACAAGATTTTCAAACTGTCACTGAACAGCTGAGTCGTACTTGGCATACATTGATTAATATAATTTCTACAGCAGTCATGACAACTGGTAAGGGAGCACAAAGAGAGGGGTGGTAGCATCTTAAGTCAGAATATGTACTTTACATGCACAGTTAAGTGTAAGCAAAAAATACAGGGAGAGACACTTTACATAAATTGTTACTGCTGTACAGATTGAATGTAATACTAGGTTGTTTTCTTTAGAAGAGACCAACCAGAGAACTTCAGTGTATCCAGTTATCACTGCAACCATATCCCTAGCAGGGCTGGCAGCTTGTTTCCAACAGAATAATCAAGATGTCCACAAGCCTGCTGCAGACATGGGACCGTCTGGGCTTCCTGAGAGCTCTTCTCCTCATTCGGTGTCTGTTTTCAGCAATAGAGAAGCAAATGAAAATGATACTGCTGCTGAAAGATTTTTACTGGATCAGTGTAGCACTTCTCTTTCAAAGCATTCGCTCCTTCTGGAAATGCCAGTGGATAAAACCCCCAAATTGTCAGCAAAACCATCTGAACAACACTTGACAGTGGCTGCAGTCCCAGCAGAGAAAGGGAACAGAAGGAGGAGAAGGTTGAGGAAGAAGAAAACTCTGAGGGCAGCCCATGTGCCAGACAACAGCGATACAGAGCAGGATATGATTGACTTCAAGCCTGTCCGGAAAGTCAAGGGTGGAAAGGTTCCAAAAGCAGAAAAAGTTACTACATCTACTCCACCAAGAGAGGAGGGTGGAGTTACTGCTCAAGCAGCAAGAAACAAAGACGAGAATGATAGTGATGCTTCTCTGGAACTAGTGGAAGTTTCAGCACCTCAGTGTGAGGTGGTTGATGTTGGTTCATCAGAGTCAGGAGATGAGAAACCAGATAGTCCATCAAAGAGGGATCCATGCAACTCTGTGGATCAAGCAGTCCTAGAGGCATCTTGCTCTGGTTATGATGAAGTGAGCTCCACCAGTGAGATTGGCACAAATTATACAAATGATGGGAAAAGAAGGTGAGATTATTGTGGATTGTGTGATTTTTTTTTTTACTCTGAAAAGTAAAATTATTAATATTATATAGTATTCATGAGAGGCCTCTCTTTTTCTTTTTTTCTTTCTTTTTCTTTCATTCAGTCTTACATCAGTGACTTCAGGAGTGAAATAAAAGGGAAAATAAAAACTGACTTGGCTTTTTTGGTCAACAAGTGAATGTGTCTTGTTACCTACTAATTTCTCTTAATACAAGAACAGGGTTGCTCAGTTTGGTTTTGAGCTTACCTGTCACAGCATATTTTCTACTAAGTGCAGGGTCGTGTGTTTTGGAGTATTACCCAAATATTTTGTCTTAAAATGAACATGCAAAGTCCAATTTTACTACTGTTTTCTTTTGTCTTACAGTGTGGCTGAGACACAGTCTTTCACACCATCCCTGAAAGGATCAAAGAATTCCTCAGGTATATCTTTTAAGCTTTCCTTCTGATGCTTTGTGTGTAGTATCTTGAAGGACTTTGAGTTAAGTCTTGATCAGCCTGCTTCCATAGAGGAATTTTGCCTTGAAGATAAAAGCTTGCACTCAAAACTGAAGTGGGAAGTGACACATACTCATGTTACCTTACATTGAATGCTTTATGTCTTGACTACTCCATGTGCCCCTGCCCCTCCCACACGAATGCTATTGCTCCACAGTCTCTGTAGAGCTCTAGGACAAACAATAATACAATCTCTTTTTAATTTTAACTAAAGATGGTTCTGGACTTAGTCATATGAAGGTCTTTTTAGCACTTTATATTGCCCTCTGTCACATTCCCAGTCCTTCTGGAATCCACAATGAAATTTGACTTAAAGGCGCTGAGCCCATGAAATAGCTCTGCTGGTTGGCAGTACAAACCACAGCAATGTGTTTTCTTGACTGTGTTCCCACAGTCAAAAGTACACATGTCTCTGTCCCACAGAAGTGTCTTCGGAGCCAGGTGAGGATGAAGAACCTACTGAGGGAACCTTTGAGGGACACTTGGCTGCAGTGAATGCTATTCAGATTTTTGGGAATTTATTGTATACCTGCTCAGCAGACAAAACAGTTTGTGCCTACAATCTCGTTGTAAGTAAGGTTATGGGAGTGGTGTTATGTTAATTCCAGTCACAAAGTTGTCTTGTAATGCCTTACTGTGTAGTAAAGGAAGCAGCTGCTTTTTCAAGCCCCTAATTCATTTTATACTATTCTTTTCTTCAAACCTCTCTTCTCCACCTCCCCAGCCCCTTCTCCCTATGAGAGGGACAGGGGAAGATAGATTGCCACATGTATCCTGATTTTTTTAGCTGTCCTACCCTGGTCTGTTAGGTGCATATCCCAAGAGGTATTATGGGCCTTTTTGCTGACAGACCCTATGCTTGCCTTTTTTAGAGCAGGAAGTGTGTGGCTATCTTTGAAGGACATACTTCAAAAGTGAACTGCCTTCTGGTCACTCAGACAAATGGGAAGAGTGCTGCACTCTATACTGGCTCAAGTGACCACACTATCAACTGTTACAATATCAAGGTACCCAAACTCTGTGTTGATTTATATATGCTGCATTTTGTTTCTTTACAAATACAAATTGTAAAAGTCTTTTAAACCCATATGATCTGGACATGAGCACCAACCACTTCATACCTCTTTAGAGTGGAGTGGGGAAAAAAAAATCCTCACAAACAAAACAGTAGACCATTAACTGATTTACTATCCAAATCTATTGACTAGTTTGTCAGTAGAGTTTTTGCCAGAACAGCATGGCATAATCCCCAAATGTTGGGAGCACCAAAGTGCAGGGTAGCTGTTTGGCTATGAATCTTACTTGTCTTCCTGTATTTTTAACTTCATTGCTTATGGAAGGCACTGCTCTCTGCTCTATCTTTAGAGCAGCCATAGAGAGAACAGGTATCTGTTATGCTGAAGGCATGTGAAAGAGCAGACTGAGGCTTCCTGAAGCTGGATATTTGAGGCTAAATAATAAAAAGACTTGCCCAACTTGTGACTTGAAGGTCTTAGAGAGCAAGTACCTGCTTTAGGGAGCAAACTGCCAGAGGTTTTAAACCCTTAAGTTCCCTGGGGGGGAACAATGGTGAATCCTCAACCATTTAACAGATTGTTTTCATATGTGTATGTATATAGATACATAGTCAGTAGTCTAAATTTCTATGCACATTAAAGGTTGTGACTAGAACAAAGTATTAGGGTTGTACACTGGTTGCTGAACTACAGTCAAGCCTTAGAGATGGTCCTGATTAAAATGAGGATCAAACTGCCATGTGACACCAGACTCTCAAATGTTTTTCTCCAGTTCTGTTGGTTTAGAAATGAAAGTCATCATTCATTTCAGGCTTTTTTCCTTGAATTGTTTTCAGTTAATGAAAATCTTTACGTACTTCTTTCCATTGCCAGACCAAAGAGCGCATGGAACAGTTTAAATTGGAAGATCGAGTGCTCTGTTTACACAGTAGATGGCGGATCCTTTATGCAGGTCTTGCAAATGGCACTGTGGTTACTTTCAGCATAAAGGTTAGTTTGTTTAAATATTGGCACCTGAAAGCCTGTTGTGATGCTGTTTCTTTCCTCTGTGTTTCTTTCCATTCTTTATCTACAGTAGTAAATGTATTTGTAATGAACAAATGGACGCATTTTGGTATAAATGGTGACTGTTGGTCCCTTTTGGTTGTTTATTTTGTCCATGCATGAAGCTGTTCTATCTACTTGTCTTTTTGTTTACCTTTAGGTGCTGTATTGCTATGTTTCTCGTTAAAGTTCCTCCTGGTCTACATAGCATAAGGAGTTATTTCTTTAATTTAGAAACTTAATTGTTAAGATGCAATTCTTACCACTGCTATTTTGTGTGTTAGTAAGTTGAAATCAGATACCATAACAAGCACAACACAAGAAGGACTCAATGGTCTAGTCAGTATCACAGCAGTATTTTAATTCTTAAATACCATGTCCTTCTTCCCCCACCAGAATAATAAACAGGTTGATACCTTTGAGTGCCACGGCCCTAGAGCAGTGAGCTGTTTAGCCACAGCTCAGGAAGGAGCACGCAAGTTGTTGGTGGTGGGCTCCTATGACTGCACCATCAGCGTGCGCGACGCGCGGAACGGGCTGCTCCTCAGAACCCTGGAAGGGCACAGCAAGACTATTCTCTGCATGAAGGCAAGTGTCTCTGAAAATACACTTTGGACAAAGAATGCTTAAAATGATGAGCAGATTGTGATAGGAAATAGAGGATTTCTCTATGTTAAGCTATAAAAACTGAGCAAGTTGGTAGGGAAATTGTCTCTGCCTGCCGTGTCTCAGGTTCTCAGCTGCCACATCTATGTCTGTGTTTTGAACGCTTCAGGAATAGTGATTCTATCACTTCCTGGGGCAGCCTTGATCATCCTTTCAGTGAATAAACTTTTCCTAATACCCATTCTTAACTTCCCCTGGTGCAACTTGAGGCCTGTTTCCTCTTGTCACTTGTTGGGGGTTAGGATCATCATTTTTCTTATATGATCACTGTATAAGCATGGAGCATGTCGATAATTTCCGGGAAACGTAGGGCCTTACTGTGCGCATGCAGAGCAGCATTCTGCATTCAGTTTGCATGGTCCCTGATTTGCTGCTGAGCTGTCCATGAGAATAATCCATAAGTAGCATGAGTTTGCCTGTTGGGCTGCGAGTTAACAGTTTCTTACCTCAGTTGTGAAATGTCAAAAATCATTGTAATACATTTTCGAGCTCTTATGTGAAGAGCTCAGTGCATGATTTTTCCTTCATACTCTTGATTGATTTTAAGGCTCTCAATTTTAGGAAATATTACAGTACAACTTTAAACTGAACAGTGCCTTAACATTTTTCTTGCCCATTTCCATATCTGTTACAAAATATAATTTTTTTTTTTTTGTAAGGTTGTGAATGATCTGGTATTCAGTGGCTCCAGTGATCAGTCTGTCCATGCCCACAACATTCATGTAAGTCTCATATGGAAAAATGGAATGACTTTTGCTACTAAGACACTGAATTTCTATGCTATAAAGTCAGTATTTCCAGAATATTTGACTGGTGGGGCAGATTGCTTCCAGAAAAGGAAGTCTTGTGATTTTGTGAATGTGACTATGCACTACAGGTAACTCTGGGGGCATGAAGAGGCTACATAAATCTGCTGACTCTTGTCACATGATAGGCAATGCCTTTTTATCTGGGCATCTTGCTTTTTCAAGTATAACTACAAACATGCTGATAATATGGAAAAGGTTCAGAGAAAAACCATGTGAGGTATTCTGGTGGGGAAAATGCTTCTTTATTACTGGAAGAACTTGAGAAACACTATGTTCCAGGCTAGATGGTTCAAAAGCATCATGAATGCTTTGTCTCTAGCTTACCAGTCTCTCCCTCTTTTACACCATCTTCCCTCAGTCCTAGCAGAAGCATTCATGTAGCTATGTAATAAGTTAGATTAAGAAACTTATCAGAGGGAAATTTTAGTTGACATAAAAAGAATTTACTTCTGTGTATTTAGCTGAATTTGCTGACTGATTCTTGTGGTTACATAAATACTGCTAATAGCATGGTACTAGTTTCAGGATGGGTAGGAATATGTAATTTATGATGGAAACAGAATCAATTAGGTTGGAAAAGACCTGAGATCATAGAGAGCAACCTATGACCAAACACCACCATATCAGCTAGACCATGGCATTGTCAGCATCCAGTCTTTCCCTAAACACTTCCAAGGACAGTGACTCCAACACCTCCCAGGGCAGCCCGTTTGAAAATCTAATCACCCTTTCTGTGAAGAATTTCTTCCTGGTGTCCAGCCTCCCCTGGCGCAGCTTGAGGCCATTTCCTCTTGTCCTGTTGCTGGTTGCATGGCAGAAGGGGCCAGCCCCCCTCTTGCTACACTTCCCTTTCAGGGAGCTGTAGAGAGTGGTGAGGTCCCCCTGAGCCGCCTCCTCTTCAGGTTAAACAATCCCAGCTCTTTCAGCTGCTTCTCATTACACTTCACCAGCTTCTTTCCCTTCTTTGGACTCACTCCAGCACCTCAGTGTCCTTCCTGAACTGAGGGGCCCAAATCTGGACACAGCGCTCGAGATGTGCCCTCACCAGTGTCAAGTACAGGGGATGAATCCCTTCCCTGCTCCTGCTGGCCACACTGTTCCTGGTACAGGCCAGGCATTGGCTTTTTGGCCACCTGGGCACTCTGGTGGCTCATGTTCAGAAGCAGAAGAAGAGGAGAGAGAGAACTTTACACAGACCCTTGCATTTCTACTGTACTGGAATGGCTCTGTGTTAGGATGGGAAAACAAAAGGATAAGTAGTATTTGATCATAATCTATAAGTGCCTTCAGAGGGAATGGAAGTGTAACAAGTGTGATAAGGGATAAGGGATGTTTCCATTTTTTCATTTTTGAGTGAGCACTGAAGCTAGCTGCTCTGTAGGGGTTAGGTAAAACCATTTTGTTCTTTTAAGGAAAACCAAACTAAGCACCAATTTACCTTTGCTTTTTCTTGATGCAGACTGGAGAGCTGGTACGGATCTATAAGGGCCACAACCACGCAGTAACAGTTGTGAACATTCTTGGGAAAGTCATGGTGACAGCATGTCTGGATAAATTTGTTCGTGTTTATGAGCTACAGGTAAGAAAATAGGTAGTTACTAATGACTTTTATCTAATATATAATTAATGATTTTGAGGTCAAATAGAAGTCATCTTTGTACTTTCTGGTCTCTAGCCCATCCATCTTTTTCCTGTTACTCAGTATATATAGTTGTCTCACCAGTCAAAATACATGGATTTTAAAGAATATAACCTAAACCATTTTTTTAGAACCTGGGTTATTCCAAGACAATGACTGCTCAGAAAAGTGGGAAAGTGTTAGGTTTGTCTGCTGAGAGAACAAGTGCTTAGTTGGACAAAAAGACTCCCAGAAGCAGTGTAAACAAAAGTGAGCTTTCAAGGTGGCTGTAAAGTTTGGAATCCACCGTAGCAGTTTAGTTGCTACCAAGGAAACTGCTCTTGGAAGTATTATCCTTTACATGTCTGTGAAAAATGGCTCTTAAAAATTGTCATGCTATTAAATGTCTGTTTCTGTTTCTTTCAAGTCACACGACCGCTTGCAAGTCTATGGAGGCCACACAGATATGATCATGTGTATGACCATTCATAAGAGCATGGTAACTCCCTTCTTTTCACTGTTCTTAAAGAGAAGGTTGTAATTGCCACAGATGCATACAAAGCAGTTTAATTTCTTCAGATAAAGAAATCAGCCTGTTGTTTGGCTGCATTTCAAAGTTGCTCTCAGTCAAAAAATTGAGTGGCTATAACAGCTTTATACTTACGTAGTATTATTGTCTGGGGAAAAATCATTGTTCAGCTTACCGTAGTCTTAAAACAATAGTTCTTTTTTGCAGTTATGATTACAGTGAGGACACTAGAAATAGTAAAACACTTCTGCTTTTTCAAGTGTCAGTCCTGTTTGACTTTTACTGAAGGGAATCACTCAGATGCTGGAGAAAAACTTCACCCACAGCCAAACCTCTAGCAAACTTTGAGAGAGCGTAAACAAAGGTGTGCAGTTGATTCATGTGTACAGGTTTCTTCATGCATCTGCTTGCAAGACAAATTTCAGAAGCACTTCTGGATAAATATTTCTTAAAATAGTCTTTAAAAGCACTTGTCTGCATGTCTAGGAATGTGTTTGCAAAGTTTCTTTGAGACTATAAAATGAAAGGTAGTGATCTATAATTACAGAAAAGTTAAATTCAAAGAAACAGACGTCCTACTAATTGGAATATGTTCTGCCCAGGCATCACATCTCATATGAGTCCAACCTGAGGCTTAAACTGTGCCCTAGCAGTGGTCTGTTGTGGGCATTCTCAAATCAAAAAAGGGTTCAGATGAGAAGTTTAGTGATGAGTGAAACGATCTGCATCTGCATTTCAGTCTTTCTGAAATTCTCTTGTTCTTCCACACACTTCGTCTCCATCCTTCTTGGATATACCTATAACTGGTTAAGTCCTGGAGATACATTCAACTTGACATTTACACCTACATATTTTTTAACTTTAGTGGATAGTACCATAATTTAAACTTACTGTTACACACATGACACTTTCAACAATAGAGGTTTTGGAAGCATTTCTTATTCATTTGTAGGTTTTGTGAACTATGAATGCAAATATTAAGAGAATTTGGTTATACCTATTTTTCAAAAGCAGAAGCCTTACATGCTGGTATTTCATTGTTTTTACCTACACTGAAGTCTCCTTCAAAATTTTACTTCTTGTTTTTTGTTTTTTTTCTTTTATTCCCAGCTTGTTTATCCATAAATGTTTCTTTTACAGATCTACACCGGATGCTATGATGGCAGTGTCAGAGCTGTGAGGCTTAATCTGATGCAAAATTATCGATGCTGGGTAATTAGCAATTGTTTTTAGCCTTTGTTATTAAATTTTCTGGGGTGGTCTGTAGTCACTTAGTCCTGGGTGGCTTGACCTTAGATTTTTCATTATTTTTTAAAATGTGTGTGTACTCTTTAAGTATATATCACTTAGGTATATATCACTACTTTCATTTTTTGTTACCTTTGCTCTGTGTGTGTGTATATATATGTGTGTGTGTGCTTTGGAGCAAGTTATTACTGTAAATTACTGTTCTTTCTCTCAGTTTTTAGTTGTGTAACTGTTTAATGCCAAAAACTTTGGCCAAGTGACATACAAAAGCTGATTTACTGTGCTAAATAAGTTTAATTAAATTCCAAATGACTTTGTCTCAGGTAAGTTTAAATCTTGTAAAGTCTTAATTCCTCTCTTCCTCCTGCCATTCCTGCTGATGATCTAGGCTTGGCTAAAGGCAGGAAAAATTTCTGTAAAGCTGTAATTAAAGGAATTGAAAATAGAAAATGGAAATACCATTGAAAATGAAGATTGAATAAGATAAAAAATTACAGGAGTTGGCAGGCATGCTTACAGTCTTGGAAGAATATTGTGAAATTGCAGGAAGAAAAGCATTAACAAAAAATTGTATTTCCCTGCCTTATTCTGGTGTGTTGTTTTTTTCTCCCAGTGGCACGGATGCTCATTGATCTTTGGAGTTGTGGACCATCTGAAACAACACCTGTTAACTGACCACACCAATCCAAATTTTCAGACCCTGAAATGCCGTTGGAAGAACTGTGATGCTTTCTTTACTTCCAGGAAAGGTTCCAAGCAGGTAAGTGGTTGAAATAACATGATTGTATTTTGGTAATATAAAGTACTTTATATCACCACAATTATGGGACTTGATCCTATTTCTCTTAAAAAGGGTTCAACTATTCTAGCCTATGCAGGCTTAACTGCAGGTGGTCACAGTCATCCAAGACTTAACAGGGTTCAGTTCAGCCCGTGGCAGATGAACAGTGCAGCTATGGTAATTTGACATATGGTCAATTTAAAACAGTTTGATCCTAAAATATTATGTGGAAATGGTAGAATTCTTAAAAAAATAAAGATATTCTACTCAAGATATTAGGAAGTTCTTGAAGGAAAAATGTCCTTATAAGATTTCTGCCTTGGAAAAAGGTTTTTATCCTTTTAATTTTTATCCATTGCTATCTCTTTCATTGTTTATTTTTCACATGAGATTAGTTTTGCTAACAATCTTTAAATATATTGCATAAAATTCTGGATAAAAGTTGGCACAGAAGTGGGGAAAAATGAAGAAGGCATAAGAGTTGGATTAAGTGATGTGGAGAGGATTGGGGGATTGGTGTAAGGAGAGCTGTTACCTATAGATTGATAGGTAAAATCTACATTTTAGTCGTGGCAATATAAACTGCCTTCCTTTGAATGCTTTCCAAGACAGGGGAAGGATGGAGGTTTCTTCAAGAATTAACGAACTGTAGAATCCTTAATTTCTCTTTAAGTGCTGGCTTTGGATGTGATGTGTTTATTTAATTTGTATATGATTTGGATGTGATTTAATAGCTTGGCAATGATAATATTAATTTTTTTAGAAGCTTTAAGCCAAACAAATATATATTATCTAAAATGTCACTTTCACTGAGGATTCTAGAATCTTTGGCAAAGTTTTTTGTTGTTTTTTTTGTGATAATCATAATGATTTTTTTAAATTGACTTCTCTGGTTCTTTTCTAGGATGCTGTAGGACACATTGAAAAACATGCTGAGGATGACAGCAGGATTGACTCATGAAGCTTTTCACCTCCCACATTGGGAAGTAATTTTGTATGTCAGAATTATTCCAAATAACATCAGTTTCTTACTCCAGTCTTTCCTCTTCATTTTCCCATTTGGAATGCAAAAACTGAATGGGGCTGAAATGCATTGCTACGTAGACTGCAGATTGTATTGCACTCTGCAGAAATAAGGCTGGTAATTAAGAGCCCAAGTTCCTGCAAGTTTTTAATTCACTGGTGGGCAAGAATATTCCTTCCTCTTGTCTGCCTTTTTTTTGTTGTTTGTCTTTTATCTGGTGGTTTTATTTGTTTTTTTAAGAAGCATAGTCTTTGGGAAGTCCAAAGGGGTGTTGAAAACTTAAATTACAATAGGTGCTGCTGTTTGCAAACTCAGCTTGAAGCCTGTCAAGTGTCTAAGATGTGTCTGGTTTTGTTGTATCCAATTTTTTAGCTGATCTAAATAAAATTCTGCAAACCAGAATGTCACAGATTTTAACAATGTAACCTGAATATCCAGTGTACATTTTTACTTTCTTCATAAAAAGAAAAGCTATTATATGGAGACTGGAATAAATTAATTTTTTAATGTTAATTGTAACTTATTTTTTATTCCTTGTGTAAAAATTGCTATAACTGGCACAATATATACAGTGATAGATACCATACCTCTTGAGGTATTTTGTTTATTTTGAGGAAAGTGGTTATTGTTTGAGAGAGATGCCAGTAACAGCAAAGCAGTGGCTCTGCTCACATGCTTTGCAATCTTAGTCTTTTTCAGTTCATGTCCTAATGTATGGGAAGAAGTATGTGGTGTTTGTTTTTCTTTTAGTTAAAGTGCAGTGAAACCACCACTGCTGTCTTCATAAAACACTATAATTGGATTGCTGATTTTATGGAATCTTAGTGACTGAGCTTTGCTGTCCCATATCCTCGTGGCATAGCAAACCAAGAGAAATGCAGAGGCATTGTGTGTCTGAGTGCATCCACTTTGGTAATGTTTTGTTTCTGTTGTGAACTGGCTTAATTGGCTTGGGCTATATGAAGTTCACAAAAACTCAACTGGAAAGAATGGAGCAGGATTTTAACATCTAAAGTGCTCAAGCAGAAGCTGAGGATATGAAATGCATATCCCATGTAAAAGTCTTATTTCTCCTAATGCACAGAAAGTACCACAGAGAGGCCAGTGTAGAAGGAAAGACTGAACTTGTCAAGGTTCCCCTGCAGGTGTCCCCTTGAGCGGGATCACTTCACCTTGTGAAGTTCAGTGAAATGCCCTTCTGGCACTTGCCATCCTCTCTCCCCTAATGACACTAATTCAGTGAAGAACCCTCTTAACATTGAGACTAATCTAGCAAGGAGCTTTGTGTTCACTTTTGCCTAACCTGCTGCTCAGGACAAAATAAGCAGAGGTTTTCCTAAGCTGTAAGAGAAGGCGAAGACAGCGAACTGAGCTGCTTATACACTAATCCAGCGCTTTTCAATAAAACTTGAGTGGACTTTTTTTACTGTTTTATATCTTTTTCACAACCACTTTCAGACCTGTCAACCATAGACCAAATAAGTTTTATAGCCTCATTCTTTGGCTGTAAAGAAGCCTTTTTAGGCCAAGAAAGTGAATGATTCAGGAAAGCCGATGGA
This sequence comes from Alethe castanea, assembly GCA_024734035.1. Classification (NCBI taxonomy): domain Eukaryota; kingdom Metazoa; phylum Chordata; class Aves; order Passeriformes; family Muscicapidae; genus Alethe; species Alethe castanea. The sequence continues at coordinate 35,417,487 of JANRGV010000094.1, forward strand.
TGTTCCGCTGCCATCAAATCAAGGAACTTCAGGGCCTTCTCTGAAGCACACTGGTTTTGTATTATCTTAGCAGACAAGCAGAATTGCTCTTACACTGATGAGTATTTTTTGTGAGACAGGAGTAAAATATGAATGAGATGCAGTAGCATCCTACTTCTGAGACATGGGAATCTCTGAGGTTCCACTGCTTTTGTGGTGATTGATTCTGTTTGTTTACTTTTTATTAAGCTGTTTGTGGGTAGCAGAAAGCCCCAATATGTGGCTCAGACCTCAGGCTGTTCTGAGGGTGTTCTTGTTTTGGTTTTTGGGGGATGTGTGTTTATGGTTTTGGGCTTTTTTAATATTTCTTTCTGTGGGCTGTGGATGAAGCAATTCAATAGAGAATCAAGTTTGGGGAATTCTTTAAGCAGTATAGATGTTTTATGATGGAGGGTGTAATGCTCTAAAGTCTGAGAGCATTTGTTTGGGTTCTTTCATGACCTAAAAGCAGAAGACTGCATAATACTTAAACCCTTTCCAAAGGTGTTAGTATTCAGGAGTTCTGGGAGTTTTTTAACTACCATGAGGGAGCATATAAGTGTGGCATAAACAGGGTGGGCGTCCTAAGCTGTCCTTTGTGGACTGTCCTGCAAGTGAAGGTGTGGAGGTGTGTCCTGAGGACCAGCCTGTGGGGCAGTAGTGGCATTCTGAAAAATGTGTGTGAGAGTAGATTTTGTTAGTTCTCCCTTGTGATTCTTTACATTCTTTCTGCTGTTTTCAGGAACATACAAGGATTTTTCTCACTAGATGTTGCAACAAATGCAGCTGTTACAATTTATTTGCATTCCCATTTGCTTCTGAGTTTATCTTTTCTAGTTGGTGGAAGCGGTCTTTCTTTTTGTGTGGTCCGTGATATTTCCTTAGCTGTCTTGAAAACAATCCTCCTGAAAAGTGGGACTTCTGCAGTCCAGCTTTAGCAGTGTGTCTTTTGCTACTTTGTAGGTCATTTCAGATACACTGTAAGAATTCCAAAATGAGCAAGAGGTGGGAAAATAGTAGAGCTGCATGAGTGAAAAATGTTGCTTCATAAATCAGGAACAGTTTTTTTTAAATTCTCAGAGGTTCAGAGGAAAATGCTGTACTGTTTTGTCATGAGGATATCTTAAAAGGATTTGCTGTAAAGTTGTACAGCTGTGGAAATGCCCAGGCTTCTCTGGAGTTCTGTGGAGATGTTCCCTATTTGTTCAGCTGGAATTTGGTGCAGATTGCACATTGGCCATTTTACTTCTTCTGGAGGCAGTTGAGGAAGAGAGATGCCAAACTAATGTTTGTTTGTTGGTATTCATTAGTGAGATCCTCTCTGATCTTGCAGCTGAGGGTTTTGACTCCTGATATACCTCTCGTTGAAGAATGTAATAACTTTGGGAAGGTTGGTGGTTTGTGACATTCAGCACAGTAATATTTGCATGAAAAGCAGTACTGCGCATCTGAAGCCAGTTTCAGGACTATTTATTTTTGGTTTTGGTTTGTTCTTTATGCAAGTAAAAGTTGTGGGTGGAAGAGTGAGTAGAGTGAGGATTTATTTTGTGGCTAGCTGTGGATTTTTTATTAGTCAAGTGTTAAAAAACGAGTTCTGGACTTGCTGTATGGCTGACTACATACAGCAGCCCTTTAGGGGCCTTTTTGGATTGGTTTCTATTAGTTTCCCCTTTTCTCCTTCAAATTTCAGAGAAAAATAACAGCTGTCAGTGCAAAACACTCTGGCCTAACGCTGCTGCTTCTGTACATGGAAGGGGATGGAGAGAAAACTTCTGCATCTCTTGGTACAAGATGCATCAAATATCCAGGCTTCTGCTTACCTTGTGTCACTTACATGTGAATTACTAAATATATTATCAGCACATAAGTTGTCTTCTGCAAAATTGCAGGAGCTTGGCTGTATGGTGTGTTTGAAGTAGTGCAGTTCTTAAGGCACATTTTCAAACAGTCCAATCATGCTGGATCAAGGTGACTGATAGCAGCAAACTTGCAATAAATGGCAGGGGAAATGTTTTCGTTGGGAAAATACTTTTCCCTTAAGTTGAATTAAAACATAGGTACAGGTGAATCTTGGTTTTCAGGCTTGTATTGTACTATAATTCAAGCAGTCTAAGTTGTCCAGAGTTGCAGAATATGTGAGGAAGGATAAGGAAATGGTTTCAGCTACTTTTGTAAAATAATTAATCCTCAAAGAGCAAACTGTGTAGGTATATATTGTTATATGCACCTGCCAGCATCTCAGATTTCATTTTGCTGTAATGTTAAACAGAATGAAAGTGGAATAAAACAACTTGATTGAATATTTAATAATTTAAGCTGTGTAGAACATGTGCACAGATTGATCATGGTTTTCTTCTCTCACTTTGGTACAAAGCTGTAGTGTAATAATGAAAACTTTACATGACAAAAGAAGAAATTAAAAAAAAATAAAGTTCTTTATATTGTTATGGTTTGTCTTTCTCCTTTGTTTTAAGTAGAATGTTTCTTTCACAGAATTTGTTAGAACTTGACTTTGTTCTTGATTTTTTTCCTGGTTTTTTTGAGTGCTAGATAAAATCAGGCCAGGCATTTTGAAGCTTCAGCACTGGCAGGAGTGTTACAGGTGTGCAGGAACCTCAAACCTAGTCATTTGGCACGGAAATGAAACTCCACCCAGCTGATGCCTCCCAGATACGCTGCCTGCCTTGCTTCATGGCCCATTGCAAGGGAAGTTCTCTAGAACTCATTGGTGGTTCACTCAGCAGAGGTGTAAGGACTGGTTTTGAGTGGCCAATTAAAAATCCCAATTTTGATCTTTTGACTGATTTTTTTTTTCTCCGAACATCCCAACTAAGAGCATCTCTGCCATACTTGTATGGAAATTAATAGCTCAGTGGAGGTAAGGCATGACTGGAAGCCAGGGCTCCAAGTGTTCCAGTCATCCTAAAAATTATTTGCATTTAAAAAAGTTGAATTTGAAGGAGAAAAATTTTTCTTTAGATAAACAGTAGGATTTTCTTCCTCTTCCTGAGTATGTTACACTGCAAGACAATACTAAGAACTTTATAGTCAAAAGGTTTTCTGCTTCTTAGTGGCCTTTCATTTAAATCTACTACTCACTGGAATAACTTTGAGTGGATACTATGATTTGTTTTTTAAATTTTGCTTTACATTAGTGGATTGCTTTGCTACTTTTTGCCACTAGAGAACTAAGTAAAAGGTTCTCCTGACAAAGTCTGGTCTTGTATGTTTTGTTTTTCCTTCCATTTTTTATATTGTACTTGTGAAATCCTGTCATCCTTTAAGCTGGTAGCAAGGGAACCTCTCAAGTGCTTTTTTTTTTTTTTTTTTTAAACGTATTCAAGGAGAAAACGGGCAAATGTTTAAGATACTAAGCTAATTTCACACTTGCAATAAACTCCAAAAGCTGCTGTATATTCAGGAGAATGATGGAAGAGTACTCAATATTTCATCTTCATCTGTTCTTTCAGAACAAAACCAAAAAGCCTATGCCAAAATGCAGTTGATTTTATTTTTGGTTCCATTAAACTAATTGTACTTGCCCATTGGAATAGTATTTCCAACGTGGTCATGCTGACATAGTATCTGATTCTGCTACAAGTCACCTCTTGCAATAAAGAAATTCATGGTAGTGTTGGGAAGTAGGACCTAGGGTGGAGGAAATGTATGTCTGTAGATACCTAAATTTGTATGTGTAAGACATTTTCTGCCTTGAATTGCAAATAAGTTTCTCAATGTTAGAGGAAATGCAGTTACAATGAAAAACCCTTATAATGTATACATTTATAATTAGGATGGGTACTAAAAATGAGAGCCAATTGCTCAGTTCTGGTACTTCTGCTGAGGCATTAGATCAAGCTGTACTGTGATATTGCAGTCTGTTGTGCCTTTCACTCCCATTTCTACATAGCAGAGATCTAACCCGCACAGCCAGCTCTGTAACTGAGTCACTGGGTTGCATAATATTAATGTAATTAGCACAATCTCATGTGAAATATTCAGTAAACATTACAAAGAGATGAAAGGATAATACAAAGAGCAAGACAAATAGTTAATGACCAATTACAAGGTGGCAGTAAATGCCTCTGACTTTCTCAGTTAGATGCAGTCCTAGTTTCCTAGTTTCTGACTTGAGGGAAGACCTTTCCAGTTGTCAGCACAAGCGGAAAACTTACGCATTCTCCATGTCTTCACCATGCAAAGAAAGCTTAATTCAGTCATGAATAAATTAATCCTTGTTGCCCAAGGAAAAAATATCAAAATACTGTAAGAGTAGTTATAAAACATGCGCGCTGTCCTGTCTACTGGAGTGTGGTTGTCTCTTTCCAAGGGCTTCCCACGTGCTGTTCATCTTGGCAAGTGAATGACATAATTAGGGAGTACTCTTGTTTGTCCTTGGGTTGAATGGTGCTAGCTCCTTGGAAATCTTCGGTGTGCTCTTCATGGAGGTGGCCACTGGTTCCGGTGTTATGCGTACAGCGTGAGCTGCAGCCACTGAAAGAAGAGTTAAAGGATGGAAGAGTTGTTGGCATCCTCCCACAAATTGTGTGAAGACACCACCATCTCTAGCTCAAGGCAGCTGCTTGCTGCCACTTAGCATAAAGTAGAATGGCAGTGGGGAATTTTCTTGAGTATTTTGTTCCTATTTCTCCTTCCCTTGCAAAAAGTGAAGGGTGTTTTAAATGGTCTCCCTAACAGAGGACATACTTTGAAGTTGAAACTTTCTAATTCTTAATAAGATTTTTAAAAGTAAAGACTTATGCTCAGCCTCTATCATTTAATACCATATCATTGTGTTTGGTCTAAATTGCCTCATTAAAAAAAAAAATCTCAAAAAGTTTTTTGATGGACTTTAAAAATTATATTAGAAGGCCGCAGCCATGCTCTTCAGCACCAGCTGGAGTCTTACAGAGCAGCTGTTGCTGGCAGATCATGGATATTTTCTGTGTAAAATTGGTAGCCAAATTTTAGGAGGTTTTGGGGTTTCTTACCAATTGGGTGACAATTTTAGATGAACTCTATTCATAGAGTTCTCCCTTGAAAGGGTGTACAGTGATTTTAAAACATGTACAGTAAAATTCAGTATTATGACAATATGTTAGACATACTCTCATAAAGCAGTTTACCTCCAGGACATTGAGCTTAATGATGCCATCTCCATCTTTGTCGAAGGCATGGAATGCCCCTAAAAGGAAACAGAAATACAGGGAGTAAATTAGGTTACTGTGTGGGTAAAGATGATTCCCAGGCAGGAAATCAAATGGTGCTCCCATTGTGAAATGCCAGCTGGTGTGGGTCTTTACTTGTGGGGTCAGCCAGTGTTTTGCTGCATTTTTCCTTCGTTAATTCAAGGAGAGACACAGTGGTTTCTTTTGTGTTTGTGTGGCACAACCTGTCATCTTAGATTCCCTAAGCCCATATCTATAATCATTAGTACCCTACACAGGCAGTAGTGCTGTGAACAAACTTTGCTGCGACTATGATGGGGCTCTGAGCGATCTGGTGCAGTGCAAGGTGGGGGGTTGGAAGCAGATCATCCTTAAGGTGCTTTTCAAGCCAAGCCGTTCCATGTATCCATGGAACACGGCTGTGTTTGGGGCGGGAGGGAGGCAGCGCCGTGCAGCCGGGGCAGCCACTCACGGAACATGGCGTCCAGGCGCACGAAGCAGCAGATGAAGCTGTCAAAGTCGATGTTCATGTTCTTGTCGGCGTAGCGCATGGTGATGATGTCGTAGAGCTGGTTGTTCAGCCGGAAGCCTGCAGGGAAGCACAAATGGCACAGCTGGGCCGCGGGCGGGGGAAGCGCTGCTCCCTGAGGGCTTGGGCCGCAGGCGCTCCCCTGGCCCAGCCCCAGGGAGGCTCGGGCTGGAAGTCCTGCTGCAGCTGCTAAACAAAGTGGAGTAAAGCTATAAGGAGCTTCAGTGTGTCCTGCTGCCTTCCTAAACCAGGAGCAATGTTTTGAACTTATGCTTTGAGGGGGCCCTTAGCACGCAAGTTACCTCAGGCTGTGAGTGAGGAGAGCAGCCCCAGAGGGCCTGGTGGCTCAGCTGGGCCTGCTGAGGGCAAATCAGCTAAAACGGGGACACAAGTGCTGTAGAAACACAAACAGCGGTCAGAAAATAGACAAGGAGGCAACTCCTTGGTGTGGTGGGACTGAACTTTGGCACTGAATGCTGCAGCCTGTGCCTTGAAAGGGTCTGTCACAGTTTGGGTACAGCTGCTTGTTGGCTAAATGCAAGGTCATGCACAACTCATGTGCTGGAAGACTGGAATGTTCTTATTTCTAAAGTCAGGCCAGCAGGTATTTACATATTTTCTCTTTTTACAGTGACAACTTCCCTGATGAGAACAGAAACCCAGAAAATAAAAATTACCCGTATTTCTACCACAGCAAGAGTCCAAGTCTAGGTGTAATTTTGTCTTCGGCAAAGGATTACAGAATCACTGAGGTTTTGTAAAGTACAAGGTAGCCATTTGTTTCTGTTCCTTGATGTGCCAAAATGCTACTGAAAACAAAATCACTGAAATCATCCTGTCTAGGTTTACAGTGATACTACAGATTTTCTGATCAAAGAGGTTGTCTCACTCCCTTAGAAACCTGGTGAAGACATTTGTAGGGGAAGGCCAGCACCCCAGGGGAAGAAGCACACTGGTGTGTCTGAGACAAGTAAGAAAAATCCAAAGTCTCTCTTTTCAGAATGAATTTCATTAACTGCAAGTTTCGCAAAAATACTTTTTTCTCATTGTGCAGGTAGAAGAGTCTGAACCCACAGTGGCTTAGTACTGGAGAAACATTAAAATGACTCAAGTAATGTCCACCCAATTGCCTATGATGCAAACTTGGACATGGACCTGCTCTATCCTGGTTTCAGTGCCTGTAGACTTAGGTTGAAGGTTTTCCACTGTTCTTTGTTTGCTACTTACAAAAATGTATAGAATCCACAGCTTAAATGAGAGTAAATGTCTTCAGCACTCCCTGGTCTCCCTGAATAGCAGGACCCTGAGTAGGAGATCCTTAAACACAGCAAAGCATCACTCATTGCATTAAAGAGGAGCTGAAGAGATCTATTTGGCTGGCACGACATACAAGGCTTGCCATTTGGATATTTGAGAAGCTCTGTTGGGGGAAAAATTATTTCATAATTTCTCTAGGATCTGTCCTTAAAAGGCAGCACTGTGTTCAGTGATCTCACCCTGTGATGCACCAAAACAAAACAAGGTTTCTTCAGCTGTTGGACACTGCACAGGGAAGGTACCTGCATCATTGACAGCGTTGCGCATCTCGTAGCTGTTAATGGTTCCTGAATGATCCGTGTCATAACGCTTGAAAATTTTCTGGAAAATGAAAAAAACACATACACAACAGTAATAAAAACTTGTACTTCTCTTGAATGTACCCACTGAGTGGTTATGGGATGTGTGCCTCAGGCACCTGGAGGGTTTGCCACGTGCCTTATATTGCCACTGCTAGGCAGTCCGAGGTGTTAGCACAGAGTTCCTCTCAGCTGCAAATTAAAATAATTTAGATCCAATCTCTGGGAAGCAAAACAGCTCTCCCCTTGAGACTTTCCTTGTTTGCCTTGAGTTTATGCTGGTAATACTCCCTCTTAATTGCCCTAATCATTGAGGCCTGATTGTAGTTCCCATCATTCTCCTTCAGTTTGTATGCCTTTGTGCTATTTGCATGGGGGAAGGCTGTATAAGAGAGATTCAGGGTATTTGCTTATGCCGTGAGGTAGGATGAGGAGAGATACTTTGTTTTCAAAGCTAATTCACAATTATTTTTTAGCTTTTCTTTTTAATGGAGTGTATGTGGAGAGTTCTCATTTTCCTGTAGAACATTTGCACTGCAGAAGCTGTGAAAAGGAGCTGTGAAGATACCAGCAATACCTGCCAGCTTTTAATCTTGTCCCAGAGATGTCGAAATTCATCAAAGTTTATCTTCCCTGAGCCATCTGTCTGTGATGCAAACATTCAGGTAAAAAAACCACAATATTTTTAGGATAAAATTAATTAAGTCTGCAACTACTGGTGAAGGGATGAATGTGAAACCGTTTTGGGGATCTCCTCAGGATTAGGAGTTGACTCAGCTGTGCAGTAAAATATTTGTAAACATTTTGGTTATTGTGCATAGCATAGTGCTTCAGAAGTGTGAAGTACTACTTGTACTTTGTGTAGAAGCAAACTTCTGGTACAGGACACAGCTTTAACTCTGGAACTATTCTACAAGTGCATGAGTAGGATATTTTAGTGGGCTCGTCTGAAATACCTCCAAATGTGAAGCTGACCCAATGCTTTTTAAGACAACTGAGCTTTACTCTGGAGTGAAGCTCTTTCTGTCTTGCTTCAAATTAATTGAGAAACATGCAAAATGTTGACTAAAGCTCTTTTCAAAAATGTGTTTAGGCTCCAACCATTATGCCTGTGGGTTGTAGTTACACTTTTGTTCTGATTATGTCTGAATGCACTTACTTTCTCTCACAATCGCGTTGTGTGGAACTGGAAAATTGAGGGTGGTTGTGGTAGAGGTAGCCATGTGGCATCTTGTAGTGTGTTTTATTGCATTTGTTCTAGACAAGTTCTGCCTGCATTGCAAGCTGAGCATACAGTAGAATATGTGATACATTATAAACTTAAAGGGATAAATATAGTAAATTTATTGGCAAGAACTATGGTTATGTTGAGTTTGTTTTAAATATAATAATCAAAAAATTATGGTTGACTACATAATGTGGCCAGTCTCTGATACCTAAAGAAGAGTGTCATACTGACTGATTTATTCTGTAGCTTTCTTTTTGGGGATATTTTTCTCTACCAATTATGCTAATGTTGAGATGACTGGAATTCAGATGTGCCAAAACAGAAGTGCTTTTTTAATCTGACTACAAACTACAACTACTTTACTGTTTTGTTTTCCTGGCTTACTAAATTGTGCATGTGTGTGTGATGGTGAGAAATAGTGAACTTGAGTAGTTTCAAGCACTCTCTTTTCACCAGAAAAGGATACATCCATTAAAGCAATCATGCTGCGGCAGGATTCCAGCTCAAACCCTTCTGACCTTAGGTCCTTATCTGAAACAAATGATCCCAGTGAATACAAATCATGCAAATCAGCAAGTGATTTTTCTCTCAGGTGTAGCTAATCAAAGTAAAAGCCAAACCTATTTCCTTCATCCAGTAAGAAATGAGTGGTAGAGAAATCTGAAAAGACTCTCAGTAATGTTATTGTCTGTGAATTAGATATTAATTTTCTTGATTTGTTATGTACAATAAAAAGCTCTGGAAAACTCTAAACTAGCTTCTAGGTTACTAAGCAAGTCCAGGGTCTGCAGGTTAAAGTTTGCTAAACAGGAAGAAAGGTCTGCCTCTCCAGCAGAAATTTTTTTAAAGGGCCCTTGCAGACTGTGAGTATTGCATTATTTTCCCATGTGGTAATTCCAATGAACACATCTGCTTATTTCTAGATTATCAGTAACAATAAGCTGTAGAGATAATCTGTGATAAATTTAGCTTGTTAAAGTCTCAGATACAATGTCCATGGAAATGTAACTAGTAAATTTCTGAGTCTGAAAAGGTCAATAATTTTTAGAGTGCAACTCTAAAAAAGTTAATGCTCTGTTATAATAATTTTTATAACTTCGGGTGGGGAGTTATGCTCTGTTACAGATTTCTTTGTCCAAGGTTAGTAGAAACATGCTCAAACTCACGTTTTTTTACGACATTATTGAGAACATTCCTAAGTTCCTCAGCATTGATCTCCATGTCCTGATGGAAATGTGGTGAGAATATCATTGGTTACAGCATTGTTTATGAAATACAATTTTATGGATGGATATGCTAAAAGTATGAAGTCTTTGGTCACTTTTCAGTAAGGCATGTACATGTTTCAAACCAGAGGGCATTCTACTTCAAGTGAACATTAGTCCAACTCTTTCTTGAGGCTGCAGTACAACGTAGACCTAAAGTTACCATGCAGTGTTCATTAAACTACAACTAGAAGAATGACTGTTAATTTCAAGCCAGTATATAAGTAAAATAGCAAAATCAGAAAATTCCTGTATCCCATTTACAGCCACTTGATTTATGCAGTTCTTTGATCTATTTTTATCTTTAACTTCCCTTGTTAAGCATGTACCAGAGGGCACTGCATTTCTAACTTGTTTATACTTGCTGTGCAAAACAGCACCTTGTAGGAGAGATAGAAGAAAAAGGCTGAATTTAAATAAGACTCCCTCAGACACAGCGGGAATAGCTTATACATACATATGAGGATAGTTGTGTACTTAATGGGGTTTTTACTTTATTTTTCTTATCTTGAAATTGCAAAGAGAATTTGATGGGAGGACATTCAAAGGAAATTTTAATATACAGTGTTCTGAATCTGTGGAGTAGTTCATTTAGAAGCTGTTGTGGCCAAGCTGCTTTGAGGGCAGAGACAGGGATTGATTGCATACTCACATCCCCTGCAATCTGCCGGAAAATATTCCTGAATTGTTTTTGCTCTTCACTCTCCTCGTGAGCTTTTGTTGAAGAACGCTGAAAAGAGACAAGCAAAGAAGAGATACACCCTGAGCCCAGTGGAGAAGAGAAAGGGCCTGGATGGCTCACTTGCTCTTGTGAGAGGGATCTTAGTGAATCTGGAGGTCTTTGGAGGAATGGGTTGTCCTCCCACTCCCCATGTTTTTGTTAGTTCTGTTCCTTAAAACGGCCAAGTTTTTGAGTTCATCCCCTTGTTCTCTTTTCTGTTTGAAGGAGCCTAAATAATTACCTCCACTAGCAGTTATCTTCTAATTTTTTGTTCCAAAATATTGCAACAGAAAAGACTGGAAGAGAACTGTATCAGACAACCAAATAATTGTTTTGGTGAAAGGGACCTTACAGATTATCTTGTTCAAGCCCCCCTGCCATGGGCAGGGGCACAGTATCTGCTTCACAGCTGCCCTGTAGGCTATAAATGACCATGTGAGAAGTCTTTATGATGTGGGGGGTCCCTTGCTGAAGGCAAGTAGCATTTGAGACAGAGGAAAACGAGGAACATGAAGCTTTCTCAGACACATGGAAAGTGCAACGCTGAACTCTGAAGCTGATACTGAAAAGGGAAACAAAAGTTATAGGTAAAAAAGTGAATTTCTTGGCTCAGTTCTTGTTTTCCTTTGTCTAAATGCAGAGGAAAGTTTAGATTGGTTCTCACTTCACCACCTGCATGCTCCAGCAGTCATGCAGCAGAACAGCACCCTCCCTGTAAGCAGATGCTCCAGCCATGCCTTCAGATGCCACAAGCCTGGATGTGGGATCTGGCTGCTAGATATGTTGAGTCTCACCCACCTGCAGGAAGAAACTCTGGATTTGCTACTCTGTTTTCCTCCTCCTTGGTAGTGAGGGAAAACAGGAGGGATGCTGGAGCTCCTGGGTTTACCTGTCTTTTATCCTCTGACCAACAGGGACTGGGATAGAAGTATGTAGTTTGTAACTACAAATTCTACAGATTTTTGTATGAGAGAGCAACCAGGAGACGTTTTCAAGCAACTAAATCCTCCTGCAAAGTTGTTAAATAACTGCAGGGACAGTCTCTCTGTGCTCGTGCTCATTAGATACAATAAACCAGTGCAAGTCATGTTAAGACTTGATGAGAAGCTGTTTAGTATCTCAGGACATCTCTTTGCCCTATTCCTGTGCTCTCCTCAGCCACTCTTTCCTGCTATCCAGACCAAGCCTTATTTCCCCCTCTGCCACTTTCTGCAGAAACCTTTTTCTCATCTGCTTGGGTTTTTTCACCGTCTTTGCCAGCATTTTCATCTCCTGTCAGCTCCTTATTGCTGTTTGCTCTGTCAGAAACGAAGATGATAGGCTACAAGAAGAAGAGAGCAAAAGAGAAATAGAAATTACACAAGAAATAGTGGGAAAAAAATATTTGGTTACAGGCATTCCGTGGATAGTGCATGCAGCAACAACTCCTGCTCTCGAAAATATGATAAGAAAAGCCATTTCTTGGAATGAAAGAAAAGAAAGAATGAAAAAAAAGGTGCAAAATTTTCTGCTGCTATTGCTCCTCACATGCTAAAAATAAGCTGCAAAAGTCTTTTTGCAAAATAGTGCAATTTCTGGATTCTAGCTTTCCTTGTCAGAAAGACAGTAATTTAATATGTTTGGTTTGTTGTTGTTTTTGTTTAAGGTTTCTTTGTGTGGTTTTGCTTTGTTTTTGGTGTTTTGGTTGGTTTTTTAATTGTTTTTTGGTGGGGTTTTCCCCCTGTTATTAAGCAAAATAAGCCTCCCAGATTCTCATCACTTAAATTGATGAGCTTGCCCCTCAATGAAGGACAGTAGCACTGAAAACAAACCAAATGTGAATTGTACACAGAAAAGGAGTTATTTGTGTAGGAGCTTGTTAGTTATGTGAAGCATATGTTCTTTCCCTGTATTGACTCACTCAGCTGTAAGCAGCCACGTGCAATTGTTCTGTTTTGGTGTATTTAAAACAAGGAAAAAACTGCCACATGATGCGAATATATTACTCTAGAGTATTAATTACAATCAGTCTGCTTTAGGATTAAAATATCTGATTACATTTTCAAGATCCAAAATGTGTTGTGCCAAATCAAAAATAGAATCCTGGACTTCGGTGAACAGAAACTTCAGGAAAGGGGAGTGGCTGCTGCACTACGCAATGGAAAGCAAGTGTGAGGGCACATGTCTGGAGAAGGGCTGCTTGTCACTAGCAAGGGGTGTCAGGTTGCCTGTGAAAGGGGAAGGAAGGAAGAACAGTTTGAGCAACCCAGAGGACTGAGCTGATGAAACTGAATAGTTTGTTACCCTTTCAGCACCCCTTTGAGTGAGAGGGGTATATGATGCTAATGCTATTTCATTCGAATCTAATGTAGGAAGACAAAATCTTTGCTGCATGCAAATGGCCTTGCATCCAGTGCCCTTCACTAACTAGGCTGATTTCCAACACAGAGAAAATTATAATACCAAGGAACTCTACCCCATGCATTACACATGCTCTTTGCCTTGCTGGCACTTAGCACATTGCACAGATACCTACCTTGCCCTTTTTCTTCTGTGTGAAGAGACAAAATTAAAAAGTGCTTGATTAGATTATGCAGAGCTGATGGCAAACTTTTACTTTTTTTTAATTTTTCCAGTTCCTATACTCATACAAATTTTCCCATTTCCTATATTTATACAGCTTTCAAATCACTAAAAATGAGGGAACATGCACCCACCAAGAAATGGCATAGTGAAAGAAACATATTGCAGAAACCATAGGAAAACTGTTTCATCTCATCTGGAGCCTTGTCTGCTTGAATAAAATCTCTTTATCTCAGAGTATTCCTTTTCTTTTTCCCAACCTGCCAGTGCAGTGGAGATTGAACTTCTATGCCCAATGATATCTGAAGTGACAATATAATTCCCTCATATCTAGACAGTTATTTTTCACTATGACAGCAAACAAAAGGGGAACATTTCTGAGCAAGGTTTGATGGAGCTCAATTCTGTGCAGCAGCATTTCCTCTTGATTATTTTTTTTAAGACTAATTCTCCTGTTAGCTCTAGTATATTCTCACAAAGATGTGTAGAACTCCAGGGTGAAGAGTTAGAACTAGTCATGGATGCTATTTTGAGTCACAGTGCTATCAGGATCCCTTTTCAGAAAGCAAGTACTTGAAAATAAGGTAGTTTTTTCTTTATTAGATGAGATGCCAGTTTCACAAAGAAAGTATCTCAGGGCACAGAGCTAGGCCTCCCTTGGTAAATGGATAATCTCTATTGATGGAGGCAAAGTCAATGCTTAGCATCCAGCTTCTTTATGCCGGGACCAGATTTCAAATTTGCAAAAGAATTTTGGTCTGAATCAAGTTCAGAAAGTAGCGTATATAAAGCAAGTGTCGAGAGAAGTATCTTGATGAGAAAAAAGATGAGAATTTGTGATAAAGATGCTGTCATGTAGCTGCAAATGGTTTCCCTAGGTATCATCTTCCTCTTCTCTCTACCCCTATATACAAAAGAGGACCAGGACAGTACTTACCAATGGACGCTCTGCCTCAATCATGTTTTCAGCTTCCCTAAGTAGAAAGCAGAAAATAAATAAATCAGGAAAGTGACTGTTCCCAAAGTTGCTTGTTTCTTTTAGGTGTTTTTTAAGCAGCCACTTAAACTTTCCAAGCAGCCAGTGGTGTGGGCTGGCTCCAGCATTACAGCTGCAGGCTCTAGGAGTAGCTTTTTCCCAGTTTGAGCTGAACATCCCAAGCACCATTTCCAGGATGGCTGCTGCCTGGCTTACCCCTGTAGAGAGCCTTGATAACAGTGAACTGGAAGTAAAACAGGAGTTCTTTGGCCTTAGTAAATAGTTAATGGTTTGTTTGCAAAGGATCTCCTGCAAGCAGTAAGCTTCTCCAAAGACAGTTCAAAGCAGGTTCTTGTTAATCTATAAAGTAAGCTTGTGGAAATGAGATTGCAGCTTGGAGTTTCTACTGAGGTTAAGAAAATAAAAAGCAGGGTGTAGCAAACTGGTAACATGACTTCAGCAGCGTAGCGAGGTCACTTCATCTACGTGGCCACATAAATGTCCCTGCAACTTACTCTGACAGACTTCTTTTCTCTGAGAAGACCCTGAGGATGAATTCTCCCTCCTGGTGGGGATCATATGTGGATGGGATGATGACGTACTCGCTGGGAGGTAACCGGAAGCGCTCAGAGACTTCTCGCATGTTTATGTAGGTCTTACTTCTAGCTTTGGAGGCGTTGTAGAGGAAAAAATCCTTCTGCAAGTGGTGCTTAGTACCATGCATCTGCAGAACAAATGAGTCAATTTGTCTTCAAGGAAATCTTGCCCATTGCCCAGGGGGATAGCCATGTGGGCAGTGCACGGCTGGGACAGAAAACACCCATGAAACAGCAGCTTAGCCGGCAGGGAGCTGAGGAGTAGTGGTAGCTGGTGTCAGGTACAGTCTGTCACCTTTAAGTTGCTACTGACTGAGCCTAGCTGGCTTCTCCAGGGCCCACCTGCAGGTTGTGTGGCTGACTTCTGCTGTGCAGGCATTTGTATCTGACTCTTTTGCTAGATGGTGGGTTATGTGTAATTGAAGCTCAGCCACTTTCCTTGGAGGGTGTGTGGCAAGGAATGGTGTAAGCAAACTCCTACGTGCAGAGTGGTAAAGTGAAGGTGCTTTCAGTGGAAACTTGTCCTTGTCTAGAAAAAACATGAGTTCTTTATCTGCTAAACAAATGTGACAATCAAACATTGCATTAGCTCAAATATGAAAATTAAGCCAAGAATTGTGGGCTAAGAACACTTGCAGGCTGTTTTTTGAAGAAATAACCATCTGTAAGATAGTTGGCAAAAACAACATTCAGTCTTTCAGCCTCCCTCATGCTTTCCAGGTAACAGCCTTCAGGTGAGCTTGTTAGCAAAACTTGTGATGCCAATGATTCAGCTAATGTCAGGCTCAGAAAAAAAATGTAATCTGTCTACTTTTAATAAGCTTTCTTCAGTGGTCTGAAAATACCAATAATTTTCTAAACAAATTTTAAGACTACAGACAAAACTGTGACTGCAGAATGTAGACCATTTTTATTATTTTTAGGAGGAAATGCAAGTGGCTTAGGGTGGTTCTGCATGGAGTGCAGACTAAGCCCTCACAGGCACTGCTTCCTGGATCTCTGACCGACTATTTGAGTAGTGGCCAGGCCACCACAGAAGAGAAAAGAAGCACTGGGGAAGAGTCCAAGTGAAAATGGGGTGCAAGTGACAAGCAATTCAAAATTACTCACAAAATGTTACTAATAAACACTCAAAGCAAAAAGGTTAGCAGTTCTACTGCTGTTGCATCCCTGAAAACAAACTTGGCTGGGCAGTCTCCTGCTGACTTACTGACAGGCACTACAGTAACACTAGCTGTGGGTATACACCAAGATGTCAGTCTGGCTCCGTTCTGCTCATACCTCTTTGGGCACCTTAGGGAGAAACAGAGAGAAGAAACAGTCAGAGCTGCAAGGGGAGTTTGCATGTTTATAGGTCATACAGAAGGGCATTCACCTAGAGTTCTGGGGACACAGTAATTAAAATGTCCCTAGTTAGATAGGCACTCTCCCTTTTCCTTTCTAGATTTCTTGGCATCTACATGAAATCAGCTAAAATCTGAACCAAATATATTTGTGCATTGGACTGAGTAAGTTGACTTCTTCATCAAGTCAATGGCACGGACAGAGGTTAATTGCTATGTATGAGTCTTGGATGTCTGTTTCCTTTTTCACACTCTTATGCCAACTAACTGCTAAATTTCAGAAAGGAAGAAAGGGAGATTGAAGAATATATGGGAAAGAATATGCTAAAATCTGGCATTAGGTCACTCTAAAAGCCTAAAAAGTGTCTTACTTAATAGGTGGGTAAACCCTGACATTACTATGCTACAAGCAGTTAGAAAGACACTAATTTCCTTCCTCTCTTTCAGATTTTCTGGCTTCTTTGCAAAGTAAAACTTGCAATTGATATAATCAGCCTGAATGATTCAGTGACTCTCTTGAGTCACATAGTGTCAGGATTTGCGACCACAGTGCAAAGAGCAAAACCTAGAGCTGTTACCTCATAGATGGCAAAGCCAATGGTGTACAGGTTGGCTCCCAGCTTGCGCTCTTTCCTCCTGTTTTTCTGCATCAGTGCGACAAGGAAGCTGCAGATAACCTCTTCATCCTCAGGATCATCATCTTCTTCCAGGAGCTTCAAGCGATACTGAGGGTTGGTCCAAAATGTGTCTGTGAAGTCCCACCAGCAACCCAAAGAAAACATGTAAAGCTTCAGTCTTCTAACGATGCTCATGATCAAAGAGACCTTTTAAGTTCCCTGCTTATGGCTCCTGAGGAAAAGGTTAAAACTGGGCTAAGACATATATGGGGGTTTTTTACATATTATGGCTGTTAGTTCTAACAACTGCATAGTGAATGAGGATATATGGAGAACTATCATCTGAGAAACTTCCAAAGTCCCTAAACCTACTGCTAATCCACAAAAGTGAATTTCCCACATGAAGTCTAACTGTTAGAGTGAAATTTATTCCTTTTATGTGGGGAACTGGGAAGTATTTGAACAATGATTTATCTTTGCTAGGCCTGCCTTTTGGGCTTACAATGTTCTGTTACAGCATAGTGACAGAGGATTTCCAGCTACCAATCACATGCCTCGTCCACTGAGGAAGCAAGGCTTTTCCTATGGCTGAGCACTAACCAGGCTGTGGTATGACTTAGCCTTTGGGATCTATCCTAGCTCCCATCAGAGGCCATATCTCTCAAGACCCTTTGCTCACCTGGATAATTGCGGCAACCTCCAGCTGAGCATCCTCTCACCCAGCGTCCTTCATTGACTGACACAGTCCAGGTCTGGAATTTATCTGCTTCCAGAGTATCAGGTGTGAGGTTACAGATCTCGAGCTTTGTAAAGTGCCTCATGAAATCTTGAAATGAAATCCTGGAGGAATTGAGGGGAAATTGGACACAAATGCATTTACATGGTTGGCAGTTTGAAAGACCCTGGAGAGGTGGAGGATGGTGACCAACAGCACTGTCAGTACTGGGACGAGTTTACAGTGGGAGTGCCATGATTTCCAAATGCTTTTGGTCTGCTGGTTGGTCAGTTACCACAGGTACAGCTCCAAACTCAGGGAAACTGAGCTGAGAGGATGGTATGTAGGAAAGGTGATGGAGAGAGTGTGGAAGCGTAGCATAATTAGAAAGACTGTGCTGATGGCACTGAATAATCCCTGGCGGGAGAATGAGAGGATCACAGAGCAGGACTTATTGGGAATATGAAGGGGAGCAGAGATCACTGCAATGGTTTTAGCAGATTTGTAGTAGTGCAAAGTCATTCATTTTTGCTATGATTGCGCATTTCCTAGAGAAGCACTGATTTTTGACTGATGCTCTCACCAGAACTCCCCATCCTCCGCAACCTTGTACTGCAGGCGGATTTTCTCTGCTTCGTTAACAGAGTCCCACACCTCTGACCTTCAAAAGAGTAAACAAATAGCTTACGATTTGCAATTAAATTTGCAGTTTTCATTGAAGTGTCTACGCTTTAGCCTCATAGATGAAAAATCAAAAGTCATCTCGCTACCTCCACATACTTTTTCCTTTGTAAGCCTTGCAACTATTTGTTCTCGAGGCTTTTGTCTTCTCCACATGCCCAAAGAAAAGAAGCAGTTGTCCTGCTTTTCTCTGCCTTCCTCTTAGAATTCCTCTCAGCAGCTCTCAAGCATCTGCTGAACTGTGTTAATTTTACTCAGCTTGAAGAAAAGGGTGTTTGCACATTATCATTGCTGGTGTACCTATTGAAATTTTTTTAAGGAAAACACTGACATTTTGCTTCATTCAGTTTTTTCATAACTTAAAAGATTTTTCTACTGTCACATCTTGTTTTGAAAATGGGACAGTAAAATCAGATTTAATGCATCATTAGGCTGGGCTCTGTCTTTATTTCCATTTATTAAAGCCTCTCTTAACATCTTATTAGGTACTGTCTTCTTTTTTACAGCTTCAGCTAAGCACTCAATCAAGTTCAAAATTACAATACAAAGACAATTCAGATACCTCATCACTGAATATTAGGATAATGCAAAAGCTGCATTAAGGTAAATAAAGCTGCAACTTCTTTTTCAAATCATGTGAAGCTCTGTTTTACTCACTTGTCACTCCAGGCTCCATTCCATTCCACCTGGCCCCAGGGGTTTCTCAGCCTTACCAGACGTATTTTCTCCCCTTTAAATACTGTCTAATTGAAAAAAGAATGCAACAAGAATAGACTGAGAGTAGATTCAAAAGGAAATATTCTGCCTGTCACCACACACCCTTCAGTGATGGTGCTTTTCTGATTCATACCCCAGCCTAATCTTCTTGGGGTGACTGTGGGAAGGCTCTAAGACCAGGAGGTGGCTGCTTGTGGCCACCTTTGCCCAAGCGGGCATTTCCCCAGAGAGCCAAGACTTGGATAGGTTTCTTTGCCCACAAGATTTTTACTTATTCGAATATAATTTTGTTTCCTTATCTCATAACCGGTGTCGCTTTTCATGCCTCTCACGGCGCTGCTGCTGTGCTGCAGGCCAGCGGTGGCTCCAGCTGTGCGCAGCTGGAGGGGAGCGATGGATGCACGAACCTCTTCCACGGCAGTCACGGAATAGGCGTGGCCTTTGACGAGCCCGCAGGACATCCGAGTCTCGTACTGCATCGGCACGATGGTCTGTCAGACAGAGAGAAAAACCCGTGGGGCTCTCACAAAGCTCAGCTGCCTGCCCGAGGGCAGGGGCTGCCGCGCGGGGCTTTCGGAGGCAGGGTGACACCGTTCAGGTGACAGGAGTCTTTGCCTTGCTCTCCTCTTTGTGTTTGTCAAGGTGGCACCCATAGAATTCATGTTGATGGTTAGAAAGGAGTGAAATATGTATTAAAAATGGAAAAAGTTGATAATATCAATTGGAAAAGACATTTCTTTGTGTATTTTTCCCTTTTTTGTAGGCTATTGCTTTTTGCACTTGGAACATGGCAGAATATAGCATGCTTAATCAAATAATTAGCTTCTTGTATTAGAAGGACTATTCAGTCTTTTCTAGGATAGTATGTTCTTGTATAGCTCAGTAAGGTTATTACACACGAACTGGTTAAACACCAGAGCAAATCAACACCTAGAATACTTTCATCTTTCCACATGGCTGCTATCTTATCACAATGACATTTAAACACCCTATTTAACACACTGTTCTGCTAACGGACACTATTTTATTGCCTCTAACTTTCAGAAAGGGCATAACCGTGTTGCTCAGGTGTAAATACATTTGCTGTCTTTGTCATCAGCTTTTAGTGTGTCTGACAGACTTTCACTTGTTTGTCTGTGAGATCTGGAATTGGGAGCAAGATGGCAGATGCACACATCCTGCTGTACTTTTAGGAGAGATCTCCAGTATTGGTGAGAGGGGCAGACCCTGCCACATGCATGCGGACCACGAGCAACACTTCCCCTTCTTCTTTGTGTCTGTTGATGAGAGATGTCTGCAAGGTCCTGTCAGTAATTCTGCCACCACTTCTTGACACATCTGATGGCATGAAAAAGACAGGGCTGGATCCTGAGGGAGAATTAGTAAGGTCACACAGAAATGTTTTCAGCTTGTACAGGGAGGATCTCATTCAAATGTTTCCTGAATGTTGCAATTGTTTTCAACTATTTCACTTCAGCACCTATTTTGGTTTATTCTCCCTTGATCCTGTTTTCCTACTATAACTTCACACTTACTTCCTTTTTTATTCATTTCTTCTCATGTTGTTGCCATCATTACTTGTCAGAACCCTCTTCTTTCTGTTTAAAAACATTAACTCCTGGTGCCCTGGACGACTTCTCAAAGTGTAGATTTTGGAAGTGTTTCAACTGTCTCTTTTCGTCAAGATTCCTGATTTTTTTCCTGGTGGTGGTGGTTCAGAAATATGCAATAACCAGCAGCACAACAGCTGCTGGGGAAACAAGTATAGAAAGGGTTTCACAATCTTCTTATAGTAGACAGTCACTGAGGAGGAAATTCCCCTCCCAGACACGGGTAGTTTGGGCAACCATGCTTTCAAAACAAGATAGTCATATGGGTCTTTCCCAAAGAATGACATCATTTCAATCTTTTAGGAAGAACTAAATATGGATGTCAGAAGAGAAGAAATCAGCTATTTCAGCTGCAAATGCAGAAGAAAGTTTGCAGAACCAAAAGTTTTGAGTGATGTAATTATGGAGGATTTTTCTTTGGTGGTTTTTCTTTTTGTTTTTCTCCCATCCTTCCCCACATCCCTGTAAAACCCCCTGATGTAATTTCATTGTCGCAGAGATGCAGCTCCCTAAAGGGCAAGGTATGACAGCTGCCTGATACAGAGAAGGCAGCAAAATGTCCCTCTACAGGTTTTAAAGATTTTAAGTTGTCCTGTATGAGATTTTTTCTCAGAGGATTTAACATCCCTCTCTATTTTGCTACATAGTTAGATGGATATGCTGGAGTTACTTTGAATTTCATCACACATATAAAACTCAGCATGTTTTTCCTTTTCCTTGTTAGGCATTTTTAATGAGGACTTTGTTGGCAGTAATCAAAAAAGAGCATCCCTAGAGCAGACTCTCCTCCATTAATGAGTAGAGCATTCTAGAAATAATAAATAAGCTCTCAAAATAAGTTCACAAAAAGCTTTCTTGCCTGGAGACAGAACTATGCAGAGCTTGCTTTTTCTTTCTTTGACATTTCATGCACACTCAAGGATCTTATTCTATTCTAGTATTTTAATTTTTTCGTTCTGTCCACCCTATTCAAGCAAGAGACTTGATAAAATCCGCTAATAAATTTCTTGTTCTGCAAATTACAAATCTGCATCGCAAGCCAACAGCCCTTAAAGCCTCAGTATCAGTGAAGCCCTCTAGTATCAGTCACTGTGTTGGAAAGCACTGAAGTCTTTTAACACATTCATCAAACAGCATCCATAAGAACATTTTGTTAGTGTTATTCTGTGAAACCAAATAAGGGTTCAAAAGCATATGTTTCTCTAACTATTTGTAGATAAAAGCATTCTAAAGTCAACTGCTTAGGAGACCTACCCAGGCTGGCCTCTCCTCCATCCCCTGGTAGTCTAGAGTGGACTGAGTCATCTGTGCGTTTTCTTGATTCTTCACCATGCGAGCAATGAGTTCCCCAATGTCGGTCCGAGGAGCTGCTCCGTAGCAAAAGCCTAGGTCATCCTGGCACAGAGAATGGGAGAAAAGTATCATGCAGGAAGATGAGTGGTAAAAGATAGCTTAGATTGCTTATCTTTTCCCTCATTATGTCCATACTTATCTATGGTGGTAAATAACACCAGGTGTTCTCTCACCTCTACTGAAATATGGTACTCCATAAAGTATTATTTTTTTAACTCTTAAATTTACCACATTAAGTGAAGACAGTCTGAGGCCATGTTGACAATAAAATATTAATTTGCACAGTTAACATCTTTGACAAGAAGATTTATGCCTTAACAAAGTTGCAGCACCCTCATACTAACCTCATTTCACTGGGTTAGGGTTGAGGGGGAAGGGGTGCTGGTTTTACTGATTGCACCTTTTCTTTCCACCTCCAAGTTCTATTTCTGTATATTTTCCTATTGGTACTCACTGTTTCCTAATGGCTAGTCTCTAGGGGGGATTACTCCATCTCCATGAAATGACTGTTTTCTATGTGGCCTAAACCAAGCAGTTCCAAAAGTGGTAGGTATATATATTTGGTTACAAATGGAGAGGTCCCTCTCCTCTGCCATTTCTTATCTGCAAAGTTCATATGGACTCACATCAATGGAACTGGCCATGAGGGATCCTCTGTCAATGGCATGTTTCATTATTTTATAGATATCTTTAGGGGCATCCTTTATCTCATAGAACTCTGTGACTCCTCCGGTGAAGTCCTCCATGGCTTCAGTGGTGTTGCCTCCCTTCAAAGCTTCATATGACCCATGGAGTCTTGAAAAGAGAAAAGAAAAATATGCTTTTACAAAGGTATAGATACCTACCTATATGTTTATATCCATCTTGTGTATCTATAACTACAACTGTGTTAACACACAGCCCCTCAGTTTGCTTTACTTTGCGTAGGCCTTTTCCAGGAGGGCGCTCCAGAACTCGTTGCGCTGGGAGGATTTGGTAAAGACCAGCTGGTTGTTGTAGGTGGGTAAGCAGTCATCGATGACAACATCCACCCAGTCTCCATAGCGCCAGAACTGCTCAAAGGCAAACAGAAAAAAACAACCAAACAAAAAACCAAACTGGATTGGCTTGGTGCAGGAAGGACTGGCTGAAAAGGCAGGCTGAGAGAAGAGAAATGTGGAAATTAACTGCTTCGTAATGTGACCAGAACTGATGGCTACTATGAGGGAGGCAGCTGTACAGAATTCCCCTGGGCAAAAACGTTCCTTAAGAGAACCAAAGGAAATGTGGAAAGCAGTCAATATTTTCCGAATAAGAAGTTCTTTGATAACTTGTTTTGACAGACCAGCTGTTTGTGGGCCTAAAAATAGCTGCTCTTGCCAAGTGCCCGCATGTCTGTGCTGAATGTAGGGCTGCATCTGAGCAGTGAGGCAGGACCAGGCACCTGTTGTTACTCCTTACACCCAGGATACTGCAATCTGCAAATGCTTCCTTGGTGGGTTAATGCTCCCTAATTGCTTTTACTGGCTGGCTCTTCTGTGACTGCCCTGATGGAAGCATTTGGGGTGAGGCAATTCAATCCCTTTTCCTCCCTGCTGTCACTCCTAAGGGTGGAGAAAGATGGAAGAGTGTGCCAAGAGCTGAGCCTTGAATGAATGCATATGCTTACCACTAGACGGAGCGACTCACCTGGAAGTGAAAGATGCCAGCATAGTTTTGTATAAAAGACTGGTCATGAGGTATTACTCTACAGAGTAGTTTTTTATTTAGTGTCAGGCAAGCAATGGCAGCCAGAAACCAGCAGTTACCTGTAAATGAGCAGAAGCAGCAGACAAAATGAAAGGAGAGAGCAACTAGAATCAAAGGGAAAACCTAAGATACTGCAAAGTGACGTGTTAATTCTCAGTAGAACATGTGCTCTGCAGTACTTCAACACTGTCTATTTGTGCTCTAGAAATGCTCCTGGGCGTTGTTCGTGGCTGGGTATACACAGGCTAAACAGATGATACTCCCTGTACTTTAGAAAAAGCCTAAAATCTGATGAGCACTGTTACCTGCATTAAGAATTCCCCGTGTCATGTCAATATTTCACTAAAAAGTTCTTGCCTAGATTGTTATTAAGCAGAAGTCAAGAATTTGCTACATTGTAAAGGAATCACGGTGACAGAGGGTTTCAGATATCACCTTGGAGACGAAAGAGAATTAAGAATTAAGAAGAGAATTAAGGTAAACCATGATGCAGACTTTAAAAAGTACAGAGTTGAAGGAAGAATTTCATACCTAATTCTCCTTGGCAGATATCTGTTCTGTTGGCTCCACCAATAATAAACCGTGGATTCTCACAGATTTCCTGCAAAACAGAAACAGATGGATGAGCAGGAAAAGTGTGCATTATGATGCCTGTTTAGCACAGAAGTAAAGGCAGTTTTAGAACATTTTCCTATAGGATAGCTTGTGGTATCAAAACCTCTCTCACAGTTTTCCTCTGCAAAGTTTCACTATGAAAATGTTTTTGGAATCTGGATGTTCCAGACTTCTGTGGTTCTGCAGGGTGTAATGTTGAGCCTGAGGTGCTCCCTCTTTACTGTAATGTGAAAACACATAGAGATGAGAAGAATTGGGGAAAATATTTTTTCTGCACAGTAATGAAAAAAACATAACATTGGAGAAGACAGGAGAGCAAGCAGATGAAAAAAAAAAAAACCAGGGGCCAGACTAAATTATTGTAAAATGATCTTATGTTCAATTTGCAGTAACTGGTATGTTGGGGCATTAAAAGGGTTGAAGAATGCATTTCATTGGGAATGAACCCCAGCATTGCTCCTTCTTAAATTTAAAGGATTAGATGTTTAATCACCAGAAATAATCAGTTGCTGGGTAAGAGATTTTATTCTTTTCCTCACATTGCAGTATTTAATTGGCAATGCTGCATTCAAAAATGTGTACAGATATCATCTCTGAGAACAGGAAGGTCTCCTTTCATTCTGTATATTGCACAATGTATTGGGTTTGTCTGTATTTACACTAGAACAGAATGGGTACAAGATGCTGTATAGGCATAAATAATTAAGACATTTCTGCAGGGAGGGAAGGCAAAATGCAGCAAGTGAGGTGGGACAATTGCAGACTTACATAGCCCTTTTCTATAATGGACAAAGACTGTCGTGTAGAGGAAAACCAAGGAAAGTAGTGGCTATAACCTGTCCTACAGAGTAAAAAATGTCCCTGCTTTATCCCATCTGTCATACTCAAATACTTGGTATGACGAAGAATAAGAAGACACAATTTCTGGATGCATCTCTTATGAGGGTAAGGAAAGAAAGATATTGCAATCTGAGGAGCTCTGTCCTGAGCAGCTGCAAACTGGGAAGAAGACAAAGTGTAGTCCAAGAGCCCAATCTGTTGAAAGATGTTGGGACTAGAGTGGGAAGGAGACAAAACAATTGAGAATTGCTTGTGTGGCAGCACACACAGGAAGCTGATGCTACCTCTGTAGCTTTTTACTCATATCATCAGGGTAGCCCTGGACTTTCCCAGACTCATGTTTCAGGTCTAGTAGTTTCACTTGGCTGAAACCCATTTTATTTTCTCCTTCACAGTTATCACAAGAGTTGCTTTGATGTAAGTATTTGGATTAAACATACAGCCAGACAGAGAAACCAACTTCTGTCACCCTCCCTTCCACCAACCCCTGCAGGCACTTTATTTTCCTCGAGGGAAGGGATGTAGGGATTGTCCTGTTATTTTGGGCCTTGGTCAGCTGTTGGGGTCCAGTTCTGTCAAAGCAGATGTTTGAGATGCCTTCATGCTTTTCTCCACTCATTCGCTTTGTTGAAAATATTCTTCCTCACATTGCTGTGGCACTCTGCTGAAAACTAGTCTGAGATGCCAGGTTTTTGGTTTGTGTTTTTTCCAACTCTATTATTGTATTTTGGCTCAATCATGCTCTTATTGTAACTAGCTTTGACATCCATCAAGCTGTGTTTTTGTTGAAAGTAGTCAGGTGCCACCTACCTAGTTGTTTCCAAATATTAAATGTACAGCAATGTGTTACTCAGAGCCATTTATTGCATCTTGGGGTCATTTGTTTTGTAGGATGCTTGGTAAATGAATGCAGAGGAATCATGCAATTGTCATACAGCCTGGTTTAGCTATGACAGAAATTCTTTTCTTGCATTTCTTTATGGGGCCAGGTGTGTATAGCACACTGCGGATATGATTTTAATTTGTATTTGCCTGGTTCATCTCCAGCTCTCTAGTTGTGCTGAGTACAGCTGAAATTGCAAGGAAAGGTATCAGGATCTTACAAGGCTGAAGTATACAGTCAGCAGAGTGAGACCACCTGGTGTCTAAGATGCAGGGAGCAAGTCTGTCCTTCCTGGATGGGTAAGGTATTGCTCTTTATCTCCTAGGTCAAGTTATCACAGAGAATCCCAACAGGCTGCACTCCACTGGGGCAATGATTCTTCTTTTCAAAAAGCCTCCTCTGATCTGAGTGCCTCAGACTGTCTTGGTACTAATCCAAAGGCCTTTGTGTTGCACTGATTTCATTACAAAGAGTCAGTTACGACAAGGAAAACAAAGAATCCCAGGAAAAACGTAGTAGTGGTGCATGCTGCTTTCTGGGAAGAGATTACTTATGAGTCAGTTGGAAGGGAGCAGTGGAAAATGCAAAGGCAGCATGCAACTAAAAACGGCATTTGACCTTTGTTACATTTTCATTAGCTTTTCTTCTGTATCAGGAAGAAATCTGCCAGTCATCTTACACTGCTGCTGCAAAAGGCATTCATTCCTTTAAAAACTGCCATTAATAAACTACAGCATTCTAAGTAAATTCCCTAAACTGATCCTATCAAACAATCTTTTTCAGCCTAAGACAATTTATTGTCTCTTGTGGTCTAGATCTTTCTTTTAAATGGCTGTGCTGCACACTTCAAGGCACAGCTCAATGTCAGACACCAAGCTGGTTTTAGAGCTTCTGAGTTGGATTACTTTATCTGAAAGTTCTATCTTGATGGCACAAACTTGCCATCTTTGCTTTGTGGTACGACCTGCACAGGCCCACATTTTGTCAATACTAAATGCAAACAGGTTCATGGGTGTGCAGTAGATTATTTGACTGATTAATTTTCATTCCAAGCAAAATCCAATAGTTTGTTGACTTGATTTTATTTATACCCATTATGAAAAGAATGCTCCTCCTGGTGATTTTCTGGCTATGGAAAGGATCACCATAGGGAAGCCATTGAATTTGGTGGTTAATGCTGTGACTTGGCTGTGAGCAAGGAGAATGACAATGGTGCATTTGAACAGTAGAGCCTTCCTGTCAATACCCTGGTGTCATTAGATCCAAACAGGACGGCAGCAGGACCTCCTAATATTCTGTGTTATAACAGACTTTTTCTCAGCTCTCAAAGATCAGGGCCTCATCCTTGCTCTCAGCTATGAGAAATTCCAACAGGCAGCATAGTTGTGAGAGGTACAGCCAGTCAATGAGCTGGATATAACCTGTTGCAAGTGTAAACAGCTCTTTGGGTTTCTCTTACTTGCTGTGGATGAGTGAATAATTTAATATTTTGCATTAACTGAGGGGGATTTAATTTTCCCTCTACATATCTAAACCATGGTCCTGCATACTCTCAACAGAAACAGTAGAGGGAAGGATCTTGCAGTCTTTAGTAGGGGAAACTTTCAGGGCTGTCACTTGGCTTTTGTCTGAATTGAGTATTAGGAGGTCTTCTCTGTGCATTCATGCTGTGGCATGGCAGTCACCAGCTGGGTAGAATTACAAAGGCCTTGCTGCTGTCCCCATGCCAGGGCTGCCAGCTGCCCTGCACAGCACCTGTCCTTCTGTGGGTAAGGGACAAGGCCAGTCCTCATGCATTCGCTGCCCTCACAGCAGCAGAGGACGAGAATTTTGGGAGGTGGCAGGGGAGGACCTGACTTCTGGGTAGAGGGGCTTTGATACAAATTGGTGAGGTGAAGCCTCAGGAAGCCAGAGAGTCAGGAACAGGTTGAGTATTTCCCAGCCCTCTGTTTTAAGTGAGATCACAGAGAAGAACATTGATCACTTGTTTATTTGCTGTGTCTGGAGGTGTGTGGCACATAAAATGCCACAGGGAAATGATCTAGACTGGTCAGCATTAGGATATTCTCTCGGGACTTCTGAACTGTGAGGTTTTGTTTATTTTTTTCTTTTAGACCACCTTATCTAGTTTTACTCAACTATTCACCTGAATTTCAAAGTGATTAAAATTACCACTTTATACGAGTATATTTTATAAGCTACTTTCTTTCTTTGGGGGGTTGAAAAAAGCCATTGCAATTTAACAAGAACAGAAATTGTTTGTATCTTTACAGACTATTACAAAACACTGCTTCGTATGTTCAATGTGCTTCAATTGCTTCAACGGCTTAGCAAAATGCTCTTTAGCCCAGTATTGCTCCTTCATATTCATTTGACTTCATAAAGTCTTGGCTTGTATAAAAAAAACCCACAAAAACAGATAGCTTTGGGTTTGAGGTTTACGTTGTATTTTAAGTCTTACATGGTCCCCAGCCTGTGGCTGCTACATGAACAGTGAGTCCAAACTTACGTATTCATGAGTGACTTAAAGAATTAAGGTCCTGGTGAGAACTTCCCAATAATAATGGCTTGATCTGTGCCTGCACAGTTACACAAGACACGTCTGAGGTTACATTGTGCATTTCTCTTGTTTTGATGCTTTGTAATATGAGCTTGCAGTGTGTCTGCTGCAGGGTGCTGGCACTCATCCGCTGTACTGCTGTACACCTTCCCTCTGCAGAAAGAGGGGAAATCCCATCCCTTTATATGTCTGACTTGGGGCTGCATTTAAGTCATTCACACACGCTTCCAGAGGCTGATGCAGCCGTGGTGATGATGAAGGAATGACAAGGCACAAGTGCACGGGGCACAGCAGATGGGGGACTCACTTTGATCCTTGACATTGCTTAAGTTGTTGTTGTGACAGAAGCACGTGGCCTTCCTCCAGTCTATGAGAGCCACCTACAAGAGCTTGTGGTCTTTTGCTATGTAGTTACATTCCTGTGGTCAGTTTTATTTATCACCACTGACTTTGCCATTGAAGCACAGATTTGGTCACAGGGGAAGTATGACCAATTTATAAAAGAGGTTACCAGAAACTGCCAGAGAGAAGGAACTGTGAAGGCTCCTCAGAACAACACCCCCACTGTCAGAGAGGGGATGGCAGAGGCCAAGGCACTGCCTTGCTGCAAGGGAGCAGCTGCCCAGCAGGTATGACAGGGAAAAAGCATAACACCTCCTCAAGTAGGAGGGAGAATCAAATGGGAACTGAGGTTTAAGTCTTCTGCCAGTGAGAGAGATGGAGAAAAAAAAGATGAAAAAGAAGAGGAAGGCTGCCTGAGGAATACCCACAAAATAGGAAAATGAATGGGATTACTAGCCAAGAGTGGGTCTTCATAGTGATTAGAATATCCACATTCATGGTAAGTGGGATAAGCAATGCAGGGAACAACTGACTAAAAGCATGTTTTAGATCATAACCTGTCCTTTTATTTTCACATATGAGAAAAATGGCAGAATATCAAAATAAAGGTTTAAGTGAAACAAGGTAGTGTTAAAAAAATTAAGCCTCAGCAAACCCACTAACTTGTTGCAGAACAAGGATAGTTTTTCTATGGTACTTTCAGACAAGAAAATCCCAGGCAAATCA
Source organism: Alethe castanea (assembly GCA_024734035.1). NCBI lineage: Eukaryota > Metazoa > Chordata > Aves > Passeriformes > Muscicapidae > Alethe > Alethe castanea. The sequence goes on from JANRGV010000094.1 coordinate 35,446,896, forward strand.
TGCAAGAAGAAAATTAAATTCCCCATATCTCTTTCTAAATATATAATTCCATCTCTTTTGTTGTTGTTGTTTTTTTCATTCTGTTTTATTGCATTTCAGTCATTATATACACATTGCCTTTCACAGCCCTAGTTAGTTATCTCCCAGGAGAGCTCTAAGGAAATATATTTTGATTTTATTCCACCTGCCTCTCCAACACACAATTTCTGCAAAAACATAAGCTCAGGGCGTACACTTCAATTTACAGAAAAAGGCAATCAACAAACATGTTACTTACACGTGGTCTTTTCCATTCGAACTTGACGGGGCTTTTCTGGCTGTAGAAAAGGGACGACTCATTTGGTGGGAAATCAGGATCTTCGTAGAGAATGTTTTTCTCCAGGCACTTCTTGTGAAGCTCTTCATAGGTCTTCTGCTTTGTGCTGATAATGGGCTGATTGCGACTGATAATGGCAGAATAAATCCCCCCTGTGCCCCCTCCTGCCCCCTCCGTGGTGCCAACAGTGGCACTGGGGACTGACCCAGCTGCTGTTTGCCGAGCCACGGCTGCGTTTATGGCGGTCGGCATGGGAATCAGGCTTACAGCAAATGCTGAAAAACAGCAGGATCTTGCAAACTGGAAGGAAATTTCAGAAAAGAGGAAGCTGCTGTGCAAACTGTCTTTTCTGTCTGTTGAAAGCTTTCTAGTCAAATTTGCAAGCCAGAAGATTCCATGTGGTTTTGCATCCTCTTTAAGGGCAGTATTTTGTCATCAGAAATTGGAATTTGTTCCTTGATATGGAACAAGATGATCAGCTGGCTCACTCCTGTATCCAAGTTGTATCTACAGCGTGCGTGTGTGCTGTCCTGTGTAAGTGTCCAGAAGAGACAAGCTTTAACTGTGAAATCTAAAAATAACTGCAGGCAAAGAGAGAGGGAAAATGAGAGGGGCATTAGTGAGATGGTGTCAGCCTTCAGTGCAGCTTGTGCTGCATGCTCCTGGGACAGGCTCTGTGTGTGGGCTGACTCCTGGTGCAAGCAGTTCATCTTTTCCTTAAGTAGAGGGAACAGTGAAACTGGAAGCTCAATCCCTGCTGGCTTGGGAACCTTATGCACTGCCAGGCAATGGTCTCAACCCTACTGAAAGAACTGTTGTACTTGACTTGTTTCTACCTTTTGTGGCAGAAAAGATATAGACAAATTTTTACTACTAGAGAAGATGATCACAAGACACTTCTAATGGTGAAAGAGGTGCTATTTGTTGCTACTGAGATCAGGTCAATACCTGCCAGCTGATTTGGGTTCCTCTGGAGAGCAGCTTGGCAACACTAAGATTCACCTTGTAATAGCTAACTCCCATGAAAAAAGCAACTTTTTATATAGGGGCTGAGAAGTTTATAGAGCCTAGTGTGGAAATTGGGCCATTCTCTGTGTGTTAGGATATACTAAAGTTAAAGGAAACACCTGACTGCACATGTATTTTTTCACACAACAATGTGATAAGGGACAAATTCACAGCCTCTGTGAGCAAAATTCTAAACACACACTGCTTTTCTCTGTAACCCAGAGAAAAACCCACCTTTAAAAGGTGACAATATTTATACGTCAAAAAAGCACCATAATATCTTGATTTTTCTTTATTGGGAAGTCTTCAATCATAGGTGACATCAGTTTTATTTTTGCCCAATGATACACATTCTGGCTCACATATACATTGCTGACCTTCTGGCCTAGGGCTATGGCATTTTGCAAAGCACTTTTTTTGTTGTTGTTTTCTCAGCCATTTGCTCAGTTTACACGTTTAAAATCAACAGTACAGTGGACAAACTCTATAGGTCATTAAAGAAAACTCCCCTGGGCAAACTTGTAAAGTTAATATATAGCTGGCACGCTTGACTAACCTCTAGGAATATTAATCATCAGTCTTTCAGGCCATTTAGGTGGCATAAATCCTTTTCTTTTTATCATGAATGCAAGCCTTCTTGCACCAACAGGGCAATTGAAAAAGATTCAAGCATTTGTGAAAATAGGAATGCAATGGCTTTAGGGTGAGTTCTTCAGATGCAGAATTGATGACTTCCTCATTTCATTTAGATGCAAGGATTGCAGATCTCATACTTGACACTACACTGCAGGACAGCTTGGCAGAGCCATGTGTCACTCTTTGCAGGATACACAAATAATGAGATGCAAGGGCCTTTCACTGCACAGCTCAGCAAAGTGCTCATTTTGCAGCCTGTGCTTATGTTTTTTCTCTCGTATTCTCCCTTCCTGCCCAATATAGCAATGCATCTCTCATATACAGAGCTCTGTTTCTGGAAGAATTGTAGGGGTATGACATTTGAGAAACTCCCTGTGGGCTGCTGGGGAGGAGCATGTGAATGACTAGCAATGGGTTGTTGTTTTTTTTTTTTTTACTGGGAACGTCAGCAAGTGCCAGGGTATGACCTGCTGCTACTGAGAGAGCTAGCAGATCAGCCAGTGCCTGCATATGGAATGGCAGAATTTCCCTTTCAGGAAAGGGAATGAAATCTTGTGATTTCAATGAGGATGATTTGGGCAAGCTTCCATCCGTTTCCCTGCACTTCTTATAATCTTATAATCATTCACTTTTAGAGTTTTCACTTGGTTTCAGAATTTTCCTCTTTTTTTTTTTTTATACATTTCATTTCCTTAGCATCTTCTCTACACTCTTTTTAAACCTTTCTTCCTTGATTTCAGTATTTAGAGTAATTTTGTCAAGTTTTCCTGCTTTTCACTGCCCCTCATTTCATCTTGGTCCATTTGGTTGTAGTCACTCCATCGCCAGATTTTCTGGTTTTTTTCAATTGCATTTTAATGTATCATATCTCCTGTCAAGAGGGTTTGTTAGACTTTGTCTTCCGATTTCAAGATTTCATTCCCTTCCCTGAAAGGACTTCTCACTTCTATGCCAATGTTGCTCTTCAGGTGTGTTTAGGAGTTACACCTGTTTAAAATACAATTTCTCCTTTTATTATTTCTTAGTGGACAGATGGTTTTGTTATGTAGGGTTTTGGTCTTTTTTACAGGAGTTGCTAGTAAAAGAGAAATGGTGTCTTTAAATAAACACAATTTTCCATAGAGAAGAATGGATGTGCTGTCTAATACAAGCAGAAAAACAAATTCTCAGGAATTAAACCCTGTATGTGATGAAATTTACTGCAAGCAGAAGTACCCAAATAGCTGACCTGTTCAGACAGTAACAATGAACTAATCTTTAATGAACTAACCTAAAATGTTAATATTGCTGTTTAATTTGTATTAAGTTTTCTCTCCAGTTGTTTTCACTAATTTAACTAAAATATTTCTTTTGTAAAGATATACTAAAAAATTATTTCCTTGTTTATGGCATAAATATGTGGAAAAATACGTGAGTTACTACAAATAGCAATGTAAATAATATTCTTTGAAATTTGTCAGATCTAAAGACACAACTGCTAAGATTTTCAACAACTAATTGCTACTGAAATCCATAGAGATTAGGAACTTCATGCCACCGAAAATTTGACACATGAGTACTTACTATGGTGCAGATATCTTACTGAGGGCCAGAGAATAAAAGCAAGTCATTCACTTTAACCAGATACTCTTGGAAGAATACTCACTAGTGATTCTTAATAGTAGAAAGAAGTTTGGAAGGAAAAAGGCATGTAACTTGCTTTATTATTACTTTATTTCACTTTCCAATTTGAGAAATAGCAGTGAAAATATTTTATTAAATTACCCAAGACAATAACTGTATTCTGTCAGAAACAGTGCTATGCTTAAACATAGAAACAAATCATCGAAGCTTAGAAGTTGATAGAAAAATAGGGTCTGTCTCTCTTTTCACTGATGTAAAAGATTTATTGGCTGCTGTTCTACCTGGATTAACACATTTGCATTAAGCACAACAGTATTTATGCTGCCAGTTCCTGGAGTGGAGGCTCACACTGTCTCCTGGAAGGTGCTGACAATTAGGTCTGCAGAATAAAAGAGAAGGAAGCAAAGGGTGGGTCTGGTGGGGAACAAACTACACTTGAGTAGTCAAGAGCAGATTACTCAGTTTGCTCTCATGCTTGCTATTCCCAGAAATCTGCAGAGGACAAACAGCAGCAGGTGGGAATGTCGGGGGGATTAGTAATGTTATATTATCTTTAGCTAGAAAAATGGTGACCATCCTTCTCTGTTTCCTACGAGTTAATTTATTGATGTTTTTAGAAAAGTCTTCCTTATTTTACTGAAAGAAATTAAATGAACTAGAAATTCAGGAAAACCAGAAACCAAACTAATAGCATTTTCAGGTTTGACTCAAAGCAGAACTGGTTTCAAAATAATATAGCTGACAAGTGTAGCAAATGGAAAGGGGTAAACAAACCCTGTGGAGCAATGGCAGCCTGTGAAAAGAGATGCCTAATATGGAAAAGCCTGAGGGAACAGGCAGGATGTAGTGGATGTGGGACTCAGGATGTCTCTGTTTTGCAAACAAAGGAAGCATCAAAACACTCCAGTTCTGTTTGCAGAGACGGTGGGAAAAGAAGGCAAGGGAACATTAGGCTGAGTTGCAAGAGAAAGGAGAAATAAGCATGAAGTGGGATGCCTAAATGTAGAATTAATCCCATTAAAATTAAAATATGCTTCATAAATGCCTAGCTCAAATCTCAGCCAGATACTAAAAACTGACATGACTAAACCTTGTGTAAAGGAAGCCAAAACTTGGCAGGACTTGAAAGATGTGGAAAAGCATAGCTCCTTCACTGGGCTGGCTTTAATCAATCCTAAGCCAGTACTGCACCTACGAGGACCTGTGCCTTTTTGAAATCCAAATTTCAAAGCTGGCTGTTAAGGAGCCTTCTGCACCACCATATTACTGTCTTCTACTATTGCACAACTGACAGGCACAAGCTACCCAACCCTTACCTCCAGGGCCTGAGCTGTTTGGAGAGCCTGCTGTTTGCTTTCCTGTGCAGACCAGCTAATTTTGCATTGTCATAACAACTGGAAAGCAGAAGTTTCTGTGATCACACTGGCTGGCTCCTTCTATGTTTGTTTTTGGAAGGCAGCTGGCAGGCAGAACTCTGGTGATAACCTCTGTATCTGTCATAGCTGCTGACGCCGCTTGTTGAACTGGCCCAGATCTCCTCAAGTGCTCCAGTCTCTGAATAGTGGGATTTTCAAATACCTCCATTAAGGCCTGTGTCAATAAGCCACAATCTCACCCCATCAACTCATAGTTTTTTATTGCAAGTGAAGGCAGAACTGAAGCTTAATGCCTAACTGAAGCTAGCCTAATGCAAATAGTATTTACCTTATTTCCCCAAATATATAATCCTAGTGCTATTACTTTTGCTGAACAGAAAAGTTATCCAAGTCCAAATTAGTACTTTAATAAAAAAGTTGTAAGAAATGTTAGTTCGGGTGTATTGGTGGAAAATGTTTGTTGATTTAATTGGATTCACATGAACATCTGAAGTCCTCCCCGTTTATTTCTCCTTATCCTCTCAATGAACAATTTCTCTGAAGAAGTTGCTTTCGTTTCAGCTGATACAGATCTCCCAGTCAGCATCAACACTCAGGGCTAAGTTTTCCAGTGTCAGTGCAGAGGTCTTCGTATCATACGTGAAAACCACTTCTTTTTTTCCCCCATCTGAACAGGACAAGAGAGTTTTCTATTTAATTTAAGAAGAATCCTTCACAAACACAGTTACATGTGACTCTCTACAGCTCTTAGTTCCAACTGTCCCTGCTACTGGTGGAAAGGATTGATTAAAAAACAAATAGAAGTCAAATCTTCCCAGCACACACATAAGAATGCAGTGGAATAAGAAAGTAACTATTTCTTTTTTTCTGATCTTTCAAACTATGTAACTACTCAAGGATTTTTCTGTAAAAATAACCCTGGTTTCTGCACAGGTCCCTCCAAGCAACTTTGACAGGTGGAGGCAAAAAGTTCATTTCCCCATGACTCTCAAAGTGAAGGGACATGCTTGGAAAGCAACCAGAAATTGTAGCCCTTTGTGTAGATGCTACTGCCTATCCATATGGGATACCTCACAACTTCTAGAGACCCCCATATAGTCAGGAACTCCAGAGCTTCTGAGTGAGCACGGAAACAGAAGAGTAAATCTGCGTTTGTCTGCAAGTTTCCTGTTCTAGACCAGGCAGGCTGACAGACCTGAGCAAACGGGCTTTCACTTGAAGTGCTGTCTCTGCTCATGTTCTGTGCAGGACAATGTCTGAACGTGTTCATTCCAAACCACTTTTTCTGAAGTACTTATCATCTTTCAAAGTCAGTGTTCTTCAGTTCTGCATGTAGTATTAGCTGGTTCCTTCCACTAAATTCTGTCCTTGATATAAAAAAAGTAGCAAAGCAAGCTAAACAAAGAGGCTTCCTATGCTACAACACTTCCTTTGTAGACCTGTCAGTTTGACACCTCTAGTGAATGGCAGCAGAGCAACAGAATTTCAAAAAATTGTAGTAAAATAGAAGTAAATTCATTACCCTTGGAACTGGCTGTCACGAAAGTGGGTTGCCTTCCGAAACCCAGAATGATCACCCGCTCAACTACACACGCAGTCTGGTATTGTCCACTTTCATCTACGCAGCTGAAAAAAGAAAATCATTTCCTATACATCAACTTCTATCCATCAGTATAAGTTCAGTATCACACAAGTATTATTTCAGTCTCATCCTGAAAGCTCCCTATACTGGTTTTCTTTCCTCTATTTATCTTTCTCTTAAAATCAAGTAAAACTTTCTCGCACTGTCAGCTGATTTTTTCACTGCATATTAGATTTCACAGTCAGAAGAAAAACAGTTTGAGAAGCTATTTATGGAAAAAAGCATGGCTTTGAGAACCAGAAAAGTTATGGATTTTCAGAAAACAGCAGTTACAACTCGTAAATATTAATGTAAAGCTAATTTTAACATTTTTTTCAAGTAAGATATTTCAATCTGAGATAAAATTGTTTAATTTTGTAACTAATTTAATTTTTATTAAAAAGCTCTTAAAAAACCTCAAATCAAAATGCAACTCTATTTTAATGACCAGAATGTTATATCATTCATCTCAAAATTACTTTTTTCCAACTTCTAGATTCACTAGCAATTTAGCAATGTTTTTCCTTTCTCATCCTGAAATTTTAAGCTTTTCAGATTTCATATTTCAGATAAAGAGATCTGAAGTATACTTTTAACCACATGATACAAGCTAAACTAGTTTTGCTCACTGTTAAATTTTGTAGCTCTAGGACCAACTCCTGCATGTTTTTGAAGCTTGAAGGACTAAAAAATGCCTGTATAATCACCATTTATGCACTGCACTATGCAACATACCTCAATAGTAGAAGTGTTACAGTGACATATTTGGCATCTCTTTCCTTACAAGCAGCTAAGGATCTCTTTGGCTATTAGGTTTTGTTACTGAGCCTTTGCAGGTGGTGCCTCCTTTGTGCCTCCCCTTGTGCCTCCTTTCAAGTGCTTTTCTTCATGCTAATGTATAGGGTGAATTTATTGATTATTTTGGAAGACTGCAATGGTGTGGTTTTGGCTCCCAGACAGAACTCCCAGACAGAAGCATTGAATATCTCAGGTTGGAAGGGACACATAAGAATCAAGCCCAACTCCCTGCTCCTTGAAGGACTACCTAAAACTAAACTATGTGGCTCAGATCATCGTCCAGATGTACTTTGAACTAGGAAAGGCTTGATGCCTTGACCAGTTCCCTGGGGAACATGTTCCAGTGACTGACCACTCTCTCTGCAAAGATTATGTTAGAAAACAAATCTTAGAAAATACAAACACTCCAGGTGTTGCCTACTTCCAAATCTCCCAATTTATCTTTTTTGTCCCTCTAACAGGTTTTACTCTTTCTAAGGACTTTATATTTGTGTCAATTTGCAGAATCTCGAGTTTGACTAGACTGAAACAATATGAGACAGCTCAGTACTTCATCTGCCACTGCTTTCAGACTTATGTAGAACACTGTACCTCTGCTGTATTATGACAGATTCTGCACACTCTTGGACCTCACTAAGCAATAGATGAGACTAATACTGCCACATTTGTAAGAAGGTCTCATGAACTAGAACAGGCATTTCCAGTGACAGTATGTTGGTGGCTTTTGTCCATAACTGCTGTTACCTGGAAGAGAGAACGTTCTTGTGGAAAGTGAATTTCCGATACAGGAACTGCTTCTTGTGGAGATACTGAAATGAATGCCCATCATCTACGTAGAGCTCACCCATGGCACAGGCCTGTGAAATCACCAGACAGAGCACAAATTAACAGCAGCTTCTAGTGTTGAATAATGAAACTGTCTCACTATATGTTATGCTTCATATTGAAGGTGTTTATTTTTCTTTAGCAACTTGTATCCCTGGAAGGCTCAGGCAATCCAGCCCTGAGAGTGCTGGACATCCTGGTTTTGTAAATTGATGCAGGTGCCATGTGTCACCTCTTTATTAGCAAAGACAGTTGTAGGAAGTTCCCTCTCTGTGCCCAAGAGGAAGTCTGTGGCCTGCTCATTCTCTGCTCCTTCCTCCCAGGGACTAGACAAGGGCTGAAAAAGGTCAGAAAAATGTTCTGCTGTGCTCAGAGGGGACAGTAGGGCAGAGGTTTGAGTCCTCTCAAACAGCACAAGTGGAGAAGAGCCATTGGGCACTCAAATGTAGATGCCATTGTGCTGATTGAACAGGTAGCAAGGGCCTACAAAGACTAGATGGAGTAGAAGACATCTTTGTAAAAATGGAACGCTATCTTAAAGTACCTCTGTGTCTAAGGCCACGTGGAGTTCATAAGAAATATCTATCATCCATTCAGTGGATTTTCCAGCTGTGGTCTTCAGTGGTATCACAGTGCCACCCCGCTGGAACACAGGAATCTACAGAAACACAAAGCCAGGGCACAAGGGTTCTTGTACTCTGATAATGTAATTTTAACAAGGATCAGAGATAATAGAAGTTTGCTCAAAACTTAGAAATGAACTTTTTAACACAAATATATAAAGAAAATTATTCAACGAACAATGGGAATAATAGTATCCTTTTGTATGTATACAAGCAAAATAATTTTCATTGGAAAAGCAACCCTTGCATCACCTCACTTCACCACCAGGACACAGTAGTGTTCAATCTAACATTAAAGGAGATGGGACTTTTATACAAAAGCTGTTTTAGATTACATTTCTACAAGGAAATTGAACTGTCACTTTCTGGTTCTGACTGTTGACAAAATATAAGCCTGGGTGTATTTCTTCTCCATGAAAGTACTATTTTAAAACAAAAACATACATTCTCCAGTGTTACTGGGATCTTCACTGTGCCTGCATCTTCCATTCGCCTAAATTTTCTGAAATCATACCAAATCTAGAAAAAAATGAAAAAAGAATGAGCATTACACATACAGCAAGATCTGTTCCCTCTGCTGATGCAGTTACTCTCCTGTTTAACCTGTCACTATTCCAAACAATCTATTTGATATGCAAGAAAAACCATTTATTTTTAAAATAAATTACTTCCTGCATGAAAAGAATAAATTATCATTTCTGAAACACAAAAATAATCAGACCTTTTCTACAGTTGAATGTAGAAATGTCTGCACAATGTCTTGTATGCCTTAAAACATCTGGAAGTGAGAAACATTGAAATACAAAAAACACTGAAATACTTTTAAAATTTTTTTTTAAATCTAGTTCTTGAAAAAGCATATTTGTATTGAAGTGAAAATTAACGAAGCTGCTAATAACAGGTGATAAGAGAGCTGCATCTGAATCTCCTATCCACACCACACTTGCCATCAGGTTTTACCGCTTTAAGTGTGCCAAGCACTCAATTGCCACAGAGATGTTGATAAAAGTATTTTCCTTAACTTTTCTGGAGAGCCTAGTCTGTTTTTCTCCTTAAACTGAGAAGAATTCTAAGTGTTCTCAGGTGCATTAGTGGAGTCACAAGGCTCTGCATGGTCTCATACATTCCCTTTTGCTGCTTTAGAGTCTCAGGCCTTCCCTTAGCAACTATTTTCCCCAAATCATTTCCCTTCCCCCACTTCACAGCTGCTGTAGCCAAATGGTCTTTATAGGAGTGGACCACTGTGCCATCCTGTGGATAAATACCTTTACTTCAGAGAGGGCTGCTCTTTGTACGTGTCAGTGTTTGCTATACTTGTCAGAGGCTACTGAGCCTTATCTTTCCTTGTTAAATTTTCCCTCCCCACAGTTTCCCTCTGATTTCCTTTTGACCTTTCTTCTAATTCCCCCCCTTTTTCCTCACATAAAACGAGAAGTTTAACCCAAAGAGAAATACATGACGAAAGTACATTGACGGTGTAGGGAAGCTTAGGGAAGCTGTTTCATGGTGATTGATGAGACACAGCAAGCTTTGAAGGAAGATTTAAACTGTAGGTGACTTGAAATTTGTGCAGCAGCTCTTGGAAAAGCAAGAAAGTAAATTTACTGTGAGGTAAGCAAGCAAGGCATCAAGATGGAAGGACTGGTTCAGAGTGGCACAGCATGGCCAGCCAAGACTTGCCACAGCAGCAGTGCTCAGCAGTTATTAGATGAGGAACTGGAAGGTTTCTGCATAAAGCACTTCTTTGGGCTGAACAGTTGAGCAATTCATATACATCCTTACCTCTTCTGACCCTGGAAACAGAACTGTCACTGTCTTGGCCTCTTTCTCTGTGACTGGATGCACCAACAAAGCATTTCCTGGGGAAAAAAATAAACATGGCTATGGTCCTCAAGGCTGCATCTCCCCAGAGCAGAACCTATGAGCTCTGGGGTTGTCAACCTCCCACAGCCATTTCAGGAGCTTGCTTGGTCATGTCATATGCTTAGGTTCACTTTCTAATGAAAAAAAAGCCTGTGTAGTGGGCTGATGGTTGACTGACTTCAGCAGCCAGTCATACCACAGTAAAAACCAATCATGTTTGTTTACTACTGCCACTTTTGAAGCAGACTGTGATCTTAGCTGCTCCACTGCGCTTGATGTTTCAGGTCCAAACCAATCATGTTTTTTCAAAGTGACTAGTGAGGTACAGCTGAGTTTTTGCATCTCCTATGTCCTCTTTTTTCAAAGTGCTGTTAAAACTAGGTCCCTTAAAGATGTCTCAAGTTCTATATTCAATTATAATTTTTTTAAGTCTTGGGCAGTGTTTGCATGATTTCTTTTTGTCATGCAACACCTCAAAACTATTTAACTCAAATTCCAGAGAATAAGACACCTGCTTACCCAGCATGTACTCATTTTCCACATCAAAAGTTTCCATTTTCCCTGGAAACTCTATCCAGAGAGCCCTGTAGAAAAGAAAGATAATGGAACTCAGTTACATTTTTGCTCTCCGATCAACCTGTTTAAGTCCTTCTGGCATTTTCAGGCTCTATTTTCTCCCTCTCTTTACAAGGCACAGTTATCAAGAACTGAAGATAGGGCAAGGTCATTTTTTGTGTCAGTTACTCAAAGTGCCCCTCTGAGTCACTGCTGAGGGTCCTCAGTACAGCATGGGTTAAGACACTCCGGAACACCTATCTCTACATCTGTGGCCTTGTTTTCTTCCCTCCTGCCTTCTTCCTTACAACCTTGCACTACATCTACCTTCCTTTTATCAAAGGAGAGATGAATGAGCCTTTGTGTCCCAGTCTACCAGCAATGCTTACTCCTGGTGAGCTAGTCCCTGCAGCACAGTCCTTCCTGCTCTTAACAGCTCCCTGTTGCTTTCATATCAAGTCTTCTCCTGGCCATGCCTGAAAAACCTGCACCAGAAGCTCATTTTCAGTCTTTCTCAAAAAATGGTACATAAATAACCATCTGGTTACAGAACAGGAGTTGTATATTTAAAGTTTGAGAGATTATGACAACAATAGCTTGTTAAGAGAGAGGGTCTGGGGTTCCTTACACAAAAGCCTGGCTCACCTGCTCACTCACAAGCACCCACTTGTTCACTGCAGCCCTGGTGCTCATGTGCTTGCTAATGAGACACACTTTCCATTCTGCTTGTCTCAGTGAGAAAAATACACTTCCTCTCTAATTCTGTACCTACTGCAGCAAACTTAACACAATGGAAGTGTGATTTAATACTGTTCACATGGCAGTTCACATGTCAACAAAAGCTTCATTTCAAGAAAGAGAGAAACCCAGTCTATGTCAGTGCACAAAACAGGTGCATTTACACCTATATACGTGCAGACAGGCACACTGTGTCTGTAATGCAAATTATCATCTTAACTCAAACCACTCAAACCTTGTCAAAAAGACCTTTATGTTTTTAAAACTTATGAGATGTATCTGCATAACAAAATAGAAAGGTAAATGTGTGCAAAAGAACAGTTCTAGGGCAACCACAAACACACAGATTATCATCTATACCAGGGAGATTAATGACATTCATCTCCTCCTGAAAGAAATGCTGCATTCAGTTCCATTTTTAAGAGGTTAGAGGGCAACAGAACAAATAATTTATTTTCTAATTTTATTTCTGATCTAGATTATTAAATTCTCTACTAAAAGAAACATTATAAGGAATACTGCAGAAAAAAAAGATAAAACTATCAATATGAAATAAGATTTTATAACAATAACAATTAAACAGTAGCAAATATTTTCATGACAGGCAAAATGGCATTTACATTTCTAGGCCAACAAGTTCAGGGTCCATTAAGCACTCTTTTATGTACTGGTTGGACTACTACATCTTCGTCTTTATGGTGATGAAAAGTCTGAAGTCTACACTACTTTAGAAAGTTTAAAGACTGCAATGTGTTTATTGAATTATTGTGTTCCAGGTGTCATTTGGGAAAAAACTCAAAACTCAGTTTTCCTCTGAAAGCCCTAACAAAGCTTGCAGGATGCCTGAAAAGAAAATTCAGTATTACAACTTCTGTGAGTTTTTCTCCCTTTTAATAGTCAAATAAGTAACCACAAAATTAAGAGGTGGTGAGGTAACTTCCCTTCTCCAAGTAAGCTCCTACAGATACCCTCCAGGCCTCCTGGCCCATGCTCTTACCTCATGACGGGTTCAGCCGCCGTGTGTGCCCGATAGAACAGAGTGTATAAGTAGGGCAGGAGGATGTAGCGCTCTCTAATGGCTCTCCTGATGATCTGGGTGCTCTTCTCCCCAAAGAGCCACGGTTCGCGCCGTTTGCTCTCCATGTTAGAGTGACCTCTGAAGAAGGGCTGGTAGGCTCCTGCCTGATACCAGCGAACAAGTAACTCTGGTTCTGGATCTCCAATAAACCCTCCCACATCAGCTAGATATTGCGCAGACAAATAAAAAATACAGTTTTGGAGATTGCTCTGGAAAATGTGAAGCTCTCCTCTAAGAAGCAATCCAAGTGTACAAATCCATGCATTTCACAGCTTGCTCTGTTGGGCAGCTGCTTGTCCAAATAAGAGTAAAGAACCCGGTGTGACAAGTTATGCTTTGAAAAAAAATCTCAAGAGAGGTTTTGAAGTCTGAGTGAGTGAATTTCCCAGGGACAGAGAACTGTCACAGCGACGCTGTGAACAGAACACCACCTGAGGCCTGCGGGTCCAGATGGGACACAAACACTGCACAAAAATTAGTGAAGACATGATTGTGTGAGCCAGGTTTCAGGCTTCTGAAACCAGACTTATCTGTGAAACCACCTGGAAATGCACAGGACTGTTGAGCTTTCCACCGTCTGTGCTGAAGACTGCCTTGGGAATACAAGCTTGGTGGCACCATTTATGCACAGTGAGAAACACATTACCTCCACAGAATGAAATCCCCGCCATGTTGATGGTAAGAAGCATTGGAATGGATATTTTCAAGTAACTCCACTCTGCTGTGTTGTCTCCAGTCCACACTGCCCCTGCAAATACCCAGTTTCAGCATTATGCAGAAAAATTGAATGTGTATCTCAGCTTATGCTTGCAGTTAAGGAAAGAAGACAAGAATAATCATGAACGATTTTGGAATTCCTGTACAGTGCACCTTTCTTTTTTCTTCTTTAGATATGCATGCTCCTGAAATAGGCAATAAAAGCAGATATTGGTTTGTCACAGGACACAGGTTGCTGTTCTACCTTTGACTCTTATACACCTTGCCAGCCTTATCAGAATTTTTTAATCACTTGCACTCTTATGAGCTTATCACATCAGTATTTCTAAGACAGTTTCTGTCCTCTCTAGAATACTATCCATCAAATTTAATAGAACAAAGCAACAAGGAAGGCATCCAGCTGATCCTTACTTACCATACTTCTGTGATCCAGCAAAGAAAGATCGTGTGAGGACAAAGGGTCTCTCTTTTCCTGAAGAACGTCTGATAAGTCCTTCTGCAGTTGCCATTTGCTGAAAATTATGAAGTCAGGAAGACAATATAAAGCAATTTACCTTATTATGGTAGTAAGGCACAGATGATGTCACATTTTCTTGTGACCAATCACAGCTTATTTCAAATATCGCAATATCCAGAAGCTTCAGGCATTCATGAAAGTTATAGAATACCCACTACTGTGTGAAGTACTTCATGGCACATACTCCATGAGAATAACTGCTGTTTGTGTCTCCAGATACTCCACCTGGTAGAATCCGTAGAGGTTGTGTACTTCCCGATGCTCCCAGTTGTTGTAGTGCACAGCATCTTTCTGCATTGTTAGTTCTGCTTCCTTGAAGACTGAAGGCTCATTCATATCATTCCATACAAAGAGGATATTAGTGGATGCCTGTGACACGAGGTTGCAATTAGGTCATGACAGAGTCAACCCTGTGACTTTGAGCGTTTATCTCAAGTGGGTGTCAGGCCAGTCTGGGGAATGAGTAAAAACAGCAGCACAAAAGCAAGACTTGGTAATTACACTTCTCAGGTCACTTGAAAGCCCCCAGCCATTCATCTCATCCCTCTTAGAGGCCCTTCTAGTCAGGGCAGCTGCCTGCAAGCCCACTTGATCTTTACAAATTCTTACAAAACTCAGTAGGCACTTGCCATTCCTGCTTTCTGGTGAGGGAAAAGAGGCATGGAAAAAAGAAGTATAAAACAACTATGCAGAAAAATCAGAGAAGGCCAGATGTGAAAGCTGGAGACGAAAAGCAGCATGGGAAATTACTATGCATGTCTACTAGGGAAGTGATTTCAACAACTCTACTGCAAACCAGAACTTTGGGTGAGGGGAACTGGAGGTGTGCAGCAATGGTCACCTGGACACTTTCAGCTCTAGGTAGGAAGGTCAGGATGAAATGACAGAGCTGTGAGAGTGCACTCCCACATCACTCCTTATGTGATATCATGGTAGTAAAGGCTGGAATAGCAGCAGCTGTTTTATATTATGGGCTCTTAAAATGCCTGCACTTCATCCTTTCTACTGCTCCAGCTATGTTTGCATGTTCACTGGTGGCATATGGGTTCCAACAGACTTAGTGTAGATAAATCCAGGGAGAAAATCCTTCTGTGGTATTTCAGCTTATCAAGATATTTTCCTCAACACTACAATAATAGAGCTACAAAGGCCAACAACTTGCTTAGACAGTATCTTATCTCTTCTCAGGCTTTCTGGGGTATGTAGATCAGAGCAAATAAATACAAACCTTGTATGTTCTGAAGGCAAATTGATCTGCATACCATTTTCGCACTTCAGGATTGGTGAAATCCAGGTAACAAGAGGAACCTGTGATATGGGAGATCCCAATTATTTACCTGATTTTAAGAACATTGTCTTTGCATCTAAATACAGTGGCCTAAAGCTACAATGGTTTCCATGGGCAGCAATAACGTAGTTGCTATTTTTTCTGAAATTAAAGCTCAAGAGCAAATTCCAGGCTGACTTGAAATTCGATACACTCCTTGCCATGTTGTGAAGGTCAACACACTTAGATTCAGGAGGCCTGAAATTCAGCATCATTTAAGGATGACTGCTAGCAGTTTGAAATATGTTCACATGTGAACAAGTAGTCGGGGAAGGACAACAGCACTAAGTATTCTGAGCTCCAACAGAAAACTCTCAGTTAGAAGCTGAATAACTATACCCTGCCATGCTACTAGAAGTTGTAATATGTCCTTGATTTTTCCCATTATCATTCCTTTGCCAGGATTGTGGGCTTCCTGTCTGTAAAGAAGCGAGACAACCTCCTTTGCCTCCCTGCCATGAACTATTCTCATGAAACATAATATGTTAAATCACACTATTATTATTGAATCAAAGTCTTCAGGATCAGGGTTCCCTAAATTTCATCCAGCCTACAAGCTGTGCTCACTACAACTGGACTGCATTTGTATGTCCAAGACACATTGGGAAGAGGAATGGCTGTTCTCATCAATAAATCCAACTCTTTTAGTTCTAAGCACTGGGATCTGCAGATCCAATAGATGTAACAGAGGCAATCTATACAGCTGAGGCAATCAGGACATGATTATACCAAACCCCTCCATTATTATAAATTAGATTAGTTTTTAATTACTGTTATAATTGTTAACATTTAGAAAAAATGCAATGACTATAATAATTTAATTCTGATTTCATGGATCCAAATCAAACTATTCTGCAAACTTTTAAAAATAAATAGCTTAAAATATAAAGACAGAGTGTTTTTTTACCTGGCCAACAGGTACCCTCAAAATCTTTCCCATTTCTGTCTTTCACAAAATATCCCTTTTCTTTTGCCTGTGCATACAGGCTATACGAGGGATCAACCTTAATATGAGGATCTATGATGACCACAAGCTGCCAGGGTAAGAAAATAAAACACATATTAATATAAGCTGTGCATAATCAAACAGTAAGAGTTCACCTTGATAAAGGCAGAGAATGACTTCATCTAAGATAAAGAAAGAGAGCTGTGTCCCTAGTTTTAAAAGGCAGATACCAGGTTTTTTATATACTGTGTTAGACATTTGCACAATACCTGAATTTACAAGGAGTGCATGAACTCACCCCTCTGAAATAAATGACAGAACTCATTGTTTCAGATAAAAGCAAGTATCCAAACCCCTAATAAAACTACGTTTAACTCACTGCTGTATTTTGTTAATGGGAAAATATCTGACTTCTGCGTTCATGTACCTGCTTAAAATCATATGCCTTAAGATATTTAAATTCATTTTAGTTCGTATAGCATACAACAGCAACAGGTATTGTATTTTGCAGTTACACTCTGCTGCTTGGCTGCAGAGGTAAGAAGGTACTATAGCTCCAGTTGAGAGATTATAAAACTTGAATGCTATTTCAGCAATCCCCTGTTCATTGACCTTTGGCAAAGATCAAGCATTAAGCAATTCTACAACTCAGTAATTCCAAGGAAAGTATTTTAGCTGTAAAAACAGAAATACAGAAACACAAAGAAAAGCTGAAGCAACCACAGAAAGTATAAATGGTGAAAGCTCATGTTAAGAAAAATTTTCTGCTGCGTTCATCAATGACAGCACCAAGCTGCTTCTGTAAGATGGAGTTTCACATGGGGCAAATTTAGCTGGATTTTCAGGATACAGAACAAGCTACTAAATAATAAAATGATATGAGGAACTTGCATGCTGGAAGCATCATCAGATGGCAACACAGACTAATTTATTCTGTTGTAGTTCATCTGTTTACAGTATCTTAAGTACTCCGCTTAAAGCTAGATTTGGTAGATTCACACTATAGAGAAATTTTTTCTTTCTTCCTGCAATATTATTTACCTTGCGTTTTTTCTTCCTGAGATGTTCTTGCATCTTTCTGGGGTTCTGGAATTTCTGTTTGTCCCAGGTAAAATACCTCTTGCCATCTGTGTGCTCTATATCCAGCCATATGACATCATAAGGAATGTCATGTGCATCGAATCCAGCATCCACTGCCTTGACATCTTGCTCATCTTCATAATTCCACCTGCACTGATGGTAGCCCAGAGAAAAAAGTGGGGGCAAGGCTTGAGTGCCTAGAAAGAGTGTAGAAATGAAGATGAAACTGTCAATAAATTCAGTCTTTCGACATTATAAGGTGGCCTGTCTTGATAGTGACTGGCAGTTCTAGCCCCCTCTTCATCTAAGGGTGCAGTGTCAGGTAGCAGTGATTATGCTGGCTTCTCAATTAGAGCTGTTTGACCTATGAATGCTAGGGAAAACAAGGATAGAGGCCTGTCTTCACAAGGCACAAGCCTTTGATCTACACACTGCAGTCTGGGAACAACTGGCTGCCTGCACACAATGGACTAGGTAAATATTGACCCACTCTTGGGTACAGCATGGTCCTCAGAGAATCTCCTGGGTAAGTGTGCCATTCTGACTCCAATTATGTGAGTCAGTACCTGTCAGCTGTGCAAACTGCTTGAAGATATCAAATGCAGTGGGTCCCATCAGCAGGAAAACATCAATGATCCCACTTTCTGACATCCAGCGTACGTCAGTCAGAGGCACTGCTCTCTGCTTAGCAGTCTCTGCAGCAGATCTGGATGGAGTGTGCTTAGAAGGAAAACAAGGTAAACCTGAATCTCTCTTTCTACCAAACTTTTATTCAATGAAGGAGCAAATAGGGAAACACAAAATTCACTAGCACATACTTGGCAGGTATTAGGAATACACACTGAATGTTTCGTATATATCCTTCACAAATCCTTTATCTTGCATACCACTTACACACAGTAGAGTGATAGATAATGAGAAAAAATGGGTAAAATAATTAAAGCATTTCCATAATTAAAGACTGTGAATTTTCTGTAGGGTCTTTGAGTAATATCTATATCATAAGTTTATAAAAAAAAAAATTAACCACATAATGCACTTCTGGAAAAGCAAAATTTGCTTTTTATGTCATTGTTTCAATTTTTAACAGAACTCATATGCTCATGTTTCAAGAGTGAGTTCCTTTCCTGAACATTTTATGTTTCTTCAAGGTCTATTACATTCCACAGAAGAATGAGCCTGCTATGCAGAAATCTGTGACAATTCCAAGGATTTAAACACTCACAAAATAATTTCTTAAATCCAAGTGAATGTCAAGATTTTTGTCCACCATTTTTTTTCTGCCTTCTACATCTATCTCTGTAGATTTTTTCTTTGTATTTTCTCTCTGCCTCCTTCTGTAGATCTGTTAAGATACAAGATCTATAACCTGGCTCTTAAAAGGAGCCATCTCTTTGTTCTTGTAGTTTAATACAACAAATTTAGCAATAAGGAGGACAGGAGGAAGAGACTGATAATTCTTCATTAGTGACCAAAAGATAAATCTCCAATAGTGTTATTTTCCTGTTGGCCCTGTCCCGAAGTGTTTTCTTTTGTTATTTAATTCTGAGTAAAGTGAATAACTCTTACCTCAGCTACTGCCTTTGTACTAATATCCACCAGTGTTTCTGAAGAGTTCAGCCAGAAGATCCCTGAAGTTCTGTTAGGCTTGTGTGCTAAGAGAAGGGGTATTGAACCATAAATGCCTATTTTTTCATGTATCTTGTGGCCGAAAATATCCAAATTATAGAGCCGGTAGGCATCACCATCACTAGGACAAACAAACAGATGTGTTTGTTACATGTATGCATCTTGCACTAGGCTAATTTTAACTCTATTGCTGTCCCACTAAACCTGCTGAATACTCTGTGAGTGCTCTGTGTTCTGGTCCTTTGTTTAGCATCCAGAGCTGAAATGTGGACTGCCTAGATTACTGCTTCTTTGCTTTGGTCCTCACTATCTAAAGCAAACAAGATTTTTGCAAATGTCAGTGAGACTACTGTGTGTTTGCTTTAAATCCTAAAATATTATTTCTCAACTCTCCCATCCTCCCATAGAATTGCTCTTTTGTGAGTTCTGCTAAAACATAACCAATCCTGCAGGTCAGAAAATAACTGCATGGCAAACCAGGAGAGAACAGAAAGGGCCATTCATGAAATTGTACACTAGGGAAAGCAGAATGTCTTACTCCATATGGATAGGGGCTACAATTCAGTTTGCTGTATTATTAAACTAAAGTATACACTATATGATATATATATCTCAAACTCTTGTCTGCATTAAATCATTAATACAATGTTATAGCTCTCTTTTACAAAAAAAAAAAAAAAAAAGACACTGCATTCACTAGAAACCTGACACCTCGACACCTTTACCTGGTGTTTTTCAGAAGAAGTGTTTCTGTGCGTTGTGGTATTCCATAAACATGGTCATAACCATGTAAAGAGAAGTCCACGCCTACAGAAGTAGGACCTGTGGAAATAATATTAAATGGTGAGAACACACAGTTCTTAGGCTTATCTCAAAGGAATAAAGCAGAGCAACCTAACTGGATAAACCAAAAGAAAATAGGTTTTAATCTTTCGGTATTTTTTAATACTTCTTTTCCACTTCACTTCCATTATTACTTCTGCTCTACAGAGGTAATGTTTGAAAAAGATTTTATTGTATTTCTTCTGATTTTGAACTTCTTAACAAGATAAAATTAATCACTTTAACAGAAAAAAATCCCCAAATCCAAGTAATCACAGGTCACTTCTTTATTTGGTACTGAAACTGCATAAAATTATCTCCTGTTTCTATCCCAGTACCTGGGATAGAAAAAAAAAAAAAAAAATAAAAAGTCAAACTTTGCAGCACAGTGGACTTCAGAATCTGAATTGTCTGTTTCCCACTGGTCTTCTCTTCAGCCTCAGCCAGAGGAGTAGCACGCACAAGAGCCCCTACCAGTGATATCATCCTGTCACACTCCTGAATCCAGAGCAACTTTTGGCAGGCGGCCAGAGATCCTGCAGACTGCCAAGCAGTGGCTTCAGGATCAGAATCTAACCATACAGACTTTATTCCTCTGACACAGAAAACAGACAAATATGATGCAGGCCTAAGACATGAGAAATACCATGAGCAACAAGGGCAACAGCTTCTTGCCCCTCTGTGTCTTGATTGTGAACTGAGGAAGTTTCTGTCACCAAAAGAAATTGTTTTTTAACTTCCCTCTTCCTACTGCAGCTGCTGAGTAGTGCTGGTTGCTGTAAAACTCTGCATGATAATGGTAATGGACAAAGCTAACCAACTTAATTAATATAGAATACAACAGAATGGACAGCAGATCATCATATATTTTGGTAATTTATAATTTAAATTGTATTTGAGCTACCATTCTCAGGTGTCTATAACCATCGTCTTTATCACTTAAGATTGCTCAGCATTTCCTTTTTTAGTCCACACTTCAAAAAGTTTGTGACAATTATTAATGCTTAGATATCATGATTTCTGTAAGTCATGAGAATAAACTACAGGTGAAGTCAATATTATGTACTGATATTTAAAAAAAAAAAGAAGAAAAAGAAGTAAATAATGTATTATATACAGTATAGACATGTAAAGTGAGACAATGCAGACAGTTTTGATGCTGTGTCAGAAATGGTAAACAGTGAGTTGATGAAATGGGTCACATTTAATGTGCTCCCTCCTAAACAGAGATCCAATGAATATTTGCAGAGTTCTTGTCAAATTGTTACCCATCACTGATTTCTGATTAAAACAAAGCTAAGGCAACTGAAAAGCAGACTTACCATGAGCTTTAATGTCTAAGAAACTGCCAAATTTCTCTTGCCAGAGACCTAGATCCTCTTGTTTTTCCTGCACAAATAGAAATAGCTAAGTCTAGCAGATGAAACCGCTCACATCATGTATTTCCAAAAAAAATAAATTTATTCACATGAGATTTACACTGTTTTGTTTCTGGTTTTTTTTTTTCTGCCACATATGGCTAATATGAATAAATCAAAAACACAAATCAGATTCAGCTGCAGGAATTTACACTGAAGAACACAAGTAGTCTGCTACAGCATACAAGTAATATCTGAGGTCTTGGATAGAAACACAGAATGATAGAATAGCCCAGTTCGGAAGGGACCTCAAAAGATCACCTGGTCCACCCTTTAATGGTAAAGGGAGCCTGAGATTATCACCAGCCTGTCCGAACAAATCTTGAAAACCTACCATGACAGGGACTATGCCACATCCCTGAGAAGGCTGTTCCAGTGAGTGATTATTCTCACTGTGAAAAATGTGTTTCTTCTCGATATTGAATAAATTTATTAAATGCATGGGTAGAACTAAACAGAAAAAAACCCAACTATAATAGAAACCCCCCAAATAGTAAAGGTCAGACAACAGAAAAAGCTCTTCAGACACTCTGGAGTGCCTGTAACTGATACTTTTAACCTCCTTGTGTCTTGTAATTCATTGTCGTATAATTTACACTTGCAGTGTTTTCCCTAGTTTTCTATTCTACATTTATCCCATAATAAGTGGATGTGGCATCTTGCAGCTATGTGAGTTCCCTGGCAGAAATCAGAGCTCAAACTTAAGTATGCTGAAGGCAGCACAGCTCCTGCCATTTATAACAGGATACCAGACTAAGCAGCCATGTGCAGGAGGCTAAAATTGTATCACAGACACAGCTCAGCCTTCTGGGAAAACTGCTGTGTGCTTCTATGCACTCCCAGGACCTGGTCTATTTTAAGAGAGAATTTTATTTCTATTAAGTCTGAATGTATGTGGAAACATATATTTTGACTGTTATAAAAAAGATCTTGTTCTTTTGAAACTCTCTTTGCAATGAACAGGGAATTTGGAAATGACAAATATCACCACAAAACTCCCTTTTACATATCTACTCCAGATCAAATAAGAGAACAAAAGAGAAATAAATTAATAATAAAAAGAATAGATAGAAAAAAATAGAAAAAAATATAGAAAAAACCCCATTTTTATGCTAAATCTATCTGACTGATGCCTTCTACAAACAAGGTAGAACACAAACCTTCCTTCAACTATGAATTGGTCAAATATCTCAATACATTATACCAAGTCCTTTTTAAAAGTGGTTAGACTGTATTTGTAAATATACGATGGGGCAAAATGAACATTTAATTTAATTTCCTTTTACAAAATACCCCTGCTGGAATTGCAGTAAACTTGGGTTACCTTAGAGGAATCACCTGCTGCCTCCTCATTTTGTGCTGTAGGTCTTCTAGTGAAAATAAATACATTGAAATAATCTGTTTATTGTTAACATAAAAGCAAGCATTTCAAACTGAAACATAAATTAGCACCATGCATTTCTTTGTATATTATGTAAGACTTCTGGTGCAAACTTGCAAATCATTTTAAAATTCAATGCCTTAAAATAACCTTCACTCAATACTTGAGTTAGGTTGACTTCTTGGCCTATCATGTTTATTTCTATCTGCATCAGCATTTTACCTGTCCAGAAGATCCTCACCTCTTTATCATTCTGCTATTCTCGGTTAATTCCAATGTTCAAAATGAGGCTCCACAAGAGATATTTGCTATGCCCATTTTTTAATTATGACATGTCCTGCACTGAGGTTTCTCATCCTTCCAGCACTTTGCAGTGTAATTAACCTACGGTATCTTGTAACTAGATGGCACATTGCAAGTTGAACAAAACTTGACTTCTAGTGAATAACACTTACTTCAAGAGTAAATTAAGTGAGAAAAAATATGAAACTAATAACCTTATCATATTACCATCACTTATTCCCAAGACAAAGGGAATCTGGATACTTTAGAGTTTTGCAGAATTGGCCAATAAATGAGGTTAGCATTTTGCACATGACTGCTGCAAGGGATTAGAGCAGTCTGCAGCTAATTGATCTAGAATTTGTTAAAACTTCCACTTGTATTTACTGTACTTATGAAGTAAAAGAGAACTCATGTCTCAGGGCATAAGAACTTTCAGAAATTGCAACTCCATAGAATTGTTTATCTTCAGCTACAGCACAACTATATAGAATTATGTGATAGACAAATACTGTACCTGTCACTGGGAGGTGGTTGTAGGTGCTCAAAATACAACAACCCATTGGAATTCATGCTCATAACAGTCTCACCCTTGGACTGGAGCTCAATTTGGAAGGGATTTGCTGTGACTTGAAGTTTGTAGTCCTCACTAACACTTGACAGTACCAAAATACCTGCCTCCTTGTGGGATATGAACAGTCTGGCAAATGAAAAGCAACAACAGTTTTGTATTAATCAGCAGCACATGAAATCCACTGTAACTAAATAACAATTGATACAAAAGGTGGACTAAGAATATCTGCATACATTACACAAACCTCAAGGCTAATGTTGAGCCAAAAAAGGCCAGAAATACACGCTGTGGTCAGGGTTTACTGCATAGTGCGAAAAGTGGCTACAGAACTGCCATGAAAACTATCCAGAGCTTGCATTCCCTTCACATTAACAGGGAATGCCTTAGGTAAAAACTTTGCATTGCAACAAGTAGGCTATTTTCGGATTGAGTCAAACAGGCTCAGATTTTTTACGTGTAAGATAAAACTTTCTTCTATGTATTTAGCATGATTTTTTGAAAGTAAATTAACCACATGCATTTTTGTTTTCTCTTCCTGTAACAACTTTTTACTGTAGAGAGACAACTGTGCTGTAATATAAAGGAGGAAGCTGTATGAAACATTAAGGTGCGAAATCATCATCACTTAAATCACCCATAACTTACCTCTGGGTGGTAGGTTCCTTTATAAGAACATCAGGAACTTTGTATCGTGCTCTGAGAGGAGATGCCTCATCAATTTTAAGCCTGAAAATATTGCCTTCTATTTCATAAATTTCTACTTGTAGAAGAACCTATGAGCAAACAAACAGATAAACTCATAAGGATAAAAAAATACTTATTTTTAACACAGCATCACCAAACACCTACTGTCTGGAAAAAAACAAAACATGCCTGCTTTCTGACTGAATGTTCTTTACAATTCTTTAGAGTACAAATCATCATCCATACGAATTTACACCAGCTAACTCTACTTTACCCCTTTGAAGAAGCAATGCCTTTTAAGTGAACTCTTTATCTTCAAGTATCTGATATCTACCAATACAGGAAAATAACTTATTATTTTGAAATAGTGGAGAAAACTCTGAATTAAAAATATTTTTCAGATAAAAAGTGTTCTATTCAGAAGTCTCTTTTTTTTTTGTAAAGCCATTAATTTTTTAATTCATTAAAGTCAAATGCTGATTAGTAAGGTCATATTTAGGCTGATAGTTTGCATTATCTCTCCAGTATCTATCACTGAAGAGTCTCAAAACCTGCAAATATTATCAGTCTTGTTGACAATATTCACTGCTCTTTCTGTAAGCACCCTCTTATGCATGGAGGTATCTCACCTTATTCTCCTCATGAATGATTTGGAATTTGACACTCTCATCACTTAATGTGACTGAATCCACCAATACTCGATACAAGGATTTTCCAGGATGCAGAAGTTTCTGACGCCTGTTAAGAGAGGAAATTATTTTTGGGCTCCCCAGTTTTTGTAGCCTGTATCATACAGAGGGACATAATATTGTTAGGAATGTTTACTCAATAACTTCGTATTGAATTTTTTCAAATACAAATATTTGACCTCAAGTTAAGAGGAAAAAGAAGGATAGTTCTGAGCATACCTAAATGCTTATGAATGAGATGTTAGGGAGGTTCAGGGGTTCACCCATTACCACTCTACATGCTTTTTTGGTAACAATAATAGTCTTAATTCAGGTGTCCAGTTCTTAGCTGTACAGTTACATTATCGTTCCTTCATTTATCCCTAAAATTTCAGTTGAATACTCTGTTTTTCATTTTCTGTCATATATCCCTGTAGCTCCTCAGAACACCTTCTACATTCTGGGGTGATGAAACAGTGTGTGTTTGTAATTTTTACCCTCCAAATACACACCAAGGAAATAGTTTCTCAGTAAGCCTGACAATTACAAAGTTTTGACTACAGCTTTTGGCCCTGATAATGTTTTTAGCTTAGAAATTCTGAAATAAAGGCTCTTTCAACTGTTTGTAGAATTCTCCATGCCAAGCCCAGGTTTTATGAACTATTTGAAGGTAAGTGTCTTGGAGGGTACCTTAAAGACAAACTTCTTCATTAATAAACCAAATATGTCAGTGACTTATTGGTGTAACAATAGGCAATAATTTCTTTCAGTCAGTACATGAAAGAACACAGTGGAGGGAAGAAAAAAGGCCGAGAGCACAGTTAGAAATGGGACGAGAAACATGACTTAGCATAAGGTTAGCTTTAAGGGACTAGTGACCTAGAATTTAGATTTGACACTGAATTTTGGCCAAGGTACTTGCTCAACAGGACTGTAATTACACACATTTTGTCACAGACTAATGACTTCTACTGAGAGTTCTGCTGCTTTGAACTACAGATAGTCAAGAAACACTCACGTCAAGAGA
Source organism: Alethe castanea (assembly GCA_024734035.1). Taxonomy (NCBI): domain Eukaryota; kingdom Metazoa; phylum Chordata; class Aves; order Passeriformes; family Muscicapidae; genus Alethe; species Alethe castanea. Next base: position 35,473,028 of record JANRGV010000094.1, read on the forward strand.
ACAACCTGCATCTGAGTGCACTTTAAATATTGCTGGGGCTTTGTCAGATGAGAGGACTGATCCCTTTGAACTTTAACAGAAGACATTCTGGGTGGAAGATTACATGTTTTAAAGTCTGCTGATTATTGCTTGCTGATAGGTAAGTAGAATGCTCACCTTTGAAAGATAAATCCTGAACGTAGCAGACTTGCTGTGATTAAAAGTCAATACATAACTACTTCCTTCCATAAAACTTACTTTTTAAACTACTAGTAATTTAAAAATAACCACCACACTACAATTCTCCATACCTGTAAAAAGCAATCTGGTTGCATTTCTTAAAGTTGCTTTTGTCCACAGCCTCATCTTGGACACTAGAAAGAGTAGATACAGAAAGGGTTTAAATGTGTCCATCAAAAACGTACTGAATGATCAGGAGATGGGGGTCCTTTTCAAGAAGGGTCAGGATTAAAGACAGTGCAGAAAACTCTGGTCCAACATAAAATGTGATAGACCTTGAACTACTATGTTTAGATATGAGAAGAGTTTCTTACACATTCAGTTTCATGCTGAACCATTTCCTTTTTAAACTCTGAAATTTTGAGAAATGATTTAGTCTATGGCTAACAGAGGTGAATTTCAGAACAGCTCAATTCTTATAGGTTTGCATTTTGAAGCCAGACCTCACTCTGCAGTCATTACAGTTAATTATTATTTTCCAGTAATAATGGAAATTATTACTCCCTAGAAATGGTAAGGACGGCAGAAAAGAAATCCTGCACCCTTTTCTCCAACCTTCAGTGAGAACTGACAAAGGAGGGAGGCTTTCAATGGTCCTGCTGACAGCTCTATGTTATCTTTAGGCTTGAAGCAACCTGTAGATTTATTAGATAACAGTAAATTTTTTATTTGCCTGAAAGAAAATGGACTGCCGGTAGTGTCTATCATCAAAATATTTCCCAGATCATGCTGGGTTCAGACACAGATGGAAGGGAATAAGGTATTAGTTTTGGCAGATAGAGCACTGATGCTTATGGAATACTTATTAATTATATACATGCAACATAGGAAATGCAGACGGCACCCACTGAGGCACAGTCACAACTACAAGTCCTGGATTATTATCTGAGATCTCACAGTGACCGTATATTTAGATCACTTAGCCCTTCCCATTTTTGCTAGAGGACACGTCCATCCTTTCGGGTTTTGCTCCAAGTTCGTGTGCCTCCGTCGGCGCACGGAACACGGCGCAGCCCGAGCCAGCCCCGGCGCTGCGGCTCCGCTCGCCGCCGCGCTCGGCCGCGGGAAGGCTGTGCTGGGCAGGGCGGCGAGGCCAGCACCGCCCGCCTGCCAGCTCCGACCCCGGGATGGGGCCGGGGCCGCACCCCGCCGCTCCCCGCGGAAACCGGGCAGCCTCCCCGGCAACAGCGGGAGCGAGGAGAGCGCCGGCCCAGGAGCGCCTCCGAGGCTGCGTTACCTGACTGCCCCCGGCGTCCCCGCCTCCATGGCGGAGCTGCCCCGAGCGATCCCTGCGGTGACAGGCGCTGGCGACCCGCCGCCACAGCCGGGAACGCCGCGGGCCCCAAGCGCGACCGGGCCGGCCAGTGGCACCCGGGGGCGGTGACAGCCCGGGCCGAGCGGGAGCGCTCCGCCCACCGCCGCTCTCGCCGGCCCACGGCCGCCGCGTCCCTCCGCGGGAGCGGAAGAGGCGC
>JANRGV010000094.1:35474869-35500879 GCA_024734035.1 Alethe castanea
TTCCTTACAGCTTGTCTCAGGATGTTCCTTAGAGGAACTCTCAGGATTTTCCTTACAGGAGCTCTCAGGATTTTCCTTACAGCATCTCTCAGGATTTTCCGCGGCTGCTCCGCGGGTCCTCCGCGGGTGGGACGGCTGCGGTCGGGGGCGTCTCTGCCCTGGCCGCGCCTCTGTGGAGCCTGACCCGGAGCTGGTGCGGGGGCTCGGGGCCGTGGCTGCCCCCTGCCCTGCTGCCGGGCTTGAGCCCTCTCTGGCGGGTCGGCGGTGGCTGCAGGGGAGAGCAGGCTTGTGCGGGAAATAGTCCGGTGGGCGGCGGAGGGAGAGCCGCCCCCCTGAGGCCCGCGGGAAGGGAGCGAAGGAGGGAAGGTTCCCCGGCCGGTGCCCGGCCTCGGCGGGCGCTGTGCGGGAAGGCCGCCCCGCGGCCCGCACCGTCGGGCAGCGCCGTGGCCTGGCCTCGGGAAAGCCGGGCCGCTGCAGCGCTGGACCGAGAGAGGTGTGGGCCTCAGGGAAGGTGGAGGGATTTCGGCACTTCTGATAAACCCTACGTGCTTGGATTTGCGTGGAGGAAAGCTGTTGTGCCTCAAATTCGGTCGGGCTTTATCAGGCAGTGAGAGTAATATGTACTTTATTGTGAGGCTTTTGAGCTTCAGGAACAAAACCGAAGGATCACGGTGTGCACTCCTGTTGGTTCTTAGAACAGATAGTTTTTTATTGTTGGATGGTCCAGACCATCTCATTGGTAAGAAAATGGTCATAACTTCAACAAATGTCAATGTGAAGTTGATTCCGCTTGCAGCATAAAAAGCCCCAAGACTCTTAAACTATCTTTAGGAGTATATTGAAGGGTGGTGAAGCATGACTGGAAAGTCCAGTAAGTCTGGCTCCCGATTTGGCATTTGCTTTCATTTCACTGTATTGACTTAGAATGGAAGATTGTGTTTACTTAAGCTCACTGACATTAAACGTGATGCCAAAAGATTTTTGCATTTTATGTATTTTTTTCATTTATTAGTAGCTCTCTAGACTATTACTGTATGCTTTAATAATTTCTTAGTTAACTTCAGGACTTCTCCTACCCTGTTAGGTTGGACAAACACACTCCTGGAATCCTACTATAATCCTGCTTCTTAGTGAACCAAGGACATCTCACTTTCCCATGTATTTAGATGAACAATGTGGGCCTGGAAGCAAGAGGAAGGCTTCAGTAGGGGGTTGAACCAAGACGGGAATTACTTAATTAACTTCACTTCTAGTTGGGGATTCTTGTCAATTACACTAATTTGCTAAATTTACAAAAATGTTGAAGCCCTACCTCATGTGTGCACTCCACTGTAAGTGCACCTGGAAGACTGTCAATAAATGGTAACTGCTTTTTATCGTTTCTTACTTGTTCGGCTTGTGATTTTAGGGCTGATAATGCATCAAGCCTGCTAATATCTCTTTCTTTTTGGTGCCTTTGCAGGGGAAGAAGTTTAGCTTTGGGAAGATTCTCTTCAGCAACACCACAATTTTCCTGAGATGTAAGTTGTCACAAGGGATTAACCTGCTCTCTGCTTTTTGGTGCCCTGCCTATTTTTAATATTTGGAACTCAAAACACTGTGAAGTGTGTAACTGCACTGGCTGCAGTGACAGCTAGTCTAGCACTGCAGGAAAACCACAGCTCTGATGTGGTTGAGTCTGTTAACAGCCTTGGAGCTTCCCAGTTGTGATCTGTTTAAGGGGTAGCAGAAATGAATGGCTCTATTCATGCTCTCTGTGGAGAGAGCAAGATGGGCAGTGGGAGCCACACTTTGTTTCAGATAGCGGATAATCAATCGTGTGTGATGCACACTTCTGTGAAGTGTGCTTCTCCTATCTAAGATCTTTTAAATTCCCCTGTCAGGGAGATCTGGTGCCAGCTGGACAGGGGCTGTTTGTATACTGATGTGAATACAGAACTCAATTTTTTGGAATCCTTGTTCCTTTTTAGCTGAGTGCTGGGTGTTGTGAGGGAATGTTGCACACTGCAGCAGGGCTTTCCTGCGAGGTGTTTTCTCCTCCTGATCCCAGTGTGTGAGTGGGATCATGGAGTTTTTTCTATTGAGCAAATATGTTGGCAGCCTTCCCATTTCTTCTTTGTATTGCTCTTTGCTGATCTGGCCAGGTCTATGAATTATGTAGGTTACTGCTCCAAGGAAAGTTTCTGTGAAATACCCTCTTACCTGTGAACATGAGGACAGCATCTGGATGACAATAAGATGTTATAGAAGTGAGTAGCTGACTTAGAAAGGTGTGAAATCTTTGCCATGCACTTTGAGCACTTTCAGTGGTTGTTTGCACCAGTTTTTACCATGAGGGAAAGCTGTTTAGTCTCCATCTGGTGTCTGTACTCGCCTTGTTGTTTTTCAGGTTTGATTTCCAATCCATGCCCTTCTTGGGACAGTGTTTCAAGGAGAGTTTGTTGAAGTGCCTCTCTTGATTGCACATGAATCTGAAATAAGAAGGTAGTATTTGAGTGGTTATTAGTGAAGATCCATCACTTTAGTGTTAGGGCTTTCCTCCTTGACAAGTGGCGCTGAGACACTGAGATTTGCATCTTGCAATGAGACAATTGCAAAAGCACAGCTGCAGGATCAAAATTAGAAATCTGCTGCTTGGGAGAAGGAGTGGGGTTAAAAGGGAATTTTGGTACTTTGGTAAGTTTTAGGCTTTCTTGTCTAAAGTTTAATAGAAATAGTGTACTCACAGTGACATGGCATCTAAGATACACGTGTCTGAAGTGAAGCGGGCGGTAAATCTACTTGTGTCAAAATAACTAAGAGAAGGAACTAAGACGTGGAAAAAGAAATTATTTCTTATAAGGTAGATTTGCCAGTAAGAGTTTGACCCCCTGGTTTCTGATGTGGAATTGAATTACACAACGTTGAATTACAATTGAATTACAACGTTGAAGCAGGCATTAAGCCTTAAAATTCTTTAGTGAAGACACCAGTTTTACATACCAGTGTGATTAAAAGGTTTACATGAATTTGGAAAATGAGTCACTGAAAGAGGAAGGGGCAAAGGCTGGGAACTTACTCATTTTCTCAGTCTAGGTGAAACTTAAGCTGCATCTGATACTGAGAAGCTTCAACTTTACATGTTTTTTCTGCCCACGCCTGTGTGGAAACTGGTCTCCTTTCATTTCCTGTCTGTTGCCTCTTCCATCTGCTGTGTGATGTTTGTGTGGACAATATGACCCTTCTTGCTCATGGGTTGTTCATGGTTTTCCTGAACACCTGCATCTCTTTATCTCCTTTTCTTCCCCCTCTTCTTGATTTTAGGGACTTTTTTTGGTTTTTTTTTTAATTGGTATGGCATATTGGTGTCTGATGCTTTCTGCTTCTGACTGGGAAGATTGCTGCTGGCATGTAGTGTTGTCAATAATGAATTATTTTTATTTACTTTCCTGAAGTGCTCTTCTAGAAGGCATTTAGTTTCTTGTATGGGGTCGTGATAGAAATCCCGCTCTCTGTAGATGAATACAAGACTGCATTCAAGTTGAATATTACTGGCTTTTGTTGGAAGGCTAAGGAACTTAGATTTCCATATTGCTGAATTCAGTAAATGCCATGGATACTTTTTCTGACTTTTGGAGTACTTCCTTTTCAAAGTTTCTGTAATTTTGATGTTTGCAGATACTGCAGATTGTTCTAGTGACATATTTTACCTTTTTGGGTGCTACCACTGAATATGTAGTTGTTATTTATTTTTCTCAGAGGAAAAGGTATTTAAAAGGTATTTTGGAATCTTATTTTTTGCTAGCACATTTTTGAGATACTCCTCATTTGGTCAGTTTTATCAGAAGAGCCTGTGTCATCAAAGAATTTGCCATCTGCCTGTGTCACTGCAGTGCTTGTGCTGCCTTTTGGTATCTTTATTGTGCCCTCTGCAATATCTAGGGCAATGTGGAACCTGTATGCCTTGTTTTTGTGCTTACCAGAAGGTCTCATAAGGAAACTCATTTTTTTCAGCGATTTTGCTTAAATTTTTGGTGTTAGAAACTCAGTTGTTGAGTTTTTAGCTGTATGTATACATGCTTTAGTACTCACAAAGTGTAAAATGGGATTAGTCAGTTAATACCCTGTGGCAGGATTTTCCTTCTAATTGCTTTTTCTACCTGCAGCGGTCAGTATGGAAATATTCCTTGAAAGTGTACATGTAAGAAAGTTGTGGATGCATCCTCTAATATGGATGTTGCCTGTAAAGTTGTGGGAACTTCTTAGCCGCTGCGAGTATTCTGTAAACTCAAAAGAGTTTTGCCATTTGTTGACTGGGGAAACACAAATGTAATCATCTAAATGGCTCTGCCAAGACTCTGAATAGTCACTGCTCGTTTTATTTAAGGGTTGAGCTTGCCTTCTTAACAGCAAATTCTCTTCATTGGGCTTTAGTTTAAGAATGATATTTGTAACACAAAACTCCACACAGCCTTTCCTGACTAGGGAGAAAGTCTTGTGTTTCACTTTCCATGCATATTGCTATTTAGTAAATCAAAGTAGAAAGTTGTTGTATTGCTGTTTTAGGTAGCATTCCAGCTTTGACACCATGGGCTAATGTATAGATATCTTGTTTGTCTTTTGGGAGGGTGGGTGTTGACTGGCACAATCTTACCTTCATTTCCTTGGTGATGGTATATTTAAAATACATGTGCAAATTACTTAGTGTTACCCTGTTCCTAGCATCCTCTGCCTGTTACATGTGCCCCTGTCTCTCAAAGTGGGGCAGTTTTTTTGTATTGGAGTCACTGCTGTTCTCCTCGTTTAATATTTGCAGTTGCTGAAACATCCTTGATTGTCTTCAGAACAAAAGTTTTCCAAATTATCTTCAGCTCTTTAATAGAATTTTATAATGTTATAATGGAATTCTGTTCACATGCTTCTTTCTTTCACTGAACAGTAATGAATTAGTTGAGAAAAATATTTTCTATTGTTTTGCTTTCAATTTCATGTTTAAAATTTAATTATGTTAGTTTTGCACAGAATGGAAGACAGATGGTGTCTTGCATATCTCATGTTTGATTTTTGTTGTTGTTTGTTTGTTTTTTCTTAGTTGAAGGAGATGAAAAACTTTGTGAAACCTCCCAGGCTTTCAATGTTACTTGGTATTTAAGATACTCTGACTGCTACAATGAAGTCTTCAACTTTGGGGTAAGAATTCAGTGGAAAAACCTAGGTTATGACTTTTAGAAGTAAGCAGATCTCAAGAGGAGGGGATTAGAGATGTCTCCCTTGCGCTTACATTGCACGTTGGGCTTGAAAGACACATTCTTCCCCTGGAACATAACAAATGTCTGGAATAGATTGAAATGATTGACAGCTTGCTGCAATTGCTGACTTTTTTGGGGTTTTGGGTCAGGTGGAAGTGTTTGTCAAAATTGTCTTAAACCCAGGAACTTAAGTGAATACCTTGACTCTAAAATGCGTGAGTTTATGGTAGTTGAAAATATTTGCAGGAATGCTTAACGACAGTGAAGAGAAAAAAAATTGAATATTTACATGTTAAGTCTGAATTCTGTTCTTTATGGATGCACATTGCAATCTGTACAAAATGTATAGTGTTTCTGTCAAGTGTGGTAGAACATAATTGTGCTTCCTCTGGTTAATATTTTTCCATGTTTGCTTAAGTTATTAATTATGACCGTTGTAACCACTAATCTAACACAGGGGCTGAGTCTTCACTCTTTAAATAATAATGCAGAGTTTGTGTAGACTGAAGTTTATATTTAATGCTGCACCTCTGCTTTTTAATTCTTACTCAGAGCCTGTGTAGCATGTAGTGTTGTGTGGTTTTGATGCCTTTATTCTACTAAATTTGATTCAAGAGTGTGTGCAGAGTGAAACTATGGATGGAGCCCTCCAGATCTTGCAGCTGTCTACTGAGATAAACCATTAGAAATACTTGATGCTAACCTAAGTTCTACTCTGTTTGGCAGGATGAGCAAGCAGATAACTATTTTGGGACTACAGCTGAAGAGCATCCGGGTTGGTCTGGATACTATGCCACCTCTTCTCTCTTCTTTCCAAATTGCTCTGAGCTCTTCAGGCCTCAGGTATGGGTAGAAACCTCAGAGTTGGCTCTGCTGTCTTATACAATATATAGAGAGGGTGATAATTCCTGTTATTGACATCCAGTGTAAGTACCAGTCTAGGCTGGGAAGATACTTCTTTTTATCTGTTTATGACAACCAAGCTGTGATGATGATTTATTAATTTTCCTTCACTTCTGGCTTGCTGTTCAACGTTTTTCTCATGGTAGTGAAAAAACCCAACCAAATTACAGTAAAAGTGATGTACAGTTCAATGTTTCTTTTTGTTTGTGGTTTTGTATTCTCACTTTGTTTCATTTACAGGAGGCTACCTCTAGTTGCGTTGAAGTGGCAGCAGCGTAAAGATCCCACTAAACTTGAATCAATAGAGGACTGGCATTTATTACTCCAATGATGTTTATTTAGAATAATGGAACTGAGTGTTGAAAAATGTATTACTTAAGCACTGATAGAATAGGAGTGCTAGAACATGTTTGAAACAAATCAAGTAAAAGTAAGAAGACAATGCAAAATTAGCATACGGGAGTAATGTGCAGACATCAGATCTACACCAGCTGTATATCAGCAGGCTGATGATAATATCACTATAATTTGCTGTGTTTATTTAATGGTATCCTTAAGGATTGAAGGCAAATTATGGTGTGTTGCATCTGTGTTCAACCATTCCTCATTTATACAAAATATTATGGATAGAAAATACTGGGAAATAACTCTCATAACTATTGAAGCTAGTGTTGTTGGTTGCTTTTCGGTATTTTTGGTTGTTTGGGATTTTATTAAGAAAAAAACTAATGCCTAAATATGGCTTTTAATAATCTGCTTGCATGCCTCTAGTTCCTTTCATGTGTGGAGATAGCTTGAAATGTTTTTAAAAAGAGAGAAAAATTCTATGATGCATGCTTTTTATGTTTAATATTATGAGAAGTGTCAGTTCTGCTTTTGTTTGGATTTGTAGAAGAGATCTTTTGGATTTACCTGCATAATGTGGACTTGGGCGTCCTAACTAAACATGCTCATGAAAGTCTTTAAGGTTTTAAGTCTTTAAGTAAGTTTTCATCCAATTCCTCTGGGAAGTCTGTGGAATTCTTAACAATATGTTCTTGTCAGATATGAATTTCTGAAGTTTCACAGCAATTTCTTTTCTAAATGATTCAGGAGAGTTGGAAAAATCTGGATCTCTAATAGGTACTCACTCATCTAGGGACTTACTTTTGCATAGATTAAGGCTGAAATCTCAAAACCCTGTGTCTGTGTGTATAGACTTTATCTTGTAATGGGGATACCCAGCTGAGTCATACTTCAAAAACGAAATTAACTTCACTACTATCATGTCAGGTTTCTAAAAATAGATACCTGTTATTTGAGGGGAGGAAAAGTAACTCTCAAATTACATAACATTAAGTATTCAAGACTCCCTGCAGAAATGGACAGTTGTTTGATTTAGAAGAATGAAAGCTTTCCAATACTGCTGTTCAAAGAATAATGGTGTTTACTGGAAGCTTCCCTGGTAATGTCATGTTAAGGTGTGAAGTGACCATAAATGTTAAAGTGGCTATTAGGTGTCTATAAATTCTTTACCTTTCTTATATTGTGCAGATTTTTTATAAAGAATTTGTTCATCCAGAGCCTCTCTCTCCTGAGAAACAAGAGGTAATTTTTCTTTCCTTCTAATGAATGAGAGTAGTCATGGAAAAGGTAGTTTTGGCATATTTACTTACTCGTTTTTCTTTTTTTTTTTTTTTCTTTCCCCTAAGGGCTTAAAAGATAAGAAGGAGAGTGCAGGAAATCATTCAATGGTGACAGATAAAACTGTATGTATACTGAATTTAAGCACGGCATGTAATTCAGCAGTCTTACTTTGTTTCGGTTTGATATTTTTAAATTTATATTTCTTTGTGTAAGAGCTGGCTGGTAGCATACTCTATGTTTTTTTGACACCTGGAATTTTTTAGCTTGAAACTAGGTAGTGCTGCGTGGAAAAACAGAGTAACTGCTTCTTCTGTATGTGAAATGCAGAAGTGATACCATTAAAACCAATGATATAAATTAAAAATTACATTTATTTTTCCATTGCAATTTAAAATAGTAATTGAAATTCTTCTTTAAATTATGACTAATTCTTACAGACTACATTTGGTTTTGTCTTCAATCAGTTTTTTGAAATGTTGTACTTAAAAAGTTGACTGATTACTTTCGATTTTCATGTGCCTTAGTATATTTATTATATATTATGTTCAAGAATTAACTAGGAACAATTTTCAAGATAACTTCAAATTGAATGTCCTGATTTCCAAGAAAGAAAATTTATTTTACTCCTTGTGTACTTAAAGGACCATTTATTTTAAAGCTAAAACATAAGTAGATGTGTGCAGTTGCAAAGTAAAGAAACAATGCAGTAAGAAAAGGTGGTATTTTATAGGCAATGTTTGTGCATATAATTGTACCCGTTTTCTTTCAAGTTTACTGTGTTTCTAAATTCTGTGTTTAGTTAATATTAGCATAAAGGTTTTTTTATATATAATATTTTATTTGCTTTGGGCCTTGTAGTCAAAAGGTTTCTTAAAAGAAGTGTATGCTCTTAATTCTGAATTTGTCTTGGAGAGGCCATTATAAAAGAAATCTTTGCTGCAGTTCTGCAGTAGTCATGGGAGTGGAATACATGTAGATGGTCTTTTGTATCTGTGTTTTTCTTGTCTCCTTGACTGTGCACTCTTTACATGGAGATGTTTTCTTTTCAGGCAATGAATGCTATTATGAAAACTTGGCGAGATGGGCCATATATATTTATTGTGCAGATTGGACTTAAAACTGCAAAGGATTCTACTGCCAGACTTAAAAGAACTGAGAGAACAACACCTTCCTCATATCAGAACAAGCCCTTTACAAGTAAGATAGCTCTTTATACAGTAAACTGAAAATACAGCACCATTTTTATGTTTTCCCAGTCTAAGTATTCTAAGGTACTTTTAATATATACTATATGGTTCAATTTCATAAGACATTGTCTTTCACTTCACAGAGATAAAATACTACTATGACTCATTTAAGAAAAGAGGTAATTTCTTCTCTTGAAGATCCTAAGTCTATTCTGTCAGTTTACTGATAGAAATTTACTGATAGAAATCAAGAACAGTCAATCCCAAGCATTTAAATTTTGAGGCTTGGTGTTTTGTTTCAGAAATGTGGTGACCAATACAGTGATCTATACTAATAAATCAAAACTTAGAGTACAAAGATCTTAATTATCACCTTGATACTATATTTAACAGTGCATTGATAACCTATTCCAACTTTAGAGAAGTTTAAAAATCCCCTTAAAAAGTGAATTTACATATGTTTCTGAATTTTTCCTGTTATACATGGATCTCCAGCAAAAATTACTTTTAAGTACTGCTGTGAGTTACTTGGTAAGTAGGGTGTGTAATTTTAATTGCATGCTTTTGGCTGAGTATGAGTCTTAGCTTTTTTTATTGAAGTGCAAGTTCGGTTTAAAGGCCATGTGAAGATGTGGAATTTCTTTACATTTAAGTGAAAGTCAATTAAGTCCTGGCTTCCTCCTTTTGGTTCTTATTTGATTTGGTTATTGGATTGTCTCTTGACAGTGACAGTAGAACTGAAGGGGCCATATGAGTATCTTTCACTTGCAGACTACCCTCTGATGATTGTAAGTAAATCAGCTTTTCTTTGATCTATAAAATTGTCAGTTGATTTGAATGTCAGTTAAATACTCTGCTGTCATACTTCAGGAAGCACAGAGCCAGTGTCTCAGGAGAAAAAGTTACTTACCTGAGGTGTTTTTTTGTTTGATGGGGTATTTTTGTTTGGTTGGGGTTTGTTTGTTTGTTGGTTGTTTTGTTTTTGTTGTTTTTGTTTGGTTTGGTTTGATTTGGACTCTTTTTGTGCTGAGTACAGGCTAGAGTAAACAGACACAGATATCAGTTGCTTGCATGTGCTGTCAATGTTGTCCTTCTCTGGATTGTTTGGATTAATGGTTGTAAATTTGTAGTTCCTGAAGTTACCAGTTTTATTAGCTCTAAACTGAGAAGTTTTACGGTGCTGTTATTCTCCTTAACTCATATATTAGAAAATCTGCTATTCTATGCTTTTGTTTGCAGCTACCCTTTCATTTGTCACTGCTTTCTTTGTTCTTTTACAGCTTAATCTTGCTTCCTCCACCAGCTGTCTTACACCCCATGAGAAGGTCTTTAATACTGCCTAGCAGTGAAAGCATAATTGAGCTACAAAGAGCTAATCCCCTTTTTATTCAAAGGGGTTATTGACTTGGTTTCTAGTTTCTTCTGTTGAGAAGGCTAACAATAAAAGAACTTAAAATGTTTATGTAGTGAAGACAGACTTTAGCTATGGATCAATAGCAAGTAAGGTCTCTAGCCTGACTGAATTTGCAAGAGCAGGCTGTCAATAGTGGAGCCTGGCAGCATTTTTGAAGCACACATTTTACTTCCTGCAGAAGCAAAAAGCCTCCAGCAGCTCTATTGAAATGTAATTCACCAGTGTGAGTATCCCATATGACAGGACCAGAAAAGTCTGTATCTGTAAATATTTTCTCGGTGGAGCTTCTGCATGTGAACTACCTTGCCTAGATTCTTACCATTGGAGCTGCATGGATTGGTCAGGTGTGAAAATGTGTAAGGATCTGTAAGCTGCTCTTCTAAGGAAGGTGTTTTCAGTTTGTGAAAGTTTTGATGGATTGTGTAGCTACTTTCAGTGTTTGTTTTTAAAAAAAAAAAAATTTCCTTCTGAAAGAGGAGACTGCTTGATTATTAAGCACTGTCCTATGCTTTGGCTAACTACTTCATGCTATTCACTTAGTCTTATTCTCTCTTAATTCCTCTTAATCTTAGTGTCCTTTTGAAATTTTTAAATTGCTTTGGTATCATTAGAAAATTCAGCGTTGAGTGACATTGTTAAGATTATTGTTTACGGTTTGAGACATACCATGCAAAGTTCTTCTGAAGCAAGTAACACTGAACCAAACAAAAACCACAAAACATGAATATTTAAATGAATATCTGGATTTCTTTCGCAGCTGTAGGTTTTTTGCTTGCCTAAAACTTGGTCAAAACCCGAGTTTACTGGAAATTAACTTTTGTCTAAAGTTATCAGATTATTTGAACCGAGGGCATACAAACATTAGTTGATTCTCTCTGTTCTGTGGAATGGTGTCTAGGGGTGCCCTGTGAATTTATTTGAAGAGTACTGTAAATGTATGATGAAGTTATTAATAGAACAATATGTGGGATCAAATAGAGTTTCTAGTACTTGATTATTTGCTTGAATTTTTATGTTTTTGGAATCTAGTAGCATGTATCTTCCTTAGAAAATATTGCCTGTGAATAAATTGGCAGACTGTTCTTCAAGGGAGGAATTGTGCAGAAATTCAGTTTTTCTCCTTCCCTTTGTTCATAATGAGAAATTAGACTCTCACTGTTAAAGAGTCCAGAGAGGACAAATGAAACAATGCTTGTCTATTTAAAAACTTCCAAAGTTGCTATCCTAGGGGAGAAAATAGAGTTATCTTACAGCTGTGGAATGGAAACAAGGAAATTATTTTTCTGGGTCCAAAGTTCCTGTTTCTTTTTTCTTTGTGTGTAATAGTTTTTCATGGTGATGTGTATTGTGTACGTATTCTTCGGGGTTCTGTGGCTTGCGTGGTCAGCCTGTTACTGGCGGGATCTCCTGAGGATCCAGTTCTGGATTGGCGCCGTTATCTTCCTGGGAATGCTGGAGAAAGCAGTTTTCTATGCCGAGTTCCAGAACATCCGCTACACGGGCGAATCGGGTAGGTGGCAGTTGCATTGTGCAGTTTAACTTTAGCATAGCACTAATGCCTTATGCTAAACTGGGGTGGCAGATACATGTTAACTGTATGTTTACTTGAGGATTGTTTCAAAACAAAGAACAGGGAGCCAGAGTTTTTGTGTTTTTCATATGTTGTAAACATCATGCTCTGTGTTCTTCTAAAGCTAAAATGCTGTTGCTTTCTCTGACTCCTGAGTGTAGTGTCTTAGGTACATAGAATGCTGCATTCTGTGCTGCAGTGCTGGTTTTAAGTTTAAAATAGGACTTGCTCAGTGTCGCTTGTAATTAATTTCTCACAATTGGTATTGTCCTTGAAAAGATACTTTGAAACTCCTTGTTCAACATGACAGCATTGCAGATAACTCTTAGTATTCAACCTGTAGCCTCATAATCCATTTTAAGAGATTCCTTTTACGTAAAACTCTTTTCCTCTAGTTTTGAGTTTCAGGCTGGATGCATACAAATAAAACTGCAGGTAAAATGTTGTTATGACTTTGCTAATTGGCCATACTCAGTTAGCATGATGCAGAAGGTTGTGTTGGTTGACTTGTCTGGAAGAGTATCTAGGCTGGGCATAAAATTTTTTTTGTATATTTTTTTTGCCAAGTGACCTGTCTTTTCTGACAGCTAACTCCAGATGTAGATAATAAAAAGACTATGAAAAAGACTAATAAAAGGCACTTTAAGAGCCTACTTTGTATGTCTGCTGTCATACTATAATTGCATGCAGTAGCTAATAAGACAGATACTATATTTTAATGAGCTAATTTCCTCCTTTTTGCTTTTGGTAGTTCAAGGAGCAGTAATACTGGCAGAACTTCTTTCCGCTGTGAAGCGCTCGTTGGCTCGAACTCTGGTCATCATAGTCAGCCTGGGATATGGGATAGTCAAGTGAGTAATTCTGTTATGGGTTTGTTGTGTTCTATTTAAAGAGTTTTTGCTATTGCTTTTTAAGAATTTAGGGTGGTATTCATCTCCCTGTACTTGGCTTGCTAAAAGGTGCTTTAGATAAGAGCTCTGAAGATCTAGAGTTCTTCACTAGTAAACAGAGACAGTTCTATACTGTGATTACTCTTCTTTCCATCTGCTTCTGTGTGCTACTGTAGGGTGGATTTCTGATTTATTATTGGGATGCTCCACTGACTGAAATGGGAGCTTTATGAGCCTGCCTTCTGGGTGAGGGGAGCTTTTATAAATGTGGTAGGTCAAGTATCACTTATGGGGGAGGGGCTCTGCTTCAGTGAGATTGTGGCTCATTTGTCTGTCCACAGCTATATTCAATGGTAAAAACACATGCTAGGTGGCTGTGAGAATTTTTGGCAAGTGTGGGTTTGCTGGGGGAACTTGTGAAGTGGGATGAGGCTTAGTGAAATGGTCATAAAAAGCTGAACAGGTTAACTAAGAAACAGGACTGTTGCCAATCTTTCCCTTAGTTGCATCATACCATATGTCAGAATGATAGTAAGTTTCAAGCACCATATAGTATTTCTGGATCTGGATGTGACCTTTTATTCATATGCTTCATACCTTGTGTTTAGATTCGAGTTGGCATGACTTCACTTTTTGTTTCCCACTTAATCTGAGATTCACTTTGTTTCCTACAGGCCTCGCCTTGGAGTGACTCTTCACAAAGTAGTTATGGCTGGAGCCCTTTATCTGTTGTTTTCTGGCATGGAAGGTGTTCTTAGAGTCACAGGGGTCAGTAACAGCTGCTTGAATTTTACTATATGCCACAGACACTATTGACTGTATGTACTTGTGTGAACAGCTGCTTTCCCTCCCCAACAACCACCAACCCAAACTCCCACTGCTCCAGTTTTGGAGTCTGTGCCTGGGGAAGTGTGTGTGAATTAAGTGCGTCTTGGGATGTAGATTTCTGTTATTCTGTTTTTGGGATAAAGTATTTAACCTGTTGTATATTTTGATACTTTTCCAGTTTTTCTATGACACTGTGGCTCTGATAGCAAACTTGGCCCTGTCCATGATTGATGCCTGTATTATTTTGTGGATATCCTTTTAAACACTGCAGAATGTATGACCTTATTCATAGCTCATTATTTCTGTCTTACACTTGATAGGAATAAAAGGTTTTGCTTATTTCTATTAGGACTTTGATAAGTTTATGATGTACATGCAAAGGCAGGTTTTGCCTTTTTAGTCAAACTCATGGTTGCTGGTGGAGCTTTCAGTTTATCCATGGATAGTGTAAAAGATTTAATTACTACATCTCTAACAAGCTGGTAGCTAGTTTTCTGTAATGGAAGTGGCCAGAGCAATTAATCACAGAACTGCCTCAGCAGAATCTCCTTTTAACAGTGCTAGATTGACTTAATCTGGAAAACTGCTTCTTGCCTTGCTTGTGGAGAACTGAGAACTGACAATGTGGTGTTGTCAGTTCTTCTCTGTGCATTGGACTAAACTCTTGGTTCATGCCCTCTGTTTCTATAGCAAAACTTGGAACTGTTGTGGTGGTGTATTAGTGGTTTCTCATAAAACAGCCTGACCCTCTTTACTTCTCTACTTTGTTTTCTTTTCAGTTTGTTCTTATTGGCTCTTTCTTTGTCTCCAGGCCCAGAATGATCTTGCCTCCTTGGCTTTTATTCCCCTGGCTTTCCTAGATACTGCCCTGTGCTGGTGGATATCCTTCACTGTTTTACTTGATGGGATGTGTTTTCTTTTGAATTTGTTTTTTTGGTTTTTTTTTTGTTTGTTTTTGTTTTTTGTTTTTGTTTTTTTTTTAAAGTCTTTTTGGCTGAACTTTTTTTAAAAGTAAGATCCAAGTATTTATTTTTTTCTACTTCTGGTAAAGGTTATAAAAGTTCTGTAATTGGGTGTTAAGGTAAACTTTAGCTGCCTATTGCTTACCTAGTTTTTGTCAAACTGGATGTGTCTGTGTGAAGCTGCTCCAGAATATTGTCTGTCTGTTATCAGTCTCTCACTGTTTAGTATGAAAGTAATTTTTACTAGGGTAGCATGTCATGGCACCACAGTAGTAGCCTTTGAAGAAATGACTCAATTTGTGTTTTGGGGAGAAGGTTGCTTTGCAACATCAAACCTAAAAGTCTTTCCGTAAAATTTGAACTAGTCTTGAAGTAAGTGACAAAATGAGGCAGTGTTTATTTCTTGGTGTCTTGACATATTAATTCCAAGCAACCATAATCTTGTGTGACTTTAGCAACTGACAACAAATGCTGAGCTTGTCTATAGCAAAATCCCTGTAAAGTGTTCTAGCTAAAGTCAATCACAAAACCAGTTGTGACAACCACAGTTCTCCCCTATCATGATATCTCTCCTAACCGCTTGTTTTGTCACTGTAGAAATAAAATAAAAGAAAATGTGAAGGCACTCATATGCATTAAATAGATTTTAACAAATTTCTAGTTTCATTTATCAAATGCACAGCCAACTCTTTCCTGAGGGAATGTGCTGTAGTCCAAAACAGATGTTTGGATACCATCTTTGTGTAACAGGAGTTACAGGTGTGTGTAGATGACTAAATAACATGAAAAGGACAAATTTTGCTCTCTGATACCTTTGTCATAGGATGAATTTTCTACTGAGAATGGTCTAATTTTTTGGAGGGCTAAGTGTGTGATTGAGAGAGCTGTTGATCTGTGTCCTCCTAAGTCTGTGTGATCAGCTTGTCCCTTCAGAGACTTTTCCTTGACTTTCTATACATATTCATCAGCTTAACTCAAACAATGAAGCTGCTAAAACTTCGAAGGAATGTTGTGAAACTGTCTTTGTATCGGCACTTCACCAACACACTCATCTTGGCAGTAGCAGGTAAGCAGAAAATTTTTCCAGTTAAATAAAACCACTTTTCATTTTCATAGAGGGCTTGATTTGGTCACTAGAGCAAATTTTAAGTTTGGTGACCTTTCTGTAAGTACAATCAAAATTTGTGGTATTTTGAATACATGACCATTTCTAAAAGTGCATCTTTGCCAAGTGTTGCGTTGGTGTTTCAGAGACAGTGGATTATTAGTCCTGATGTTAACAAGATCAGTAGTTCTATGCTGCTCCTCTAACAGAGCACTTTTGTCCCACTTCAAGCTGCCAGGGGCAAAAGTTTATTATTATCTTATGCTGTTAACTTCACAAAGATACTTCTTGCCAAAATTGCAGTATCACTGTATGCTATGGGATTCTTAAGATGTCTGAAGTTCAGAGTGATTCTTGGAAAAACTGTATTCTTAGTTTTGTAACATAATGCTCTCTATTGTGGAAAAATACAGATTGAGTTTCTTTTTCCATTTATATGTGATGAACTGAATTTCAAGAATAAATGCTTCCAGGTTCTCTGCTATCAATACAAGGAGTGGCAAATTTCTAAAGACTGTGCTTTTTTTATTAAAACAAAAAAGCAAAAAAGTACATTCCTTTTGCAAATTTGCTCTGCTGAAATTCCTTTCAGCATCTGGTTCTTAGTCATCTTAAAGTACTTTAGTGGAGGGAAGTCTCTTCTAAAACTGTGGTAAGAGCATAGTTTGAGTGTTGGAGCTGTTGTGGGTCAGGATCTGAATGCTTAAGGCGCATTCAAGCAGATCAGATTGTTCACTTTTCAAGTGATAATGAAACCATGATTTGAAGGCTAGATAAGTATATATGGATATAAGAATAATAAATAGTGATTAGGAGTTCGTTAAATATTCCATACTTGATTTATGCCTTGTGTCTGTGAAGAAACATGAGTAAAATATACTGGTATGTGCCTAAATTTCTGTCTTAAGGTCGGTGCAATAGATCCATCTCTTGTTTTCCAAAACTATTAAATTGAATTTCTAGACTTGAGTGTTCAGATCTTCGATCTTTGTTTGGGAAATACAGTCCTGTTAGTGGGATATTTGAATTTGCATCTTTTGTAGTAATAAGCAGCTTGTTTGTTTGAATATTGCAGCATCTATTGTATTCATCATCTGGACAACCATGAAATTCAGGCTGGTGGACTGTCAGTCGGTGAGTTTATATTAAATGCTTTCTACGGTTGCTGCCTCTTGATAAGTCTGTATTTGGCAGTGAGATTGGCACATAGCACCACAGGCTGAAATTCTCACTGTTGTGGGTGATGAGCCTCTTTGACAGATGCCTATAGTTCAGCCTTGGAAAGCAATGAGAGCATGAAATTTCTTGCTTCACAACATCTTTCATTTGTGCTGCTGGTTTTCTTGACAGGACTGGCAAGAGCTATGGGTGGATGACGCCATCTGGCGTTTATTGTTTTCAATGATCCTTTTTGTCATCATGATTCTGTGGAGACCATCTGCTAACAACCAAAGGTTTGTCTTTTCTTACCTCTTCCTGAAAATGCTGGGTTTTAGGAATGCTTGTTTATTCAGAAAGTGCTGGTGGGTGATGTTCAGTTGCTGTACGCTGATCAATAAGGATACTAAACAGAGTGTGTAGGGAAAGGTAAACCTAGAGAAGTTACATACATAAAATCCATTCTGTTCCTGGTGTTCAGCTTATTTTAAAAGAAGTAACTTAAACTTTAAGACTGATATTAAACAATCAATGAGCTACACAGAATAATCAAGCCATGTATATGTTGGAGTAATGGATCTCTTGGGAGACAAGAGATAGAATACTGAGGTAGCTTGCTTTCTTTCACTTCTACAGGTTTGCTTTCTCACCACTGTCGGAAGAGGATGATGATGATGAGCAGAAAGAGCCAATGCTAAAGGAAAGCTTCGGTAAGAGAAAAAAAATTTCCACTCAATTTCAGTGTTGAAGACAGTTGTGTGGAGGAAGGTGTCTTGCTCTCTAGCAAAAATTGCCATTGATACATGGAGTTCCAGAGGAAACACTGGCTTTATGTTTAGTATTTACATTGCCCTTTTAATTCTGGGGTTTTCTGTTGACACTGAAAACACTGCTACTGCTGTGGTTGCTTTGCCATGTCCAGTGGACTTTGTTTGATTGGATTAAAACCAAAGACATATTTAGTCGTGATGACAAGGATCTCTTGGATATTGTTGCTAGGCAGTGGTTTAGTGTGCAGTTCTCTTTTAAAATCCCATTTAAGAATTTTCATTTATTATCTCTTCTCTGAACTTTGTAATCTTCATTTTCTACATTAGGACTTAGCATAGGAATGTCCAGTGTAAATGTAGGAGTGAATATGTTTATTCACGAAATTGTTGTAACACCTCTTTTTATAAGCTGTTTAAAAGGTAGGACTACATGCCTACTGCTGTCTGTCCACACATCAGTTATGCTGGGATGTGTCTGTGCTGGGATGTATCAGTGCTGTTCGGCTTGTTTAGGAGCAGAGGAAAGGTGTGTAATCCATTAGGTGCATTTAGCAAACAAGCACTATCTGTCTGTCTGGCAGGCTAGGAGATGCATGTTGCTTCTTAGCTTTTAAGGGAACCAAGTGGCTGGTGAGCAGTCAGTAGGTAAAATAAATTTCAGGAGTTGCCTATGTCTCAGAATGGTTGAGGCTGGAAGGGACCTCTGGAGGTCATGCTGTCCAAACCCCCTGCTCAAGCAGGGACACCCAGAACACATTGTCCTGGACCGTGTCCAGATGGGTTTTTAGTGTCTTCTAGGATGGAGGTTCCATAGCCTCTCTGGGAACTATGTCTGAGTTCTATGCTGTGATGTCTGGCTTA
Organism: Alethe castanea; assembly: GCA_024734035.1. NCBI lineage: Eukaryota > Metazoa > Chordata > Aves > Passeriformes > Muscicapidae > Alethe > Alethe castanea. Next base: position 35,493,372 of record JANRGV010000094.1, read on the forward strand.
AATAAAAGGACTAGAAATTTATATTTCCTAGGTAAAATTGTAAAATTCAGGAAAAACTACATACTCCACCTAGCAGGAAAAAATACTGCAAGCCTTTTAAAGGGGAAGCAGTTTAAATCGTTAGCTTGTCTAACTCTGTCTCTTTGACTCTGATGAAATATCCTGAATGAACACTCAACAGTTTTACTTGCAGTCTATGAACAATTATAATTCAGTTACCCCAATCTTTTTTTTTCTTCTTTTGGCTTCAGAGGGAATGAAAATGAGAAGTACAAAGCAAGAACCAAATGGGAATGTAAAAGCAAACAAAGTCGTGAGTATGACCTCTGTACCTCAAAGAATATAAGATTCGTCTCTTCTTTGTTTACTGCCATTAGGAGCACACAAATATGCCAACTTTTGAGGCAATAGATGGGAGCTTTTTTGTTTGCTTCAGAGTGTGAGTTAGTCAAAGTGTAAGTTAACACAGTATTGCTGAAAAGAAAGTAAATAAGTGTTTCTCATGAGATTTCCTGTAAATACAGTGGGAACTTAAGAATTCAGCCTGGTCTTTACAAATGTAGAAGTGTAGATAGAACTGTATAATACAATATTCTGACAGTGATTAATGCATTATTTTACAAGTTTGTCAGTTTGAGGAGGAGGCTGAGCCATATTTTAAGTAAATTGCCCTCTGGTTTTGAGATTTGTGATTGATTACATGAATGGGGTGATGTGTATATTTTTATGTACCTACCTAAATACTTTGGGGGAGGATGCATTTTTTCCATGTGGCTTATAAGCAAGATACTTTCACATTCATCTAGGAGGCCTAAAATATGTCTTTGAATCTTTTTATCAAATTCATGCATAAATTTAAAAGTGGAAAGAACCTGTAGAAACTCATTGAAATAGCAACCATATTTTTGTCATTAGCATTGTTTTTGTCAAGGGTTGGTTGTAGCTGTGTACTATTTACCTGAGGATAGATAAGATGAAATCAAACTTTTCCATTTTGTGAGGAGGTGGTGGTGAGGACTGCTACAGAGTTCACAGAGAGGAAGTGAGTGGGTTTTTCTTTTTTTTTTTCCGTTGAAATGTGTTTTCTCTAATCCAAAGGTGAAATTGAAGTTGTTTTTTTTTGTGTGTGTGTGTTTGTTTTTAATTTTTTAACTGACATATATACATTGGCTTTTGTCAGGTAGGCTGAGAAGAAAAAGTCTTGCGTGTGACAGCATTGTGGAAAAACTGACTTTTGTTTTCTGTTTAAATTCTGTACTTGTAGCAAGAGGATGACCTGAAGTGGGTAGAGGAGAACGTTCCTTCATCAGTGACAGATGTGTGAGTATTTTTATAGTCACAATAAAGGCAGGTTCTTTTCCCACAGGAATACTTTAGAATTCCTTATCACTTGTATGCTGCACTTCCATGGGCAGAGGCTTGGTCCAACCTGGCACTGGCCTCTGATCCCTTGTGTGCAGTCTGCTGGGGTTGCACACAGGCTGACTTAAGGAACAGTCTCTTGGAATGTGAAACCACAGACTGGCCTCCATTTTACTAAAGTTAAAACAATATACATAAATTCAGAAAACAAAGAACAAGCAAACTCCTTTCTAGTGCTCTGAAGAGACCTTTGAGTATCTTGCTGAATGTAAACCATTATGCAATAATGCAATAAGTTAATGGAATAAGTTTTCAGCTTTATCTGGAACATCTGATGTAATTTTTGTTCTTGTGGTAATATAGTCAGCTATGTACACTGTCTCTGTCTCTTCTGCTTTTAGTAACTCCTGCATGCTAGAAGTGTCAGTGCCTGTGTCTACATTTTTCATGACAAAACCAAAGTTCATAGATAAGTGCGTTCACAAATTTGAATGGGTAATTTTAGCAGAGGATCTGGATTGAAGTATGAAACTCTGCTTGAACTTAGGTAAAGACAAATTAGGTGAAGTTTTAAGAGGGAAAAAGTGCATTTTCTCAATTGAATTTGGTTTTCCCAGTTTTAATACTTATCTTTTGAAGACTGATAGGATTCCTTAAGAGAAAAAGGACTAGATTGGTATAAGCTAGAAAAGGGCACTGTGAGGTAATCTGCTGCAGATTTTTCTGTTTCTGAGAGTGTGATCAGGGTTGTGAAGAGCCAAGATCCCAGTAGGTGGGAGATCTGTTGTAGCTGGAAAGGCTGAAGTACCAGTGGAACTTGTTTGACTTCTGGGACATGTTTTTACGACATGGTCCCATATTGTAAATGTCTTCAGTGCAATTCAGCAGTACAAGTGAAGCAGCTTATTTCATGGCAACTTGGAAATTGTTCAGTTGGTAATAAGCATCATAATAGAAAAGAATTTTAAAACCGTGAAGGTCATTAAGAATATTCCTTGGGCTTTTTTTGTGTCTTTCTCTAATTTCTGTTAAATTGAAAGGTCTGTCTTCATTGTTTCTTTTCCGTGCCCTAAAAAGCAGCGTAAGGTTGAAAATGGTTGTCAATATGCTCTTAGCATGTGCTCTAATTATTTTAACTTCTTTTTCCCCCCACTGCAGTGCTCTTCCAGCTCTTCTGGATTCAGATGAGGTCAGTAAAGAAATCTTCAGTTCAAATTAGTCTTCTGACATGCCAGGGGAGTCATGAGTCAGCTGATAAGGTCTTGGCTTATTAGAACTGGACTGCTCATGTCAGTGCAACAGTAAAATACTACAAGAGGGAAAGGATAGTGGGAACAAGCATGATACAACTTCTTAGAGTACAAATGTATTCTAAATATGTATTCTAAAATAAGTGGTGTATCTGCTGTGTAAGTTGGACTCCTGACTTAAAATGCATATGAGTGTCATTTATTGTGAATGTGCATGTTCTGAATAATGTAAATCTCCTGGGGGAAATGACAAGATTGGGTATTTTGTTTTCCAGGAAAGAATGATTACCCACTTTGAAAGGTCCAAAATGGAATGAAGGAGTAGCTTTTTGCTCTTGGAAGTGGAGACACCTCTGTTAAAGTTGCTTGGTGGAGCAAGTGCATCCTGCTGATTTGTCTCTTGATCTCAGCCTTGAAAGTTTGATGCTTTAATGTCATGGAGGGTGTCTTGCTGTGGAAGAAGTTCACAAGGACATTATAAACCTTTTGGAAATTTGAATTTAAAGTTGCTGCAAGTTTGGATTTTTAAGCAGTTGACATGTGTACTATTCCAGCACCTTCTGTAACTTTTCAAATATTTAATCTGTGAAACTAAAATTCCTAATGTCTGCTTGAGGAGTTTATATTTCAATGTTCCAATTGACACTTAAAGGTGAACTGCCTGTACCTTTTTGGGGGGAGGGTGGGAACAGATAGAAATAAGCACTGAAGAAACAACACACCCATTTTCTGGTAGATAACAACTGCTGTTGTATGTCATGTCACTATGCTTGAGAGAGTTTTAGAGAGAAGCTCCTGTTGATGAAGAAAATTAAGATGCCAGAAAGGAAATATTTGGAAAAGTTACAGTGATACGAGTTTTTAACAAAATCAAGTGCAATTTTATTCATAACACTGTGTATGAAAGATTTTCTATTTTAAATGCCATTGACCTATAGGTAACAGCTGCCTAGAGCTAACACACTTGCTGTTGTGGCACATCTCATTGCCGGCAATGTGGTGGATGCCTGGAAAAATAATTTGCCCCTACCTTTCATGTGTTGCATGATTTATTTAAGAAAAAATACCCCAACAAATAAAACAACAAAAGCAAACATCACCAGAACCACTCCTGCAGTGCTCCACAAGTGCTTGACGACATGTTAAGCACATATTAAGTGGATGTTTCAGCCAAACTCTTCTCCTTTTATGTGTAACATCTCCCACCAAGAAGCTGGCACTCCTCTACAAGAAGATGGCATTGCTTTCTGAGGGTGTGAGCACTGCCTGCCTTACTTGAAAGAGGATTTACGGGGAGTCCACAGCACTGGGATAGTTCTGTTCCCAGTGTCTGTTTAGAATTGCTTCCCATGTAAGTGATTTGATGCTGGGCTTATCTCTCCCAGCTGGTCCCTGTGGCCAAGAGGTACTCTGAGATCACTGTGTTTCAGTCAAAGTTGCAGGTTTCTATTCTATATAATTGCATTTTGTTTCTCCTTTTGAAATGAAAAAGAGCTTTTGGACAATGTTCTGGTTTCTGCTTGGCTGCAGCAGCTGAAGTTGCAATAACTTCCTCATGGAAACCTGTTGTGGACTGTATGACAAAAGCTCTAATTTGGGTTCATAACCTTTAAAACTGATGATTAGGAGGCAAGCAGCTGCTGGGTATCTAGGAAGCAGATGTGGCTGCTGCTGGAACAGCACAGAGCGTCAGCTTTTCTGGTTCTTCTCATAGTTACGTCAGCAGAAGTGAATGTGTGCCTGTACTTCATTCATTCCACTGTAAGGTCTGGTAGCTTAGCTGTAGCTCCCTTTATCAGCAATTCAAGCTGAAACATGGCACTTTACAGTACAGTAGCTGAGGCACAAGGACATGGCATCTTCTGCTAGCTGTGTTGTGGGGAGGGCAGAGGGGCAGAGAAAAAAAGCTGTGGCTGTAGCACCTCACTGCTTCTGCAAGAGTTGCTGGAGCTCTTCTGCCATCCTCTTCAGGCCACAGATAGAATCTTTAATTAGAAAACACTTCTAATTTGCTATGCTTAATTATATAGATGAAAAAAAATATTACCTCCATGTCCTTTTGGGGAGAGGAAATTTTGTGAAATAAAGCTAAACAAAGCTTGCTATTTAATTTTTTTTTTTGTTCTCATTTTTAAAGAAATCCTATTGTTTTGGGTTGTTTGGGTTTTTTGAAACAAATAGGTAAAAATGTTCTCTACTGCAAGCACAAAAGTTTGTACGTACTATTTAATAAAGGCCAGGCAAAGAGTAGAAAGGCTCACATTGTGTCCTTCCAGTTTCTTACTCTCACTTCTCTCACATGAATTGTTACCACCTTCACAAAGCTATTCCCAGTTATTCCCAATAGTTCTTTCCAAGATTGAAAATGAAGTCTGTCATTTGAAAAGCTAATGGAGATAGGGCAAGTCATAAATTTCTGAAAAAAAGTTAAAGAACTAACCAGTTTTCCTAATTGTATTCCTAATTGTTTAATTAATAATTTAAAAGCTAAAACATAGTAGCAGCATGGTGCTTTCAGCCCCTGACTACAGGGGTCTTAGGCAATCCTTGCAAACCTACCCTTCCATTCTTGTACTAAGTTTTTGGGGGGAACTTGTTGACACCTTAGTTAGCAATTTGTTTTTTCACTTGTTCAGCAGAGTTTCTGTATTGTTTGAAGGTAGCATCTGCAGGCAGGGCTGGGACTTGACTGCAGTCCTAGGGAGAAGCTGTGTGAGAGCCCAGCTCCCACAGAATTGTGCAGGCTATGGCATTGTCATTGCAGGAGAGATGGCAGTGGATGAGACGTGGGTGAGGAGCAAAAGGTGTGTTTGCAGGTTGCAGCAAGGTGGCCTCTCTCTCAGTAGCACGTTTGGTCAGGTATGCTGGCTGTCCTGAGGGATGTTTGCCTCTTCTGAAACTTCACCTTGCTCCTAAAGTCGTATTGGCTCCATGACTTAGAAAAACTCAGGAAAGCTTCAGTGAGCTAGCTTGCTTGAATGCTTGAAACCAGAAATCTTGCAGGTTCTTACCTTTAATTATGTAGTCAGGGAAGACAATTCAAATATATACCCCTTCTTTTAAAAATAAAACATGCAAGCTTCTGAAGACTTGGTGAGTTAGAGGGAGCAAAGATCTAGTCTTAGGTCTGGGATCTGCAAGAGTTCGTCAAAAAGCTGTTTGTAATAATGTTCTACTTGCAGAAAAAGTAAATGTCTGACAGGAGTATTTTAGAGCTCTTGTGCCTGATTAGTTCTGTATGGATTTGTTGTTTATTTGTGACAAGTGACTGTTGGAATTGTAGCATGTATCTGCATACCATACAGAAAACTGGGAACACAGTGAAGAAGATGATGTTGACCAGCTTTTTGTTAGGGTGATAAGATGTTCCTGTTAGGAACTCCAAAGGAGGGACTGAGTACGAGATCACATGCCCTGGTAAAGAAATGCAAGAGGCTTGATAGGCACAGAGTGAGTCAGGATCACAAGACCTAGGGAAGGTTTTGTTTATCTTATTCTGCAGATGTAGGGCTGTGTGAGTTTGTGGGCTTTGTTTGTCCTCGTATTTGCTCTATATGGCATTTTATATTGTATAAAGTCTACAGAGGGTAATGCTTCACAAATCATTTGCTCCCTGGACTACAACCATGTGAAGTCATTATTACCCAATGTTATTGAAACAGTTCCTTTCCTTAAATCAGTGCCATGTCCCTTTTGTGGGGATCCTTGATTAAAAACACCAGCTAGATGCCTGGGCCATAACACCTTTGGCAATTTGCAGTTTTGCTATCTGTGAAGGGGGATCTGACTTAGCACAGTTTTGTGCTGCAGCACAAAATGTTCATTCCTGAGCAGAAAAGAAGTTGGATACAAGAATGCCACACTTGTTCTCCTATTCCTGTGCTTTGATCTTCCAGCACAGAGCATCCTCAGTCCCTGTTTTCTAAAACCGGTCTTTGTTAGTAAAGATGCTTGAAGAATTTTGTACCACGTGCTTTTTGAGTTTGGTTTAGTTCGTTTAGTTTCTAGGTCAGCGATTGTGAATGTTGCACCTCTCCATGACAATCATAAATGCAACTTGTCCTTCTGGAAAGGAAAAACTAACAAGAAAGGTTTCCTCCTGGAAACTGAAATTCACTGGCCAAGTTCATAGGATAATTTCATTAAAGTAAAACTTACGACCTCAAAAATAGACATTTGCTTGCAAGATACGCCTCGCTGTTCTCATCTGGTTGCCGCAGGTAATGCAGTTCAATTCTTGTCGTTGCATCCCGGGTGACTTCCCTACTTTCTCTGGTTTATGGTAGCCAGTGGCAACCGGACACCTCCCGTAGTGACGTTTTGGGCAGAGGAGTGTCTCCTGCAGCCTGCGTACGAAGATGCACAAGGGTTATATCAGGGTCCCCTCGGTGCCGCCCCGCGTTCCCCGTTCGCGCCCGAGCCCCCGGGGCGGGCTGTTTGATGCCGGCGCGGAGCCCCGCTTGTGGCGCCGGCACAGGGCGTCGCTCCGGGTGGAAGCCCCAGGCGAGAGCCAGCACCCTTGCGGAGACCGCGGGGCGGTGCCGGGCCAGCGGGCGGGGCCGCGGTGCGGAAGCGGCGGCGGAAGGGGCGGGAGCCGTGGGCGCGGGGCCGTTCCCGTTCCCGTTCCCCCGGGGCAGTTCCCCCGCGCCGCCGGTGCCGCCTCTGCCTGGGCCGGGCGCTGCGGCAGCCGGGGCCGGAGGAGCCGCCGCCATGCACGACGCCTTCGAGCATGTGCCGATCCTGGAGAAGCTGCCGCTGCAGATCGACTGCCTGGCGGCCTGGGGTGAGCCGCAGGGGCCGCGCCGCAGCCCGGGGGGCTCCGCTCTCCCGTCCCGGGCGGCGTTCGTGCGGCTGCCCGCCTAGCCCTGCCCTGCCCTGCCGTGCCCTGCCCTCCCT